>JAJAGP010000263.1:0-539115 GCA_025084515.1 Ancistrus triradiatus | reverse complement strand
CACGCCTAGTGTTGTCCAATACGTGGATTTGGCCGGGGTGAGTGATTTGGATTTGGTAATCGCCCAAGTTCCGATAGCCACTTAAATATATGGGAAAATGGATCCAAAATCGGGATACAGTCCCACTTCGCATATAAAGTGCCAATGGCAATCTATTTGAATGGGCCATTGTCCAGAAACCATATACAGTGACTTACTCGTGTTTGTGTGGATGACTTTCCTCTACTTATTTGTAGCTGTAAATGGTGTTTGTAACTGTATGTACCTGTCCTATTGTAAGTAGTACTCTTTTGTTTATATTCTCTCTAACCTAGAACTATATAAATTGGTTCACATTCCCTCGTTGAGTCTCTGGTTTATCAGGCTGACTGTTCCTAATACTATCTATCAATAGATTTTTGCCCTTGCACAGTGGTATCATGGCAGAAATGGGATTTGAACCCTTGCCCTCTTGGTCCACAGTTCAATACCTTAACCACTAAGCCACCATAGTGAATTTTAACACATTAATGAAACTCATTTACTTCCCAAACCTGCTCAATCCAGTTCAGGCTTGCAGAGGGAGCTGGGGAACATCCGGCAGCACAGGGCACATGCATACACACACACACTGGAACACTTTAGAGACAACAGTTGACCTAACCCATGCGTTTGGAATGTAGAAGGTAACTGAAGTGCCTAGAGGAAACGCACACAGGCACAGAGAGAACATGCAAACTCCACATAGGCAGCAGCCAGGCCAGGAATCCAAACCAAGGCCTGGAACCCACGTCTCTGAAGCTGTGAGACGACGGCACTAACCACAAGACGCCTTTTTATAAGTCAACACTTAACTGGTTAATTTATTGTGCATAAATGTTATATCTAAGTTGGTTTGTTGCAAAGCTTGTTTACAGAGAAAATCAACAAAACATTATGTGTCCAAACAACAGCATGAGAATGCATAAATAACATTAATTCATCCGTGAAGAAAGAAAGTGGAACGGTCACTTTTGGCTGACTTTCTGACTGGAAAATGCTAAATAATGCAATAACGTTGTTTATTAACAGGGGAATAATGGTCCACTGATTTCATTGCAGCTGCATCAAGCCAAGCGAAGAACTCAACTCCCAAGACAGGCCTGAACTCACCCTGCAAACGCAGGCGTACAATAATAGATAGAACAGAAGAACCGGTAATAAGTCCAGTATCTCTAACAGAGCCTCAAAGTCTTGATAGAGTTTAGCAGAGCTTGCGACCCTCCTAAAAAACTGGTCACGTCTCACAACCTCCTCTTTCCCAACCCACTGATTTGACAGTATATCATCATGGCTACCCTCCATCAAGCATTCACCACACACAGAACGGAAAGCAGAGGCTTAGATGCAATAATTGTAAGGCTTTATTAATAATTGTTTATTATACCACAGTTAGTTCTGATCCCGCAATATGATTGGCTGAGAGACGATTTTCCTGTAACTTTATTGACCGACGCTCTATCGGTATTACTCCGCGGCATATACATGTAACCCTAAAAAGCAGCCAAGCTATAATGACAAGTAAAACACTGCTGAAATTAAAGCTATAATTAGTTTTAAAAATATATTGGTTTTGAAATCGATTTAAATTTGAAACATGAAGCTATTAATGACCAACCTGAGCCAAAGGTTTATCACCTTTAGGATTTGGAAGCTGGAAAAGCGGAACAAAGTCAGTCCTTTAAACCAAACGTCCTGCTCTTAATGGATTCACAGCTCGACTGAAGAGCAACGAGACTGAAGATCAGTTTTAGTCCCATCAACAAAAATGCTGAATCAGCTTCATCCCTCACAAAGACGTCGTTTGCTGGAGTTAAACTCGGCTCTTTCATTAAACCCCATCCGCGGCTGATCGGAGCTTCGTTCCTCTGACAGGTTTGTTATCTGTAAGTCCAGCTCTAACCCACAGAAGCTCCTAATGCTCTGTAACTCTGCCCTTACATTTCTGCCTGATTTGGGACTGTGGTAGCCTAGCGGATAAGGTACTGCACTGTGGACCAAAAGGTCCAGGGTTCAAATCCCACCTCTGCCAAGCTGCCACTGTTGGCTCCTTGAGCAAGGCCCTTAACCCACAATGGCTTGGATTGTAAGATTGTTCCCATTGTAAGTCGCTCTGGATAAGGGTGTCTGCTAAATGCTGTAAATGTAAATGTAAGATTAACATTAAGAGCTTCAGCATACAAATTCATAATCACTAATCAAACAGGATCCTAGACTTTGGTTAGAACACCGGGATCTCACTCCAATTTGCTTCAGTCGGTAGGACAGTGGATCTTAGTAACAGCCTGTCTTGTAAACCCCACCCATTTTATTTGCTGAATGTAAACTCATTTTAATTAATTAAAACTTACCAATCGATATACTTGTGTTTATTGTCTGTATAATAAAGTTATTGCTTATCCTGTTCCTCGACTCTAAAGAATGAAGGGCTTAGATGCGGAGTAACAATAGAATGGAGCCATTTTACCTCGCCGAAGGCTGATAAATCTTTTTTCTTTATCTTAAAATCTAACAATAAATGGCGATAAGCGAACTGTGCTATAATCACAGTAATACACCTGAGGTCGTGCTTTATCGTGAGATATTGGCACGGGTGTTCTTTGATACGAACCAGCACACCCATGCCAATATCTCACGTTAAAGCACGACCTCGAGTGCATTATTGCTTAATTAAGAACGCCACAGCAAAGCCACCGGTTCATATTCCTGCTTTAGTTAATGTTGAGTCTTAACCAAACGAAGCTGCAGATGCTCTGTTATTCTCCCTTTAACATTTCTGACTGATAAGACTTACATTAATAACTTCATCTTCCAAATTTATAATGACTAGTAAAGTAACAGAAATTATAACGCGATCCTAGACTTCCTCTCATATTTCCCTCTGTCGGTAGAATAGCGTATCTTAGTAACAATCTGCCTTAGAAATCAGACCCATTCTATTTACTGAATGTAAATAATCTTTCTTTTAAATAAATACAAACTTATCCATCGATATATTTGTGTTTATTGTCTGTATAATAAACAGTTATTGGGAAATTCTGTTCCTTGACTGTTATGACTGAAGGTCATAGTCTGATGATGGTGTTTTCAAACTATTTTACCTCACCCACTGTTCATAAATAAATCGGTTTCTTTCTGCCCTGTTTATCTTAAAACCTAACAACATGGTGATAACAGAACTTTGGTATAACTGCAACAATACACTTGTATTATAACGTCAGATATTGGCAGAGGTGTACTAATCTTTGGCAGCACACGAGTGCCAATATCTCAGTTACAGCATGACCCTCGGGTGTATTATTGCTTAAATGAAGAGTTTAAATGGTTCAAGCAAACCAACAAGGACCAACCACAGCTGGTCAAAACTGAAAAGAACATAAACAAGGCAACAGCAAGTTTCGAAAATATATATTAAAGTTTTATTCGATGAATGAAATGTTAATGGCATACAAAAAAAAAAAAAAAACTAAATTCCCACTGTATAAGTTCACAGCAACATCTAAGTATGGGTCAACCAGTCTGAGGAAGGCATCTACAATCATATAACTTATTTTGTAATGCAAATCTTTGGCATTAATGTTCACCAGATACTATAAAGGCACAAAAATGTACAAAATATATTAACATCTCTTCTTTTCCAACAACCCTTTCTGTAAACAGTCCACGGCCAGAGCAGTAAGTACAGACCTCCAGGACAAATCATTGACCAGCAAATCATTTGCGGAGGACCATCGGGGGGCTGGCAGGGAACAGCGTTCAGTGACGGTAAAGGACATGGTGCAATACTGATCGCCCACACTGCCAGTCTGACTGAGAACGTGGCCAAAAAAATGCCTGTTTTCAGCGCCGCACTCCCACGCAGGCTCGGTCTTAATGCTAAATGCGAGCGTTTGACCACAGAAATGTAAGTTAAGACTGCGCCATTTTCGTGTAATACCACAGCTACTGCTTTAGCTGCATTCCTTGTGTCAAATTACTTGGTTGTTATTGCATGGTCGAGTTCTGTTTTGGGCGTCCATGGTAGAACCAGCTACCATCGACCTAAACAGACACGAAGTAGCACGAATCCCAGCCATGTCACATGGTCAAACAGGACAGAGGTCAGGCAACACAGAGCCTTTTTAACCAAGCAGGAACATTCCAGCGGAGAAGACTTCAGCCCCGGCTTGTCAGCTAGAGGCTGTTGGGGCCCAACGTGATAATGTGGCATCTGAAACATCAGCTCCTGGGCCTTACACGTCACTTAAGAGTCCCTAAAAGCAGACAAGCATGCATCCACAAAAGGAAGGGTCGGCATTCCACGGCTTAAAACAAGGACAGAATCCCGCCGGTGGACAATTATAATAAGAACGCCAACTGTAACGTTAATTTAGTCCAAGGGAGTGACAGTTCAGCCTGACATCAATATTTATCCGACTATTCCTGTAAACGCTGTAATCCAAGATCCGCCGGTTTTATGTTCTAGCCGAAACTGTGCTCGTCTTTTCTGGGACGTCGTGACAGCATGTCTGCGTGTTTTCTACATGGAGCGCTGTGCTAAAACAGAGAAACCCCGGCCTTGGTTGGCGCTTCTGATCCGTGACAAAAGGATATCAAACATTCAAAACTTCCTGACGTACAACACTCTCCAAGGAAAAAAAAAAACAAAAAACAAAAAAACACCTCACACTCGGTTCAGCAGCAATTATAAATATAAATACAAGGCAAGCTTACATACACTGTTCTCAATTCAATTTCACAGCAGCCTCCTCGAGTTCTGTACAAGTACCCCGGGGTGACCCGATCAGGTTCCCGTCACGACTCAGGCACTGTCCTTGGTATTTTAGGGAGCTCAGCTCTCCTTTCTGTACGAGAAAATGTACGGGTTCCTCTCGGTAACCTTCTCACGTCCGTCAGAAACCAGACCGGCACCAGAAGATCTGGTTTGCATGGCAATTCAAATATGTTTGACAGTTTTAGGATGAGACGACGTCAAGCCGAATCCCATTCATGCAGGGAGGTGGGGGTGAGAGGTTCCACCCAGGGTCTTTAGATGAGAATCTCCACCACTTCGCTCTCTGTGCTCTTGCCATTGGGAGTTTGGGTCTGAGGCATGACTGTGGTAGGATCTGCAGAAACACAAGGAGGGGATTAATCGGAAGTCTGGGAATCGTAAGTCAGTCCTCAGAACCTGCTTTAAAGGTGTTTAGGCTCAGTTGTAAAGACCACTTGAATCTCACATAACATCTATATCATTATATCATTAATATATTCAATATAAAATGTCCATGGTCCAGTCTAGGGATGGGTATCGATTCTAGTTCTTATCGATTCCAAGTTTCAATTCCAAAATGCTGAAAAAAATTTATATTTCATCTTTAAGAGTACTAATTTTTATGTTAATGTTTTCCCATTTAAAGCTATTATAAGTAAAAAAGCTTAACGTGGCTTAATGTACTAAAACAATGACTTAGGAACACCAAACTTCTCTCAATTCCGCATTTGAGATAAAAGAGCGCAGTGGGTCGAACCCGGTATGCGGCTAAAGCTCAGTATCCTGCTGGTACCTTAGATGTTTTGCCACCTCAGATCAACTTTCCACAGGTATTACATTTAACCTTTTCGTTTTCTCTGAAAGTGGATCCAAACTTCTGAGCGCTTCTTTTTGAGCATTCATCTTCCACTAATGCTCTAGCGCAGCGTATAAAAACAAACCTACGTGATGACATGACACAAAGAGTCCTGGCAGAAAGGTGCCTTCTTAATACAGATCAAAATATAGGAACTGATAAATGGAACCAAAATACTTTTTTTGCGACAGGTAACGAGGTCTTGGGATTTTGGAATCGGTACCAAATCAGAACCAGGTTTTTATACCCAACCCTCGTCTGTGGCCCATTGAACAGCGCTGGACAACATTAAAGTACAGGTTCCAGAGGTACTTTTAGGTGCCTTCAGAAAACTGGTGTTAATCGTGGACATTACAAATGGGATAAAAATCCATGTTGGTGCAAATCGTGGCTAATCTAACTTGGTCTGAGATCCTTTTTGGATCTGACGTCTCGAACGTGACCGTAATAGTCCTTAAAACCATTTTAAAGGGATTAATAAGTCCAGGTACACACCAGGGCTGGGCGCTTTGGACGTTTGTTCTGAGGCGTTGGACGTGACGATGGGCTCGTCCGCCGTCTCATCACACTGTGTGCTGCAGTCTCGGCTCTGGGCCTTGGATAACGAATGGGGTGCTGGAGTCGGAGCCACGGCTGCCGTCTGGTCATCCGATAGGCTCTTCCCTGTCAACAGACACAAATAGGAAGCTGTTAATCGCAGGCCCTCGCAAGCACATGTGCTCCAGTTTTCTGGAGACAAAAATGCGTTCTGGACTATTTGAGGAATGGCGACGGCAGCCCGTGGCGATATTATTTTGGACGGGCGCATTCTTTCCAGTCCAACTTAACATAGCTTTCTCTTAAATAAAGACACGGCCAGTTGTCCGGATAAACGCACATGTCTGATTTCTCACCTTTGGGCCGAACGGTGGTCATGGTAGGGACCGTGTTGATGGAGGGGACGGATCGGGCCGGCCGAAGACCCGTGAGCTCGGGACGGGCCTGCTCCCTGCGAGAGCGCTCTTGTAGGACCTTGATCATGGCGTCTTTCTCCAGCAGCTTGGCGTACAGGGCTCGGATCCTGGACATAAAACAACATGTTATAGCTCGTGCCTTGTCCATGCTTGTTTTCGGTTGATTCTATATGCATGTAAGTGATAATCTTATATAGAGGGAGTGTTACTTGGAACGAACAACAACTAAATAGAGACTAGAAACGCACCCAAAAAACTTTTAGTGCAATGGTCACTGGGTTTTCCCAAGAACGCCAAACTTGAGATAAACCGTACCTGTTCTCCATCTCCTGATGTCTGTGGTTGGATGATGGCAGCACCTCGTTGAAGCTGTTATCAGGCGAGTGCCGGGGAGAATGGTTGATAATAGTCGTATCCCTGCGATAAAACATGTCCATTAGCCCCTCATGCAGTGCAGAAACCACAACAGCGCAATGGTTTCTAGGACTCCCAGCACTCACCTCTGGGCGGCGGCGGTGGCTGCTGCGTCCATGGCGAACTGCCTCATCGTGCTTTCCTCCAAATATTTCTGTTCCCAGCGGGTGATGTCAGCCTCCAGAGCCAGGATGCGCTCCTCTCTTTCCCTTAGTCGCTGCTGCATGGTGGAGGTGCTCAGACAGGACGAGAACGCCTGCTGGCCTTGGGACTGGCGCTGAACGGGAAAGACGGAATCGGGTTAGCGAATCAAACGTGGGTAACGCGCCACATCGAATCTACATGTTAAGACCTTAAGACATTTACCTGCTGCGTCCTCAGGCTCTTCAGCTCCTGCTCGAGTCGGGTCCGAAGCTTCATCTCCAGAGCTTCTCTCTTCTCGCATGCGGCCTGAAGCTGGGCCAGAGCGCTCTGCAGCCTCTCCACTTTCTCCACGTAGGCCCTCTTTTTCCGCAGTTCCTCCTCCAGTTGTCTGTTGCGGGCCTGGGCGGACACCAAGGCCTGCTCTAGTGCCTCCCGGCGCCGACACCACTCCTCTCCGGAGCTCCTCAGGCGCTGAAGCTCACGCTCTAGGCGCTCACGCTCTTTCTGGTGCTCCTCGTCTGGAGAGGGAAAGAGGGAGCTGTCAGTAGTCCGTACAAATGCAGTACAAATTCTTCAAAGTTTTGCTGGATCTTACAGGGAAGTACACATAGATTGACTGATCTTGTGATGTTTACATCACGCTTGACTCTTCTGAGCAGTGATGAACAAGGTTACGGAAAGGTCTGAGTATGGGAATCTTAATTAAGCTTGTATTTCGCCCACGCCTGGCTCGCAGGAGCATTTTTGGCATACTCTCCTTTATTCTCAGTTAGCGCAGAATTGCGTCATCGAGGCAAAGCATGCCGAAGACGCCGAACGTACTTGTTAAGAGGGCCACATAATGAATAGCAGCACTTAAGGTCTAGGGCGTGTCTGCAGCATTCCCCAGGCCTGGGCTTCATTCTAACGGATCCTCGTGAGACGATCTTCCCACAGAAGTCTGGGACAAAAGAGAGGGCTGCTCAGTTTACCCACACGCCTGTCTGGATACCAGGGATCAGGCTGGATTCCCAGACTAGTGGCTGCGCTGCAATTTGGTGTACAGAATTCGCCAGCTTCAATTAGCGCCTGACATGTCAGAATGCGTTTTGATTTAATTCTGCGCGTTGTTAAACAGAGCGCAAGTCCAAAAAACTGCACTGATTCCTGATTGTACGAGTGAAAACGTCCGGGCAGCGATGGAATGCGGGCTTGCTCTTATCCGCTTGCGCACACAGGCCTGTCTTTATATCCAGCGGGACTCTGGAATGCTTTCGGCCTGGCGGTAAACAAGCAATACAAATACCTTCTCAAGGTCACATCGGCCTTATCGCACCTAGATATGAAGCTCAATCACCTGAGCCGATCCTCAAAGCGATATTTCAGAATGTGTTTACACAAAACTGGTGGGCTCGGGATAAGAACGACGCCGTTCGCTCCGAACTGGCATTCCTGCTTTGTGCAGTCAAATCAAACTGTGGGCATAGGGGAATAAACACAGCAAAACTAAAAGCAGATCCCCTGCAGAGATGCCAGCGATCTCAGTAAGCAGATACCTCGCAGAGCGTTGCACAATGCCTGTGTACTTTCGACGTTCTTTACGCCCAAACAAGGAAAAAGAGTGAGCCAGATCTTGCTCAAATCTTAACTGGGAGCCCAGGCTTTACACACAAAGCCAATCTGGGCCTCTTGCACTAAGCAGAGGGGGGGTAGTGGGGCATTCCAGAAGCACAGAATAGCCCAAAATACCTGAAAATATTCCAGGAATCCAGAACACATTTACTGATGCTGTTAATAATGACTGCTCTGAGAGCACTTACAGAAGAGCGAGTACGTGCCCCCAACGCTGGGCCTCAGCCTCCACACACAAGCCAGCCACTGCTCAGCCCGAACTCGGCGTGCCACCATAATTTGTCACAGGGGAGCTGGCCTTTGCGATGCTAATGGCCGCGTAATCTTGGAATGCGATTTGTCAAAACAAGGGCTTTCTCAGGAATTACAGCCATCGCAGGCTGGAGCGGAATTGCCCAACGACGAAGATATAAAAGCCTAAAGATTTCCAGGAGTTCAGCAATACTTTGGGAGGGATTTCTTTGGAGCAAACAGAATTTGGACTTACTCTGTTCAGCCAGCTTGGCAAAGACGTGCTGGCTGCAGTCTCGATCTTCCATGGCTGCTTTCTGTTTGTTGGCCGTTTCCAGGCGGTCTAAAATAAGACAAAACACACGTGGAAATCAAACATACAGCCAGCGCACTACTCTGGAACCTCATACGTTTAAACCTCAACCGGAGCGTGAAACATGGTTTGCGAAAACACAACCTACCCCTAAGGTCCCGGTTGAAGTCGTGCAGTCGCTTGATTTCACACTCCAGCTTGTTCCTCATGGTCTTCTCAAGAGCCTCTCGCTTTGCTGATCCCCTCATGAGAGTCTCGTAGGCTTCTGAGATCCTTTGAATTTCCTGCTCCAGCTGGAGGGGGAGAGAAAGAGAAAAGGTGTTTATCAATTATTATCTTTTCACTTCTGATCAAAGGAACTCTGGCATGGCCACCTGAACGAGATTAAAGGAAGCTTTTTAAGTGCTACACCTAAAAAGTTCAGCTCAGATCAGCGAGAACGAGAGGCAGGCAAGAATGTGCTTGGCTCGGCTCTTCGTTGTGATTCACTCGTGGGCAAGCTCTCGGAGAGCTGTTTGGGGACTGGGAATTGAATCAACATTCCTGAAAGAGCACTCATGAGTCCCAGGTGTTTGCACATTCATCTCCTGAGCATGGCGGCTTGCCAGAGGCAAGCCAAAAAGGAACAAAGGAACAGGATGTGTAGAAGGCATAACATTCACACACAGAGCAGCCTGCTACCTGAGTCGAGGAACTTTCTGGCTTTCATTTGGGAGATCGGCCCATAACGTTGGGTGTTATGGGCAAACCGACCATCCGGAGGTACAGAAGAAAAATGGTGCGGCAAGGAGACAGAAGGGGTCAGGCATTGAGGGTGAAAGGAAAAGAGGCCATTCAGTCTGGGAAGCCACAGCTGTGGGCTGCCCAGAGTCCCTTCTGCACTCCTAGACACACTGGGATGAGCCTAGACATCTGCTGCCACTGGCAGACAAAGGGAACCTCAGAAGAGCCCTATGGCAACCCCCATTTCAGTGACGGACTGTTGATCCACAGATGTACATTTGGTGTTCTACAAAAATAACATAACGAGTAGCTGGGCGAGTTCATGTCCATCCTTTATTTAGTGAAATACAAAGATGATTGAATTCGTTACACATTTGCCGCTGGACTCAATTCTAGGGAACCGCACTCGTTTACCGAGAAGAGGCGTGCCTTGTTGAATTATATCAAAATCCTTCTGTTGCACCCATTGCATGCATTCCTACATATCTCACGGGATAATCTCTTCGGAATGCGGTTTGTTGGCAGTTGCTATCGCACTGATCCCTTCCACGCAGGAACCAATTGTAAACTCTTTTAAGCTCGAAGCCCAACAGCGATAACAGGCTATTGAAAATTATGACTGAGGTCACAAAGATCACAGGACGGACTCTCACAAAGGCACTCTCGTTACCTTCTGCAGCCTCGCTGCTTTCTCGCTGTAGCTCTCCACCTCTTTCCTGAGCCGCTCGTTCTCCCTCATCAGCTGCTCCATTTGAGGATTGGGAGCAGCGATGCTGTAGCCTCCGACGATGACCTCCAGACCAGCAGGGGTCACAACGGGCAGAGCGTGTGGTCGGGAAACCTGCGTCTGGGCCTGAACGTACCTGTGAAGACAGAGGTCAGTTATTTCAGATTTGTACCTGTTCCCAGGATACAAACAAAGGTCCGGGTTAAAGACACCACACGTACCTGTGATGCTGAGAGTGGAAGGCGGGCGGGGGCTCTCTGTAATAGTGTCCGTTCTCTTCAGAATGGCTCAGCATATATCCAGGGGATTTGACCATGAAGGGGTAGTCTGGTGGTGGCCCGCGCTGATCCAGGCCATCCTGCACAACAGCGCTGGCACTAGCCGACAGCTGAGGGTAGCTGTGCGACGAGGTCATGGGGACCGGCTCGTGGGCAGCGCTTCTCTCCAGCGAGAGCTGCATAAGGCGCTCGCTGAGCGAATGAGCATGCTCCCGCTTCAAATCCCACGCCACCTGGTCCTGTTCGAGCCCTGAATCGGGGCAAAGCATTTCTGGACCTGCTTGCAGAAGGAGGCCAGCCTGACCCCTCTTTGAGGCCAGATACTGCGAGTGCGCCTTGGCCTCCTCGTACGTCGGGAGCTCCTCCGTGTGGAGCTGGTACAGGTGGCACGCCGAGCTCTCGGAGTGCTGGTAGTCGCTCTGGTGTTCCTGGCCCTGCGGTTCCTGGCGCATCGACGTCTGGAGGAAGTGCGACTCCTCTTGCGTGAGGCTCTCCAGAGACGAACGGGGGCTCCCAGCGCCCCCGCCGCTGCTGCTGCTGCTCCCACGAAGGGCCTGCTGCTGGATGGCCAGGAGGGCCCGGGCGTCCGTCGGGTTACCGTAGCGCAGCTGCTCCTGGATGAGCCGGTGCAGCACCGTGCCTGACGATTCCTCTGCGGTTCTCATCTCGGTCAGCTTCGTGCAATAAAAATGCTTAACGTCTGATTGGGTCTCTCTTTCCCGTTCAACCTGGAATGAAGTAAAGAAGAGTTCAAATATTTGGACATGCTGTTTGCAGGACAGATGAGTTCTCGAGGGCTCCTCTAGTTGTTTTCAAATCAAATTATTTTTATGAACAGGTTCTTTCCTACAGTCCTGCATCCGATCTTAATGAGGAACAGCATGTAGGCGCTTTAACGTGCCTTTTTCCTTCTAAAAGTTTCAGTAATTTGTGTCATGTTTTAATCCTGGAGCAAAGGCAAGCATGTACCCTCGGTCCGTCGCAGGACTGGACAGGGGTTTCTATCTCAGCTTAGTTTTTGTATAACATTAATAATAGAACATGGATCTCTGACCAAATTAGAAGTGAACAGGCTTTCTTTAGACTGTTTTTTAAATACAGACCTACGGAAATCACTGGAATGTGAGCATTTTCAGGTCCTGAGGCTATTCAATATTAAGCAACACAACCCTGTGCAATAAATGCAAATGAATGAATCAAACGCATAGGCTTGTTTCTTATCTTAAAACCTCAGAACATTACTGGAGAGTGAGTAGCATTTCTGCACCAGTCATTTTTTATCAGTCGCTTCCTGCTGCAGACGTTTGCGAATTCCTTCCCGTTGCCTCATACTTGACTTCTCTAAACTGCGCGACTCACGCAAAATACTTCAGAAAGCACTTAAGAGCCGAACCCAACACCATAGGAGATATTATAATATCAAACAAGCATCGATATAAGGAACACGGGCCTGGCTGCTATTAAAGAAACCTGCCTGACAATAAATAAATAAATATAATAGAAGTTCATTTTCATTAGGGCGCATAATGACACAAGGTTTTATAGAAGACGCACCAGAACAGTCTATACTGATGTTTGCTGTACAAGCTCAGAATGAGTGTAGCCTAACAGGGTTTTCAAAAGCCAAAGCAAACGCGGTGGGCATACTGACAGGTCCCGGACACGGACTCTGCTCCACCGTCCGAAAACAAAAAGGAGCTTACAAAATACTCACCAAATTCACAGACGCATCCCGGATAGATCAGTAAAAGTGCGTTCCCGGTGTAAGTCCAGTTTGTGCTGAGCCGTATAGTCCTGAAAGAAGAGCAAAGAGCGCGTGTTATATGT
Source organism: Ancistrus triradiatus (assembly GCA_025084515.1). Taxonomy (NCBI): domain Eukaryota; kingdom Metazoa; phylum Chordata; class Actinopteri; order Siluriformes; family Loricariidae; genus Ancistrus; species Ancistrus triradiatus. The sequence continues at coordinate 526,267 of JAJAGP010000263.1, read as the reverse complement.
CCATTGGTGTTTCCCTCTAGAGCTCCTCGGGCAGAATGAGGCAGAAACGCGCCGCTCCGCTAATAAAGCACAGGCTCGATTGTTCACCGCGTCTGGAATGCGCGGAATGCGGAGCCTCTGCGCGCCCCCGCCGGAGCGCACACGCGGCCTCAGGAGCGCGGAGAGAGTGGGGGAAGGGTGGCGCGCACCAAGGAGCGTGTGCACAGACACTCAGGCAGCGCGTTCATGGATATAGTACTGGATACTATACTATACTATTACTATTACTACTAATAATAGTTATACTCACAAAAATAAAGATCCTATAAAAGATAATAATAATTTTCCACATTATTTGCTTTATATGCTATAGTGTTATATCCTCTATTTTATTATATTATTAATTATATTACATTATCTCTATCTGCTCCCTCTGTTAATGTTTATTTAGCATCTCTTTATTTTAATTATTCCTATAAACTTATTAATTAGGTAACTTAGTTTAATTCTTACATATATCATCTAAGCCGCCCAATCAGGTTTTGGGTCCCTTTTTGGGTTTTTGTCCTCCCAAGGTTACTTCCTTAAAACGTTTAGGGAGTTTTTCCTTGACACTGTCGCCCCAGGGTTGCTCAGTTTGGGTTTTGGGCTTAGATAATAGAACATTGAAGAGCTTCTTTGAGACAATGCTGCATTGTAAAAAGCGCTTTAGAAATAAATCTGACTTTGACTTCCACAATCTCACAGAGAAACACCCTTAAGTTCCCTAAAAATTACTTATAACAAAGGAATTTTCATGTAATAAAAAATCGACAGATGGTTTAATTGTACTTAAAAAAATAATTTATTAATTTTGGTCACATTATTATTATTATTATTATTATTATTATTATTATTATTATTATTATTAGCAGTAGTAATAGTAGTAGTAGTAGTATTTATTTATTTATTTATTTATTATAGCTGTACTCTAAAAAAAACAAATCCTATAAAAGATAATTTTCCACAAGCCTACAAAAAACAACCTTAGGTTACCTAAATTACTTATACTTCTTTTAATATAATGAAAAAATTGACAAAACATTTAACTGTACTTTTTAAATTAATGAGTTAATGGGAGGAAACCCAGGCACCCGGAGTAAACCCACATGGACATGGGGAGAACATGCTAACTCCACACAAGTGGAGTCTGACTTTGCGATCGAACCAGAGACCTCAGAGCTGTGATGTGACAGTGCTACTACTAGTGCTACTACTACTACATTTCAGCTCCGCAGTTCCTGGTCAGGGCTGTTGGGGTACACCTGGGGTACAGGTGTAAGGGTGATTTGGATGGAAATATGGGGTCACTGTTTCAGCATAAGGGGAAGATACTGTATTATGATAATTAGAACTTTTCCTGTTCAAGGTCATGGGGGCTCTGGTGCCTATCCCAAAAAAGCACAGGGTTCAGGAGTAAGTGTGTCCAACTGTGGTATGGGACTGTGGTGAGGGTTCAAATCCCACCCCTGCCACGGTTGGCATCTGCTAAATGACCAAAAACAAATGCAAATACCCTGGATGGGACATTAGTCCATCAAAGAGCTGGATAGGGGTCGTTGTTGCAGCAAAAATGATTATTATTATCATTATTATTATAGTAGTAGTAATAGTAGTAGTATACCCGAAGCACACACGGTGCAGACAGGGTTAGGGTTAGGGTTAGGGTTAGGGTTAGTCAGTCCATGACAGGCCAAGGCAGGGGTCGCTGTTGCAACACCAGGAGATGTTTCTCCACCATTAGTCTCTGCCAATTGTGTTGGACATCCAACCTGGTCAGATGGCACCACTGGAACTCAAAACGGAGTCCACACAATGGTGGACAAGCATATCAGACAGCTGCACCACCTGAGGGCATCACCATATTGCCACGATTTATCATTTATCACATAACATTGCCAAAACAATAGCTGATGAAAACCTCTCAAAAGTGACATTAAAGGCCCTTTATTTCCACTTGGGATTGTTCTTACTAAATAAACCACGAATATAATGGTTAAAATTGTTAAGGCAGGGATTCTGATTATTGTCAGCTTTCTTATTTACATTCAATAAACTTGTGGTTTTAACCTTTAAGTCCCGAATCCAAACACAAACAGCATTATAGATTCTAAAAGACAGTCGCTGCTTTCTTTCATAACACGTCAAATGCAGCTCAAAGACAAAAAAGGCTGTAATAAAAATATACATGCATCTATAATCTAGTAGACACTTGGGTGATGCTGCAATCTGAGACAAAAGCCCACCACCGTGCTGGTCCTGGTTCAAGTCCTAGCAGGGTCTTTCAGCCAGGTCAGACATCACATGCAGGTACAAATGGCTGTGTCTGAGGGAGGGGAGGCCAGCAGCCCTGAGTTGATATTAGTGTCCTGTTCTATTTAAAGAACAGGGATCTGTTAAAGTCTGATCTGCATTCCACGTCTGTGGAAGCGTACGAAGAAAGGAGATTTCTGTCAACTTCCGAAAAAGAGTTGCTGATGCTCATGAGGCTGGAAAACTTTCTTACAAAACCATCTCTAAAGAGTTTGGACCCCACCAGTCCACAGTTACTCTCCCCAGGAGTGGTCGACCAAGAAAGATCAAAGATCCAAGAGGAGGTGTGAAATAGTACACAAAGGAACCTGGGGTAACTTCTAAGCAACTAAAGGTCTCTCACACTGGCTAATGTTAATACGAGTCCACCATCAGGAGAATGCTGAACACCAGAATGAAGCCACTGCTCTCCAAAATGAACACTGCTGCCCATCAGATGGCACATGGACTCACAGTCGAACCTTTAATGCACCATTCTGCTTAGCAGGCTTTGTAAGGTCCAGAGTTTGTGATGTGTGTTACTGTTTTGAGGATTAGTAGGTGTATTTGTTAGTATTTCCCTACACTAAAACCTAATTATGGTTCTTATTTTGATGATAACGATCTATCAAATCTATTCTTATACTGACTTATCACAGCTTCCTGTCTGCTTGCTCTGTCTGAGAAAGCTACATTAATAAGTAAGCAATCAAATCAGTAAACAGCTGAACATTTGGAGCTCCTAACTGAACCTGCATCGTCTGCTTTAATGCCGACAAGAATAAGGAATTGATTTTGAAGCTCTTTTGTTTGCTTTCAGCTGGTGAATATTTAAATCCTGACCCGTGCCATTCGATTGCTGGGTGTGTATCTTGTGTGGACAGCGAGTAAGGGGAGTGTGTGTGTGTGTGTGTGTGTGTGTGTGTGTTTGAGGCATGCTGCCTGCCAGCTGTCCATAGATTGCATTAGCCCCCCCCTAATAAGCTTTCAGAGAGACGTTTTGTTGTCCCCATGACAGACATTACAGCGAGAGGTCTACCATCTGCTCCTGAACACCCCAACCCCCCGAACCCGGACTCTGCACCCTGACACGGTTCATACACGTGTGTGAAGCATCCACATACATGTACGCATGTACATAAGGCATACACAAGAGAAAGGACTGTACTGTACTAAGCTCATATATAGCACACACGAGAGGTGAATTATCCTCATCTCACGTGTACGGAGCGAGATCTAATTTGTTTGCAATACAGATATAACAGAACCTGCAATATGCAAAAAAAACAATAATTAACAAATCATTACAGTGCTGTGCAAAAGTCTTAGGCCACCATTAGATTTGTTGTTTTAGCAACAGCAATATAACATATTGTGGACGACCCAAAAACTTGGATTCGTCTCTCCATAATTCTTTTTTCCACTGATCTTCATTCCAGTCTTCATGAGCTTCAGCATGTCTTATTCTTTTCACCCTGTTCCCCTTCCGAAAAAGTAGTTTCTTGGTTGCCACCCTTCTAAAAAGCATCCATGATCAAGCACTGCAGACTGTAAAGGGGTCAACTTGGCATCCCAATCAAGCTACCAGATGCTGCTATTGCTCAAGTGTAAGGAGAATTCTGCTGTTTTCAGATTTGTTTCAGTTTTTTAATACTGCATACAAATTTCCTGTATTTTCTGGTTGTATTCTAATGAAGACACTGAGAAAAAGTCAGATATGGTCATTATACCATTGATAAAACAATCTAACCTAAATGTGGCCTAAGACTTTTGCACAGTGCTGTACATAGTGCTCATGTTTTAAAGTAAAATTAAAACATTTTTATATTGTTAAATGACCTGAATCAGTATTGAATGATGATTTTGCTTAAAAAAAAAAACAATCCAATTTAATTCATGTCTCAATATATAAGAGGTAAATGAAGTTAAGGGTCCAGACACAAAAGCAATGAATTTAATCAGTATTGAATGATGACAAAAAGGCCCGTTAGTACAATTTAATTGATATCTGCAATATATTAGAGGGAAATTATTTATGGACTGACCTATATTTGAATCATAGTTACCAGTATGATTGCATAATACAAAGGCAAATAAAAATCACAATGAAATAGCAGTAAAATGGCCAAATGCTCTTACATATCAATGCCGTAGCTCATTGGCTCTAATTATAATAGGTGGAAACTTGTGTAAACTTCATTTTCCCCTCTAATCAGTGCGCCGATTATAATCTGTAAAACAAACTGTACTGAATTTAACCACTCAGTGCTTCAAACACACACAGAAGGCCGAGGAATGCAGTTTATTGTTGCAGTCTTTTGTAGCTCCGCTGGTCACATGTTAATGAATAACCATCAGTAAGTGTGAATGGTCACAGCACCGACCTGTGAAATTATCTGATTGGCAGGCTTTCTCTGATCTGCCTAACAGAGCCTACATTCAGCTCCTTAAGTCCTCGGACTCTATGCTGAGCTCTCAGTGGCAGAGAAATGTCACAATCACAATCACGTACATTTCAGTGGATCCGGGTTTCCCTCCTGGGTTTTAATGTCCTCCTTCACCTTGTCATGGGGCTTTTGATGTCTCTGAGATTCAGAGCTCCCTGGAGTGGCGTGAGTTGGGACAGTATGGAAAATGCATATAAAAAACCACAGTGTTTCTTACATTTCCTTTGACTTTCATTGCAATCAGTATGAACCTGAGGTATTTCATGATTTTTTCTGGTCAACTTCATTCCAGGCCTGCAGCACAGTCCAAAAACACTTTGAGACGATAAAGCATTTCCACTTTGTAATGTTGCCATTCTTTTTCACCACACTTAAAATGTGTCTTGGCACAGAGTTATACCAAGGGATTTTGTGTTATTTTATATTACTCTAAATTCTCAGTGTACTTTTCTGCATTAATTCTGCATCACAGAAGTGTAAATGAAGAAGAGAAGCCGACGCCGCTTCTGGACATGGTTATAATATAACCAGCTTCTTTTCTGCACAGTAACGTTTTAAGTGGTATCTGTGAATGTAACTCTGTATTGTAGAGCTTGATAAAGGTTTGATAAAGTAATCCCTTGTCCATGTGGCTCTATCAGCTATTGATGAATGACGGTTCTTGATGCAGTGCCATCTGAGGGAGCGGAGATCATCCCTCTTTAGTTTAGGCTTATGCCCTCACCCTTTATGCGCTGAAATTCCTCCAGATTCTGAATCGTTTAATGATATTATGAACTGCAGAGGGAGAATTATGAAAATCAAAGACCTTATGGCTTAAGGGCTTGCTCAAACGATTATCTACAGCACCTTGGCGGTGCTCGGACTTGAACCCTGGACCTTTCTTATTCGTAGTCCAGTACCTCATCCTGTGCACCAGTACAGACCCAATTTAAATGGCGTGTTAATGGTTCACTGCAGAAATGTGTCAAATTGAAGGTTTCCTTCAGAGTGTGTGTTAAGACTAATACTGAAACACTTTCCCCGGATCAGAGGGAAAGTGTTATCACCACACAACGCTAAGAAGATTTCACAAATCTGTAAGCAGTTCGTACGGCAAACGCAGGTCAGAGGTGAGAGAACGTCGGGCCCGAATGCCTCGACCTTGACTCTCTTTGTCTTCCTCTGCAGGGAGGAAATGGCCACATTCCACACATTAGCATGAGCAAAGGGGGCGTCGTGTCGGCCATTATGGCTGGGAAAGGAGGGGGTGAGGAGGGGCGCACGCATTTTCTACTTAATTAGGCTTTTCTCCACAAACAAGCCGTGTGCACGCCTGATCGCCTGAGCTGCCACATGTACACAACACAATGGCAGCTCTGTGTGTGTGTGTGTGTGTGTGTGTCTATTTTGAGTTTGACTGATGTGATTATATCTTAGGATCTTTTTCTTTTTACTTATCTTTTCAATGATACACAAATACATAAAGAACTGGATAACACACCTAGACTTTAAAGGGTATCGAGTCCAAGCACTGCGCTCAAGGAAAAGTGCTGTTACCTAACAATCGCTCAAACAACGAAGAAAAAAACCAAACAGCAAAGCAGTTTACCATTTATAAAAACATTTCTGATTATTAATGTATAGCTTTAAATATACTGGAAAGACTACAAAATAAAAGTTGTTTTGTGACGTCTAATGTCGGCCTTATACCGAGAGAATTCTCAAGCAGTTTCACTGACGTAGATAAATTTCCGATATGGGAATAAAATCATGAGAGTCATCTCCATCGTTAGCTGTAAGGTGGTCAGTGTTTGTCTCATCTTGTAAACACTAAGTCTTGGCTCGAAGACTTGACTAAAAACAACTCTGTGGCATAGCATAAGGATTTAATGTACAACAGCAAATCAGAAAGCAGTGGAGACAGAATGGAAAATGCAAATGAACTTAGCCAACTTCATTTAATATGTGAATAAACATCCATTCCTGCATTTAAAGATCGCAAAACACATTCCAAAAAAAGTTGTGACGGGGCAATTTAGGGATAGTAATGAGGACAAAACTAAATAATGATGAGTTGTAATCATGATTTGGTACAAAAGCAGTATGCATGAAAGCCTGAGTCTTTGAGGAGTAAAGATGGGCAGAGGATCTCCAGCTTATCAACAAATGTGTGAGAGAATGAGTGAAATGTTAAAAACAATGTTCCTCAAAGAAAGATTGGAAGGGATTTATATATTTCTCCCTCTACAGAGTATAATATCATTAAACCATTCAGAATCTGGAGGAATTTCAGTCCTAAAAAGCCTAAACTGTAGTGGGGTGATCTCCGCTCCCTCAGACGGCACTGCATCAAGAACCATTCATCAATAGCTGATAGAACCACATGGACAAGGGATTCCTTTATCAAACCTTTATCAAGCTCTACAATACAGAGTTACATTCACAAATGCCACTTAAAACGTTACTGTGCACAAATTATTATTAATGTTCAGGATGTTGTGAGTTAAGTTCAGGATGTTTTTTGTTAGGTTGGTGGTTCAGTTCAGGACGTAGTGAGTTGTTGACCATCTTGACTGACCTCTTTCTGTTTGAGACACTTTAACAGACAAACATTAAACAGACGGGTGTGTGTTACAGCCCTGCTCTTACACTGTATTTAGACAAGTGTGAGGTGCTGAACTGATTTAAGGTGCACCTGCCTGCAGCAGGAATTCCTCACCAAGTCACCGAACACAAACATCATCCATTCGGAGCGAGACGCTGCTGCTACCACTAACGAATGCAGGCTTACACTGAGAACGCATTCGACGTCATTTGTGAATTCAACCATCAAACGCATTTATGCACCTGAACCAGGCCTGAACATGAGACCAGGGCTCATAAAGCAGCCGGCTTTAGATTTGCATATTTCCGTTTGCCGTTGCCTCCATTAGCTCACGCTTATCAGCTCCGAGCTACTGCGCCCAGAGGTCACGCCTTATCAGGGGTCAGAGTGCAGCTGCCACAGGAGAGAAGATCGTTATCTGCCAAATTTCCCCTCGTCCGTTTGCCTCTCATTTGCCTAACCAAATTCATCCTGGCCAGAGGGCTGCTGTGGGGTCCAAAAGCAACCCTAACCTACCTAACACACGTTTTTATTAATATATTAATGAGGACATTCCGTTACAAATTCATAAGAACTGCATAAATAAACCTAAGCTTAATAAACTTAAAAACATCTTTTAAAATGTTTAATTTGCCAAATAAAAGCAGCATTTATTAAAAAAATAATACAGCTTTCTGTTGCTGGATTTTGAAGGCTTTATACACACCATCATATGGTCCCCATAATGAGATAAAAACATGGCCACACACACTTCTGTATTAATATATTAATGAGGACATTCCGTTGTTTGTGTGTAATTGTATAAATACCGTAACCCCTAAGCTTAGTAACCTAAAAAACATATTTTCACTGCTAGTTTGCAAATAAAAGCCCCCATAAAGAAATAAAAACAAAGCCACACACACACTTGAGACATGCCATCATATTTGTGTAACTGTGTAAATAATGGAGCAACCTAAAGTAAATCGTTTCACTCATTTTGTTTGCAAATAAAAGCTGTATTTTTTTTAAAAACAAACCCCTTTTCTGTTCCTTTCTGTTGCGAAATATAGAAGACTTTGTATACCCACCATCATATGGTCCCCATAAAGACATAAAAACACAGCCACACACACGTTTAAGATATTCCCAAGGTTTATATATTATATACAGGTATTAATATATTAACGAGGACATTCCGATATAAATTTATAACAACTATATAAATAACATAACCCTAATCTTAATAAGCTAAAAAACATGTTTTCAATCGTTTATTTTGCCAAATAAGTGTTGTATTCTTAAAAACAAAACATCATATGGTCCCCATAAAGAGACAAAAACATAACCCAAATTTATTTACTGTTTTAGTTTGCAAAATAAAAGCTGTATTTTTTGGAAACAAAAAAATTCCATTCCTTTCTGTTGCCAAATATAGAAGACGTTGTATACACACCATGACAAAAGAGATAAAAACATAGCCACACACACACATTTGTATTAATATATTAATGAGGACATTCCGTCATCTGTGTGTAACTGTATAAATAACATAAGCTTAAACTAAAACACATCTTTTCACTTTTTTCACTAGTTTGCAAATAAAACCTGTATTCGTACAAACAAAACACTTTTTCATTCCTTTCTGTTGTCACATTTTGAAGGCTTTGTCTCCACACCATCACAGGGTCCTCATAAAGAGATAAAAACATAGCACACACTTCTGTATTAATATATTAATGAGGACATAACTGTATAAATAACATAACTCTAAGTTTAGTAACCTAGAACAAATCTTTTTACTGTTTTACTTTGCAAATAAAAGCTGTATTTTTTTAAAACAAAACACTTTTCCATTCCTTTCTGCTGCCAAATTTAGCAGGCTTTGTATACACACCATGACAAAAAGAGATAACACAGCCACACAACACTGTTTGTTAATCTATTGTATGGCCATTCAGTTTTCCGTGCGTTACTGTAGCTAAATTGAATCCTAACCTTAACGTTAGTAACCGAACGCAAACAAAAGCTCGAGTCAGTGTAAAAATGAAAGGTATGTCTATCCCTTGGCAAAGACAACACACACACACACACACACACTTACACACACACAGGGCAGCTGCACACGTCCTGGTGTTCCTCTTAGGAATCTCTAATTGTGCGTGACCATCCACATCACTGTCCTTCTTTGTCCTCGAACCCTAACAGGCCATCTGGAGGCTCCTCTCAGCTGTCCAGTCCAGTTTACACATGTCATGATACAGATGCAAGGGCAAGTGGGTGAACCCCGGTGAAACGAGCTGGATTACTGCATCGGTTATACCACAACCCCACATCAGGAAAAAGCTGGGATGGTATGGAAAATGCACATTCCAAAAACGTTGGAACGGTAAATCATTCACCACTTTGTAATGCTGCCATTCCTTCTCACCACACTTACAAGACTTTTTGGCACCGAGGAGACCGAGTGATTTAGTGCTTCAGGTTAGTTTGTCCCATTCTTCCTGCTAACCCGTCTTAAGGTGTGTAACAGTACGGAGTCGCCACTGATGCATTCTTTGTTCCAAATTTCTCCACATACACCATCACAGAAGTGGAAATGACCTTCACATAAGGCTTCTTTTTAGCACAGTAACGTTTTAAGTGGCATTTGTGAATGTAACTCTGTGTAGAGCTTGATAAAGGTTTGATAAAGGAATCCCTTGTCCATGTGGTTCTATCAGCTATTGATGAATGATGGTTCTTGGTGCAGTGCCGTCTGAGGGAGCGGAGATCACCCCTCTTCAGTTTAGGCTTGTGCCCTTAGCCTCTACACTGAAATTCCTCCAGATTCCTTGAATCGTTTAAATGATATTATGCACTGTAGAGGAAGAAATATGGAAATCCCTTCCAATCTCTCTTTGAGGAACATTTTCTCACACATTTGTTGATAAACTGGAGATCCTCTGATTATCTTCACTCCTCAAAGACTCAGCCTTTCCTGGATCCTGCTTTTGTACCAAATCATGATTACAATCACCTGTTGACATCACGTCATTAGTTAGCTTTTTTATCGCATTGTTAGCTCTCAATTGCCCCCGTCCAAACTTTTTTGGAATGTGTTGCAGGCCTGAAATGAAGTCGACCAGAAAAACCATGAAATATCTCAGGTTCAAAAGTCTGCAATTAAATAAAAGTGAAAAATTAAATTTTTGCATTTTCCATAACATCCCAACTTTTTCTGGTTTGGGGTTGTAGTTTGGCGTTAGTTAGTCCAGTGAACAGAGTCACTGTAGGTTCTTGTTTCCTCAGCAGGTAATTTTTGTTAGGAAGACATGCGTAGTCCAGACCCTCCCCTGCCAGCCTGACCAGGATAAGTGAGGGGAAAGCAGGATGTTTTCTTTGCAGCTTTTTGAATGTTTGGTTTGTCATGCAGGGATGAACATTATAGATCACGTGTGCGGATATAAAAGGTGCATTTATACACATTCTGACGTGGTTTATCCCAGTCCATATACACTATATGCAAAAGTTTGAGGACAAGCCTTATAATATCTGAGCTCTCCTATTTCAGAAACACTCAATTGTAACTCATTTATAATATAAAGTGTACATTTCTGGGTTCTCTACAGATAAAGTTTTAATAGAACAACCTTGACCTCGACTCCATCAGACATCTTGAAAATGCCCTGGAATGGCAAAAGCGAGCCAGGGCTTATTGTCTAACATACAAAGCCGACCTCACGGTCATGCTCCAAAATATACAAGGCTGTTGAAGCAGAAAACCTGCTTTGGATGTCATTTATTGGGTGTCCACAAACTTTTGTCCATGTACAGTAATACGCAAAATACATTAAATGTGCATGCAATATTAAAAAGCTGGAAAACAAACAAGAAAAACCTTCTGTGAGTTACAGTGGTGAGTATTTTGTGTTTCCTACAGTTTTCCTGGACAGTGGTAGCCTAGCAGTTAAGGTACTGGACTATGGACCAAAAGGTCCACGGTTCAAATCCCATCTCTGCCAAGCTGCCACTGTTGGGTCCTTGAGCAAAGCCCTTAACCTACAATTGCTTGGATTGTAAGACTGTATCAATTGTAAGTCGCTCTGGATAAGGGCGTCTGCTAAATGCTGTCAATGTAAATGTTCTCCAGTCTAAAGAAGTTTGATCATGAATGGTCTTTTTGGAAGGGTAGCAGCCAAGAAACTACTTTTTCAGAACAGGAACGGGGTGAAAAGGGTAAGATATTTAAAAACTCACAAAGACTGGAATGAAGACAAGCGGAAAAGAGGATTATGGAGTGACGAATCCAAGTTTGAAATTCATCAAACCATTGCTAAAACAACAAATCTAACGGTGGCCTAAGACTTTTGCGCAGTCCTGTATATCTCAAACATCCAGCATCTCTAAGCCACAGCTTGAATCATGCATCTGGACTTTCTCTTAACACTTCAGGAATTTGATCCGCACTGTAACTGTACGTCAGCCGTGTCTCGCTGATGTAAAGCAGCAACAGCCTAAAGTGTGGAGCTCAGTATCTGTCATCCAGGTGTGTTATGATCTCAGGCGCTTCATGCCTCACGTGTGTGACGTTTGCACTTTCAGGTCTTAATTGGACTCCAAATGTCCCACTGACAGCCGCCTTCAAAGGCACGTTACAACTTTGTCCTGCGCTGTAAAAATAAGACAAAGGAGGCTTTGGCCTGAGCCTCAGAGCTCACACAAAGAACAAAGCGCTCGAGACTCAACACAGAAGCTACGACATGACATTTACTAACAAAACACAGACGCAAGAGTCGTAACTCCACCCCGGATTGGACCTCGGAGCTAATTCATTACCTTGCTCCATCTGGATCAACCCGCAGTGTTTTAACTCACCTGGATGTCTGGAAAACTTCAAGGTCTGCACAGTCACTATAAACTGCTCCCATTCATCTAAAGGCCCGAAAAAAATGCACAAACACACGTACATTAATGCCGAAACTGTCGGACCGAGACGCTGCGTAAAGTGCTTAATTAGAGCCTGTTCTGATTCTGCATTAAAATCAGGCTGACCAATCAGAGCTCGGTTGCCGGGCAGAACAGCTCATCAGGAGCTTATAGGACGAGCAACAGGCTGCCTCTAAAAACATGGATATTAAAGAACAGATCTGGTGGAATAGAACTGAAAGGCTGGAGAATGATGGAGATAAAGCTCACAGGGACTGGATGGAAGTGTCTGATTATTTATCTAAGTGCATTCTGATCTGTTCATGATCACAAAAACACAAACTAGAGCTTCCTGCACTCGTGTTTTTCTTTTCTTTAAGTTGATGATGTGAAAAAGACATGGCAAAATCTCCGGAAATTAAAGAAAGTAAAAGCAGACGGAGTTTTCAGTGTTTGGACAGAAACGTAGTGCTCTGGTAACAATCGTACTCGCTGTGAAAAGTGTTAGGGTGTAAAGTTTCTAGACTGCTTGTTGTACTGGGGCACACACAGAATTTAGGTTGGCACACCTGTTCCCATCTGCATGCCAATCAGTTGTAGGGGCACAACTGCATATATATGCAGACACAGCCTGCACGTGGCCAAAAGTATCGGGACACAAACCGCACATGGCCAAAGGTATTGAGATATATATGCACATTCTACTTGCCACATTTCAAGCATTGTTGTTGTTCCTTCAGGAAATGCGAGTCTAGTTCAGTTTGTTATTACTGCTGATCAGTTGCATGTTTTAAGAGTCACTTCTTGTAATGTCACATCCTGTGTTTGGTTTGTTTACTCAATCTGTGTTTCCAGAGACTTAGAAATGTAAAGTCCAGTCAGATTTATTTCTATAGCCCTTTTTACAATGGAGCATTGTCTCAAAGCAGCATTAAAATTTTGGATTATCTTCAAATCTAAAAGCCCAGTCCCAAACTGAGCAATCCTAGGGTGAGAGTGGCAAGGAAAAACTCCATAGCTTGGAAGGATCAAGACTCAAAAAGGGACCTGACCTCCTTAGATGCTATATGTAAGAATTAAGATTAGATATTAATATGTAAGATATCTAATGTTTGTATCCAAAGCTTGGCTTTGTTACCATTTCCAATGTTTTTGTGTTTTGTGGAGGCCCCAAACCTGAAGATTACATAACGGACACCTTAATACATACCCCAAAAAACATACAGCCAAAGAAATAAAAGAAGCACCAATCTTTTCTGTCAAATATCAGATTTACCCTCTGAACATACGACTACAATCCACAATAAAACCCAACCCAACACGATGTGAAAAACCAACACAAAGTCAGACGAAGGGCAACGACTTTTCCCAGCACTGTACACCTGTAATGAACGTGCCACAGATACATATAGGCTTGTGTTGACAGGTGCAATACTGTTTTCGTTTACTGTCCTACTTGAACCTTTTTATTATTAGTAAAACAAAACATTATGGATGCCGAGTCCTGAAAACGAGTCGCGCTGGAACTCGCCCTCAACCGCACAAGGTCGGCCGCACCGCAAAGCCAACTGTTCAGACTCTCCCAGAACATCAGGCTTACTGTCTAAACTCCTCAGAACATTTTTGTTTGGATCATAAACACGCTCTTTCCTCAGGGACGAGGATCCAGTTTTCCATTTTGACGTCACTGGCAAATGCCGAACCCTCATCGTGTACTGTTTAGCACACACGGTGAATTCTAGGACATGCAGTCTGCGTTGGCACGTTAGCTATGCGACATAATCCTTCATACGCGACACAGGATTTATGGTTTTGTGCAGAAGTTGGGGCACGCCCAGTCAGAATACATGTTTTGTTGATTTGAAATGAAAAGACGTTACAACAGCATAGGGAACAAATAAAGGATCAGTGCGGTTCTCAGACCTTTCATTTTTGGCCTATGTCCAATTAGTTTTTGCAGCGTATTAAGATATTACACATTAAAACTGCAGGAGTTTGTCATACTAAAGTTTGTTTCCTGCAGACGTTGCATTAAGTTCAGTGAGAAACTCACCAAACCATTTTCCATGAGGCGTTTCCACCTATCTGTTTTGTATTTTTGTCCCAGCATGGAAGCACGCTGTCTGTTTTACTATAACGCTGTGAATAACGCAGTGCTTAAATGCTTTCCATATAATAATTCCAGGTGTTGTCTTTATTTCTAAAAGCAGCCGCTGAACTCATGCTGTAAGTAGGTTTGATCGGTCCATTGACTTTCACTCAGAAGTCCTTTATGATCTAAGGGCACTTCTCAGCTGGCTGGTGCAGATGATTGGTGAGTGGATCTTGATGGGGGATTTGTGGTTGCTGCTGTTTTTGTGTAAACAAAGCCAGAGGAAGACAAGCCTGCGGCTTTAAGCACGGGCTGCACCTGTCCGTCCGTCAGTGCCATATGGCATGCGTGAGACAAGAACATTAAACCACACGCAAACCCTCCCCACTTCTGTATTACGCATGTACATAAAACACTGTGCTGACATGCTGAGACACGATTCAACACAATAAAACACCTGATGAAGACCATTCAGCTACCGAACTGTACTCTACAGGCTTTACAAACAAAACAAAATTATTAAATACAATACAAAAGAAACAGACCCCTAAAACAAACCAAGGACTGTGGCAATGTGGACACTGGTACCAGTGAGGAACCAGAGAGAAACCAGTGAGGAAAAAGGGAAGAAATCAAGTTGACTGGTGAAAAAGCAGTCAGAAACCAGTTAGTAACCTGATAGGAACCAAAGTGCAACCAGAGATGAACTAGAATAGTGAGGAACCAGAGAGGAACCAGATGGGAACCAGAAAAAAGAGAAACCAAAAATGAACCAGTACGCAACCAGCGAAAATCCAACCACAGAGGAACCAGCCAGGAACCAGAAGGCATCTAGTGAAAAACTAGAGTGGGTCTAATGAAGTAATAGTGAGTAGCTAGTCAGTAACAGACAGGAACAAGAAAGGTACCAGAGAGCAACCAGCAAAGAACCAATACATAACATAAAGAGGAACTAGTGAAAACCAAATAAGGAGCAGTGAGGAACAAGAGAGTAACCAGAGATGAACCAGCAGGGAACCAGAGAGGAACCAGAAAGAAACCAGTCAGAAATCCAGAAAAAACTGTTCTAAGACCAGAAGGAAGAAGAACCAGTACGCAACATTGATAGGAACCAGTGACAATCCAAAGAGGAAGCAGTGAGGAACAAGAGAGGAACCAGACAGAAATGCAAGAGAAACCACAAAGGAAATAAACAGGAACCAGTAAGAAACCAGAGAGGAACCAGGAACCAGGAACCAGGGAGAAACTAGAGAAGAACAAGAAATGAGACAGTGAGGAAATAGAGAAACAATGCTGAAGACCCAGAGGGGAACCAGAGAAGAACCAGTACATAATCCAAAGAGGAAGCAGTGAGGAACAAGAGAATAACCCGAGAGGAACCAGCAGTGAACTGGAGAGAAACTAGAAATGAACCAGAGAGGAAAAGGGAAGGAACCAGAGAGGAATTGCTGAAGAACCAAAGGGAAACCAAAGAGAGCAACCAGTGAAAATCCAAAGATGGACCAGTGTGAAGAAACAAGACAGGAACCAGAGAGAAACCAGCAGGGAACTGGAGAGGAACAAGAGGGCATCCAATGAGAAACTATTGTGGAACAAATTAGGTAATAGTGAAGAGACAGTAAGGAACCAGACAGGAACAAGAAAGGAACCAGACAGCAGCCAGTGAGGAACCACTGAGAAAGCAGAGAAAAACTGCTGAAGAACCAAATGGAAACCAAAATAGAACCAGTACAGGACTAGAGAGGAACCAGTGAAAATTTAAAGAGACACCACTGAGGAACAAGAAAAGACCCAGAAAAGGAACAGTGGGGGACTGGCAGTAACCAGAGGAAGAAACCAAAGAAGAACCACTACACAACTAGAAACTAGTGAAAATCCAAAGGTAGAACCAGAGAGGAACCAGAAAGGAACCAGTAGATAAACAATAAGGAGACCAAAGCAGAACTGCTGAAGATCCAAAATGGAAAACAAAGAAGAAGCAGAAAGTTACTAGAAAATCCAAAGAGGTCCCGGTCAAGAACAAGAGTGGAAACTGTGTTTGTGTGTGTGTGTATCATGTCTGAATTTGTAGGTACAAAAGAAGAATGAACACACACACACACACACACACACACACACACACACACACACACACAGTATCTGATGAAATCCAGAACCTAGGCCGGTTTATTGATCTACTGAAGTGTCGGTGCTGAACCATCGATCATTAAACACCCCGACACAACAAACCACATAACCTTAGCACAGAGCTACAACTCGACAGTAACCTGAAGTCTCCTGTGACACACCAGAAGCTTCGGAGCTGTTACAGCCAGAGAATGAGCCGACCTCCTGCTCTAACTGTAACTCCTGTAACGTGTTTACCCTCAGTGCCTCGTCTCAGCCGGTCCGGCCTGGACAAAGCCGTGGCAGAAGCACCTGTCCTGCCCCTCCACCCACTTTATCAATGAGAGGTATTCTCTCACTTTCTCTCCACATTCCTCACGCCTATCAGAGCAGGAGCAGGTGGGAGATCCAGCACGGCCTGACCTGCCCCTCTCCGATCTGCCCCCCACCATAAGGGGCTATTGTTACAGGCTGAATGTATGGAAATGAGAACAGGATTGAGTTACAGCAAACGTATAGAAAAACACAGACTGACCCAACATTTAAGGTTTATTTTAGAAACTTACCGGATGCAAAAAATATTAAAGAAACCTCTTCTGTTCGTTTTTCGTTAATTAATAAACGTGTTATATTTAAGTTGCTTCTTGCTGTAAAGGTGTTAAATAAAGGCAGTGTGTAATATGACTAAGGGTGCCTAAACTTTTGCAGAAGCCTGCACACATATCAGTTTTAAAGCTTCATTAGTGTTACAGGAATACAACCAGAATGCAGCACTATGAGTGTCCAAGTCATTTTCTGCCTATTTAAAACGAATAAACTATTAAACATTTTTAAAAAAACATTTTTTGGTTAATTTGGCTAATTACATTTAATAAATAACTAGTGATTCACTTTTACCAGAACCTGAAACTGGCATTCTGAACACACCGAACCAAAACCAAAACAGAAATGGTTTTGTTTGTTTCTTTTTTGTTGTTAGTCATATTTTATGGATGCTGCATAGTATAAAAAAGCCAAAGCTAAAGCAAAGCATCCAGTTTACCTCCACATATCCTGAGAGGAACATGAATGAAACAAGAAAGGAATAAAAAAGGTAAAGAACCAGAGAAGAACTGCTGAAGAACGAAAGGGAAACCAAAAAGACTCTGTATTGTAGAGCTTGATAAAGGTTTGATAAAGGAATCCCTTGTCCATGTGGTTCTATCAGCTATTGATGAATGACGGTTCTTGATGCAGTGCCATCTGATGGTGCGGAGATCACCCCTCGACAGTTTAGGGTTGAGCCCGTAGCCTTTATACTGAAATTCCTCCAGATTCTGAATCGTTTAAATGATATTATGCTCTGTAGAGGGAGAAATAAGGAAAACTGGAGATGGATAAACTGGAGATCCTCTGCCCATCTTTACTCCTCAAAGACTCAGGCTTTTGTGGATACTGCTTTGGTACCAAATCATGATTACAATCACATCATTATTTCATTTTTTTCATCACTGGCCCTAATTTGCCCCTGTCCCAACATTTTTGGAATGTGTTGCAGGCCTGAAATGCAGGAATGTGTATTAACAAATGGGGGAAAAAACAAAAACCAGAAAAAACATGTAAAATCTCGAGTTGATACTGTCTTCAATAAAATAAAAGTCAACGTAAACGTAAGGAGCAGTGCATTTTTTAAATTTGCATTGTCCATACCGTTCAAACCATTTTTCTTCTTTGGGTTTGTAGATGCTGCACAAAACGAGTTCTGTCACGAAGAATCAGATTCTGTCCCCGATCCTGTTTCAGTCACATGAGCTCACTGGCAGCACGGCTCTTAAATCATTACGCTAAACCATGTCTCGAACACAAGATCGATAATAGAGCGGATCAGATGTCCTTCATACACGCGGGGCAGATGTACGTACGAGCAGATGGTCCTTTAAATGATCACTTCCAGACCAGATGAAGGCGTCTCCCAGGGCCATATGGACCGGAGCCTGGAGAGCCTCATCAGCCACTAAAATGAGATGGATGCTTTTCAGCCTGCAGCCTAGAGACCATACACACACACACACACACACATACAGGCCAGGTGGTGGGGATGGGGGTATATTTAATACATCTCTGGATGTAAACTTAACTGCTCATGTGAATCTCATTTTTCTAAAATCACCGAAGAGTTGACATGTACATTAGTTAGCTAAATAGTAATGATGAAATCAGTGACTCAGGTTGTGTTGCTAGAGAAGATAAAGACTAATGCTTTCACTAGCCTTCGACAATCCTCAGTATTTCCGCTCACTTTATCCACCTTTTTAAACATTTCTCTGTTTCTTTTTATCTTTACACCACACTAGTGCCACAGCAGAAGCTTGCTATCCCACCACCAGCGTTTTAAGTTCTGACGCTCGCTTCAGGTTGGGTTGGTCATCTCACAGGCTGATCTACTGGGATTTTCACACAGCGCCATCTCTAGGGTTTGCAGAGAATGGTCCGAAGCACAGAAAAACCAGTGAGGGCTGGTTTGAGCTGATAGAAAGGGAACAGTAACTCAAATAACCACTCGAGGTAACCAACCGAGGTATACAGAAGAGCATCTCTGAACAAACAACATGTCAAACCTTGAAGCAGATTGGCTAAAACAGCAGAAGTCCACACTTTGGGTTGCTTACTAACTGAGCATCGTTTAAATCCCAAAGCCTACCTGAGTATTGTTGCTGACCATGTGCACCCCTTTATGACCACAGTGTGCCATCTTCTGATGGCTCCTTCCAGCAGGATAGCGCTCCATGTACCAAACAATGATAATGAGGTCACTGTACCTGAAACAGCCTCCACAGTCACCAGATCTCAATCCAGTAGAGAATACACCTTTGGGATGTGGTGGAACGGGAGCTTCACATCATGGATGTGCAGACGACACATCTGCAGCGACTGCGTGATGCTATCATGTCAATATTGACCAAAATCTCTGAGGAATGTCTCTAGGACCTTGTTGAGTCTACGCCATGAAGAATTGAGGCAGATCTGCAAGCAAACTGGGGGTCCAACCTGATACTAGCAAGGTGTACCCAATAAAGTGGCCGATGTTTGTTCATCTTAAGGTGTTTTACAGCAGTAAGATTGTGCATCACATTTCTGGACATATTTTCTTATGAGCTGTTCTAGAATGCAGATGGCTTCAAATCCAACTTTTAAATTTCTTTTGGAAAACAAAACCACCTACTCTGTAAGGGTATCGGGTGTCACTTTTCCTCAGGCACATCTTTTGAACATCTGCAGCCTCTAAATATATGCAGAGGAAATGCCGGGGCAGCCGTGAACGTGCTTACTGCGATAATAGCTTGCTAAGGATTGATTAGAGGGTCAAGAAAATAAAAGGGAATTGATTAGTTGGACATTTGATCTCGAAGCAGAGTATCTGGGTTCATCTGGATTTGTGTGGTCAGGTACTTTGAAAAAGAGATAGCAGTCAGAGTTTATAATCTCCAGGAAAAAAGCAGAGTTTCTCCTTAAAATACATTCAAAGTGAGTAGTTTCTTCTTCTTTGTACAACCCCAAATCAGAAAAAGTTGCAGGAATGTATGTTTGTTAACAAATTAAATGAAGCTGACCAGAAAAAAACCTGAACTATCTCAGGTTCAAACTGTCTGCAATGAAATAAAAGCCAAAGGGAATCCAAGGAACACTGCTGGGATTTCTATTCGCTTGTTTCCATACTGCACCAACGTTTCTGGTTTGGGGTTGTATTACCTTGATGAATAATCCTTCACACATCATTGATCTTGATGTTTCTACAGTGAAGCTCATTCTTAGGAACTCTTTATCCTAGTGAGGGTTGCCATGGGTCCGGATCATAGCCTGACAAAGAAACATTGGCCATGAGGTGAGATCACACACAGGATGCCAGTCAATCACAGGGCATCTCACACTCATTCACTCTAGAGTTCATACCTAGAGTTTTTGAAAGCCAAGTGCCCCGTGTTCTTCAGGTACCAGACACCTCTACAACCCAAACAAGGGCGAAAGTGGGTTTAAACGTGAAAATAAAAATAAATAAATAAAATGTATAGCCTAAGCCTCAGGTCATGGCTATAACCAGAGCAGCTAGACATCTCCCCCATGGTGAGTGGTCCAGTCCGGCTGCTGCTACCACAGGAAGGTAGATGTGAGAGGAGGATGAGGATGATGGAATGGAGGAAGGCGGACTGACTCCACAGCACCCCTCCACCTCCAGTCGTCTGTCTGCCTGTGTGTTTCTGCCACTCTGCTCCCATTGTTCCCCACTTCCTGATAGGAGGCGTTCAGGTCGAGGGGGCTCGCTCAACTGAAAAGGAATGCGGACAGAAATTACGGACGTTTCCTGGGATTTTAGGCCGCGATTCCTGTCAGTTCCAAAACACCGTCTGGAGCGAGTGCTTCCGGCTATACACAAATCGAGACAGTCGCACTGCAGAGACAGACGCCTTCTAAAATGCAAATGGAGGAATGTATCGAGGGAATAAAAGGCCTCTGGAGTAAGAAAGTAGCAACGCCCTGTAAAATACTTTACTGAAACCACAACAAACAGTCGAAGTGTGTTCATGTGGCCTAGTCTGTGATTAAGAAGGTTCATTAGGGGTACAGTACTGTGCAGAAGTCCTAGGCCGCCATTAGATTTGTCGTTTTAGCTATGGTATAATGGACATGTATAACATTGCGACTATTGGACCCCATTTCCAATGATCTTCTTTCCATTTGTGAGCTTTAGCATATCTTAACCTTTTCATGTTCACCTTCTGAAAAAAGTGGTCTCTTCTAAAAATCACGTTTCTTCAGACTGTAGAAGAGTCAACTTGGCATCCCGTTGAAGCGCAAATGAAATGGGAGCTCACGCTAAATACTTACCACTACAGCCCACAGAAGCTGTTTTCTCTGATTCGTTTTGGCTTTTAATACTACATAGAGTGGTGCTTGAAAGTTTGTGAACCCTTTAGAATTTTCTATGTTTCTGCATAAATATGACCTAAAACATCATCAGATTTTCACACAAGTCCTAAAAGTAGATAAAGAGAACCCAGTTAAACAAATGAGACAAAAATATTATCCTTGGTCATTTATTTATTGAGGAAAATGATCCAATATTACATATTAGTGAGTGGCAAAAGTATGTGAACCTCTAGGATTAGCAGTTAACTTGAAGGTGAAATCAAAGTCAGGTGTTTTTAATCAATGGGATGCCAATCAGGTGTGAGTGGGCACCCTGTTTTATTTAAAGAACAGTGATCTATCAAAGTCTGCTCATCACAACGTATTTGTGGAAGTGTATCATGGCACGAACAAAGGAGATTTCTGAGTTGTTGATGCTCAAAAGGTTACACAACCAACTCTAAAGAGTTTGGACTCCACCAATCCACAGTCAGACAGATTGTGTAAAAATGGAGGGAATTCACGACCATTGTTACCCTCCCCAGGAGTGGTCGACCAACAAAGATCACTCCAAGAGCAAGACGTGTAATAGTTGGTGAGGTCACAAAGGACCCCAGGGTAACTTCTAAGCAACTGAAGGCCTCTCTCTCATTGGCTAATGTTAATGTTCATGAGTCCACCATCAGAAGAACACTGAAAACAACATGGCGTGTGCATGGGCAGGGTTGCAAGGGAGCACGCCAACTGCTCTCCCAAAAAAAGAACATTGCTGCTCGTCTGCAGTTTGCTAAAGATCACGTGGACCGAGCCAGAAGGCCCATTGGAAGGATAATTTGTGGACGGATGAGTCTAAAGTAGAACTTTTTGGTTTAAAAGAAAAGCGTTATGTTTGGAGAAAGGAAAACACTGCATTCCAGCATAAGAACCTTATCCCATCTGTGAAACATGGTGGTGGTAGTATCATGGTTTGGGCCTGTTTTGCTGCATCTGGGCCAGGACGGCTTGCCATCATTGATGGAACAATGAATTCTGAATGATATCAGAGAATGCATTATGCAATTGCTAAAACAACGGTACATGTAACCCAATGGTGGCCTAAGACTTTTGCACAGTACTGTAGGTCATAAACCTTTGGGCAAAAAGGAACACTGAGGCATTCACACTTGTCCACCAGTGAGGAACCATGACCTCGCCTTGAGGGCATACTTAGAACTCAGGACATACCAGTAACCCTTCAGCATGAGATCCTTTAGCAAGACACACAGAATTAGACCAGGTTCAGACTCTCTTTACAGGCTGTATGAACTGAACATTTAAATTCCAATAAAAGCCATTTCTGCTCATAAGAGATTCACTTTCAAAGGCATTCACACCCTGTTTCCGTTTCCTCTGATGCCCCCACCAGTGTCACGTTTCTCCTCAAAAGCAAACTCACCTTTTAGAGCTAAAAAGGATCGTTAGAACATCAGTGGGCAGGAGGAAATGAGCCAGGCTAGCCGCAGGCCATGATACCCCAACCATCTCCAGGAGCTTTCTGTCCGAGCATGGTGTTGATGACTCCAGCAGACATTTTCTTACTGAAGTTACCTGAGACCACAAAGCACAATATCACACCCGATACCCACCCCAGCCCTGCAGCGACTGAAATAAAGAAGCATGAGAGCCAAACTGTTTTCATACATGCCCTTTTTGTTCTTTTTGGCAGATAATTTGAGCAGTTATGCTGTTTTTGAGCCTCCAGGAACTTGAATGATGTTCTGGAACATGATTTAGAACCAGTACTTTCCTGATCCTGTATTAGTGATAGATTTGGGTTAGGAGGTTCAGATAGCAGATTAGGTGATTAAAATACCCTCAATATGTTATAGGGTGGCACAGTGGTTAACTTGTCTGCTGCCTGTTTGGAGTTTGCATGTTCTCCCCAATTCTGAGCTGTGTAATGTGAACTGGCACCCACATTACACTCTGAAATGCAGATTAGGCCCCCGTGACCCAGATCTGCAAAGCTGCCATTGTTAGGCTCTTAATCGAAGCCCTTAACCTTCAATTGGTCCAGTTGCTAGGATTGTACCTTGTAATCTCAGAGCTTTGAAGTGACTGCACTGACCACTGCACCTAATTATGAGGTAATGGTCAGTGGTGGCTTGCCGATTCAGGTACTGGACTGTGGACCAGAAGGTTCAAATCCCACCTCTGCCAAGCTGCCACCGTTGAGTCCTTGAGCAATCCCACAATTGCTTGGATTGTAAGTCTCTCTGGAGAAGAGCGTCTGCTGAATGACCAATCAGAATGTCCTTGTGCTACTATATCACC
Organism: Ancistrus triradiatus; assembly: GCA_025084515.1. Taxonomy (NCBI): domain Eukaryota; kingdom Metazoa; phylum Chordata; class Actinopteri; order Siluriformes; family Loricariidae; genus Ancistrus; species Ancistrus triradiatus. Next base: position 502,641 of record JAJAGP010000263.1, on the reverse strand, counting down.
CTAAATCATTGAAAGTAGACGAGGTTTTGAATATAGAGGAACCAGGTAAGGATTTCCAAACAGGACTAAATGGATATGGAGCATCTATTATCTGAATATTCATTATCTGAACCAGTTTCAGTAACGAGCAGAGTTTGACTGTATTTGAAAACCTGATTTGTGATGAAGAATGGAGCACAGAGAGTTTCGCCGTCTCACACGAGCTGAAACTTTAAGTGCGAATGCCATCATTTACAATTACAATAATTACACATCAAGTTTAAGCTTTTACTCAAATACAATTTATTAGTAATTATTACTACTATTACCATTCTTTTTATTAACATTGTCCTGAACCTGAACAATTTATAAATCAATAAATTGGCTCTGTGGTTCCGAAAAATTAGGACAGAACAACAGAGGGCAGAGGAACGTGAAGACGAAAACACCATGTTCTTACTCGGTCTAGATCTAAGCGTGTGAAGGCTGCCAGTGGAGAGGCAGACTGAAAATACAGGAGCTGCTTCATGAGGAGCAGAAGCTATGGTGATTGGTCAGTGAGTTTTTTTATTCCACCAGTGAAAGTTTGCACAAATCGAAATAATGCCACACTTTTGTCATCTGAAAAATCGTGTTTGGGTTGGAGGATCTTGTGAAAATACTTTTTATGTTTACATTTCAGTAGCATAGGAAAGCTATGTGAGACTGTGGTGATGTCTGGACAACGTCCATTTCGGTCGGCGCAAACCTGTATTTAAAAAACAACAAAACATGTCATTTGACAGCATGCAATGCTGAAGGAGGATAAAAAGATCCTCTGTTCTTCATCTGTGAAAAACCACCTGGACATTCTGTTTAAAAGTGAGTAAATAACTGAATATTTTGACTCTAAACCAAGATTTATTTTGCACCTACAGCCTTTATCCACGTCAGCTTTCGTGTAACTTTGGTCATATTCCCCCTGAAATACAGCAGAAATACAATTTCTACACCTGACCGACTTTTTCCAAGGTAAAAACATGAAGTTACATAATAAACAAATCTCTGAACGGTACAACCACTCCTAACAAAAACCATCAAATACCATCTCAAATAGCCATAATTCCTCTCATAGCTTCAGCCTTTAAACAGTTTATCTCTGTTCCTGGGAAAATTATTTACGAAACTTCCCCCTTCTCAGTTTCTCAGCCTTCAACCTGAAATTCCACATTCCAGCCTCATCTTCTGGAGCAAAGGGACGAGCAGAAATCATTCTCACATGTGTCTGCTGTGTGTCTGTGAATAACAATGTGTTGTTTAGATACAGGTTTGAGTACCGTTACAATGAGGAAACAAGAGGTGGATTAACAATATTATAATATCTAAAAAAATATTTATTTACATGTATTTACTAACCCTATACAAAAAGTATCCAAAACACAACCTGTATTTATATGAAGCACCAGAATCAAACCCATGTTTACACACTCATTGAAGAAAACAAAACAAAACAAACAAAACAAGAAGGAATTGGCTGAAATTTTATATATATGAGTGTACTGATATATGTAAGCGATTATAATATTAGAGCAAAAGGGTAAGTTAATTGGGGAGAACTGTACAATTGAAAAGAGGCTCTAGTTACCCTGTTAGACCGCCTCTAGCCTGGATACAAGATGAGATACGGAGATATGGAGGCATACAGGTTCTGTATGGTATCAAGTGGCAAATTTACCCACAGATCCTCATCCATCACACCAGCAGTTGGGGCAGTGTGTCACTCCAAAGTGCTCACCACGAGTCCTCCATACTCGAACCCGATCGTCATCGGATACCAAACAGAACCTGGATTTATTGCTAAAGATGATATGGTTCCATCTACATCAGTCCAGGCTTCTCATTCACAACACAACTGCAAACAAAGGTGACAGTGATTGGCTGTCAATGGCAGGACACGTAATGAGCGCTGTGACAACAAATTTCCTTCTGCTAAGCAGCAGAGAGGGCAGAGACAGAGGTGTGTAGTGAGGGTGCCCCCTGTGTCTGGATGGTGGATAACCAAACTGTAGGAGCTGCTCGTGCTCGTCAACGAATCAAACAATCCTGTCTACTGGGGGTCTGTCTGGGCCGTCCGGAGCCTGTTCACCATGCGCCCCCATAAAACCACCGCTCCCAACACCACCTAACAGCTAGGTCAGAACGGTCCAAACAACCGTCTCTCAGTCCAATGATGCCCCCCCCCCCCCAAGTCTGCCCACTAGACAAAATGTCTTTGAGTGCTAGCAGATAACGTTCTCACACCAAGAGATACACTACCCAAAAGTAGCTTCTGAGAGCCTTTTTATAGGGTAGCGAGGGAAGCAATTTTTACACCCTCTTGTGGCAGGACCCAGTGTCTAATCAGACCATACCTGTAATCATTTACATATCCGCCCGAGTTTTGCAGCAGTCCCACCTTTCTATCTGGGCGCTTTATATTTTTTTGTCAATGAATATAGAAAGTACCAGGAGCAATCTGTGTTTATATAAAGCATCAGATCCGAACGGTATGTGAAAACCCCTCTGCGATGTAAGGATGCCATCAGTTCCATGACTCCAGCTGCCAGGTTCTTCTCCCCCATGAATAATCTGATCTCAGGTGACGAGCAGATCTTCCCTGCTCCAGCTATTCTTGCTCCATGTTAATTACGTCTGCATAATTCCCAGCGTTCCGGTGATACAGCATGAGTCTAAAGGTGGAAATGAAGTCTGGAACCGGAGACACGGGGTCGGCATGTTTACCGTTCCGCAGGGCCGCGTTCGCCAGGAGGCCTTGCGTGACCCACATTCCATTTCACAGATACCCTGACATGTTTGCAGCCAAAAAGCAGGACGAGAGGTCAGGCCTGATCCAGCCAGTTCCTGCAAATAAGCTGAACAAACATTACTCTGAACTTCAGAAGATACCTTTCTAAAAATAATCTGCAAGTGATTCCAGTTTCATCTTCCCCAGTTTCAGTTGGTCACGGTTCAAAGAGCCTCTGCAGCGTTGTGGCTAAAACCAAAACCGGATCAATCCACCAGCCAGTCAAGCCAATCACCAGTTAAAACATGTTAGAGGTCTGTCATCACGCCAACGTCCCTCTTCCCACAGCTTTGCTAACTAGGTAAACATACAGTGGGGCAAAAAAGTATTTAGTCAGCCACTGATTCTCCTACTTAGAAAGATGAGAGAGGTCTGTAATTTCCATCATAGGTACACTTCAACTATGAGAGACAAAATGAGAAAAAAAATTCCAGGAAATCACATTGTAGGATTTTTAAAGAATTTAATTGTAAAGTATGGTGGAAAATAAGTATTTGGTCACCTGTATGCTAAAACAATATTGTAGGTAATCTAATGGTGGCCTAAAACTTTTGCACAGTGACATATTTCTACATTTAGCAGACACCCTTACCCAGACAACTAATACAATCATACAGCTAAGCAATTGTGTGCTAAGGGCTTTGCTCAAGGACCCAACCGTGGCAGCTTTGGCAGGGGTGAGATTTGAATTTTGACTTAAAATTCAGATTTAAATTTCTTATTCAAATCTTTAAGACCTCGGTCATTAAAGTAAAAGGACAGTGGAGGTTAACCTGAATACAAAACTCACTTTAGAAACCCCTGTACTAGACTCAGGTCAGTGGGCGGCAGGTCTTTGAGTGCTCCAGCTTATGGCAGCCTCAGTCTGTTTAGCTCCGTGTCTTCTGTTTCCTCCTTCAAGTCTCTCCTGAACCCTTTTAAATAGAACTTCTCCTTCATCTGCCTTCACCTGTACTGTTTCCTTCCAGCATCAGGTGTGGAAGGAGATTAGGGGGAGTAACCTCTGACAGCACTGCTCTGCTCAGTTCCTGGGCTCATTCCTAAATCTCATCCAGGTCAAACACAGATAACAGCAATGGCTCGATGGATGAAAGTACAAGTTAGAGAAAGTCCCGTCCCTATCGTCCCTCTCTCCATGTCCCCCCTCATAAAGAGAGTGTGTGTGGCTCATGGAGCTCAGCCTGAGAAAACACCACGAGCCAACTGAGCAAACACTGCCATGGACCATGGGAACGAACCTGCTGCCCCGCCACCGGCCCAAATCAGGAGAGAGACACGAGGGGGTTAATGACAGGAGCGGGAAAGCATGCACGTGTACACACACACACACACACACACGCACGCACACACGCACGCACACACACACACACGCACAAACACACACACACACACACACACACACACACAAATATGAGATAAGAGGTCAAGTTACACAGTTACAATTATTACTTTTACCTGCAATAACAACTCAGTTTGTTCATTTTTATATTTTTTACTTAGTTTTTTATTTTATTTGTTTTAAGCATTTTTTATCTTAGTTTCTCATTGTTTCTGTTTTCTCTTTGTTTTAGATATTTTTAATAATTTCTTTATTCAGAGTAGGTTGCTGGTGTTTAGTGTTGCTTTATTAATTTATTTGTAGCTTTTTATTTAGCTTTTAGTGTAATTTTGTATATTAGTTTTTATTATTTTCTGTTTATATATGTTATAGTTTTTTATTCTTTTTAATTTTTGAATTGTTTCTTAGTTTTTACTGTTAAATGTATTTTGTTTGTAGATTTTTATTTTATTTATCAGGTTAGTTTGTTTTAAGCCTTTCTCTGTTTTTTTCTTTTTGAATAATTTTTATTTTATTTTATTCAAAGTAGTTTTTTAGTGTTACTTTATTAATTAATTAATTTTTTTTTTTTTAGCTTTTTTCCGTTTTTTTGTGTATTCAGTTTATATTGTTGTTCTTAGTGTTTTTCTGTCGTGATTGATTTTATTTACATCTTATTTTGTTTTATCTTCTTATTCTTTACTGTTTATATTCTATTCAGTTGAATTAGTTTTAGTGTTTTACTCTTTGCTTTTTTGTTCATTTAGTTTAAATCTGTGAAGTTTAGTTTGGTAGTTTAGTGTTTTGTAAATTTCATCTTTTGTTGTTTTTCTTTTCAAATTATTATTATTTTTATTATTATTATTATTTCAATAATAATTATTATTTAGTTTTTTCCAGTTTAGTTTGGTTGTTTAGTGTTTTCTAAGTAAATTATAGCATTTTTAGAACAAGTTTTTAAAATTAGTTTTTAAATTTCGTATTTTTGTCCTCATGATTTTTGTCTCATTTTAATTTTTAACTTTATTAGTAGTTTTAATAGTTTCTGTTCGTTTAGATTAAGTTTTCAGGTTTAATCAGGTCAGGTTTTAGTCCTTTGTCTAGTATCTATAACATTTTTAGATGTAGTTATTTTGTGTAGTTTGTTAGTTTATATACTAGTTTTATTATTTTGTGTTTATAAAGGTTATAGTTTTTTATTTGTCATTGTTTATATTGTTAAATTACTTTCTATTTAGTGTTTGTAGATGTTTATTTAATTTATTTATGTTTGTTTTAAGCCTTTCATTTTTTTCTAATTTGTCAATTTTTTAAATTATTTATTTATTCAAAGTAAGTTGCTGGTGTTTAGCGTTGCTTTATTAATTGATTTATTTTTAGCTTTTTTTTAGCTTTTAGTGTGATTTAGTTTCTATGTCAGTGTTTAGTTTCTTTTTGTGTATGTAGTTTGTGTACAGTTGTTGGTATTTACTGTTTTGATTAACTTTATTTAGATCTTATGTTGTTTTAGCTTCTTATCTTCTCTCTATTCAGTTGAATTAGTTTTAGTGTTGTTTTAGTAGTTTCTACTTTGCTTTTATGTTTATCCTTTGTTCGTTTCTATTACCATTTTAGATTTATTCTTTGTGTAGTTTGTGCACTGTAGTAATGTGTTTTCTTGGTTATGTTTAATTTTGTATATTGGTCATAGTTAACATAGGTCATAGTTTTTTATTTCTTTTTCATTTTTTAGATTTGTTTCTTAGTTTTCTTGTTACATTACTTTCGATTTAGTCTTTGTAGATTCACTTTTTTATGTAACCATTTTAGCTTAGCTTGTTTTGTGTTATCTTATTAATTATCTCTTAATAATACTTTTATATTAGTTCTATATGTTTTAGTTGAGAAGTTTAGCTTTTTACTAATTATTTTATTTCATTTTGACATTTCTTTTTCAGTTGAGATTAGTTTTCCGTGTTAAATGCACATTCAGACAGGTTGGAGGAGCCGAGCTAATCCGAGCTAAACAGGCTAACAGATATGAGAGTTTATTTCCAGCAGAAGAAGGCTGTGGTGAAGAGGAGGAAGTGAAAGGAAGGGACACCTCTGTGACCCCTGATAGGCCTCGTCAGGCGTCTGATGTCATGGACAGAGCTGGAACTTTCTCAGGCAGAGCATCAGCAGGCGGCAGATAAGATTCACCCTCTGCTCCTCGGCCATCTGTCCATCCCGTCCAGAACCGGAGCGGCAGAGGCAGGACTGATCAGTAACAGGCGGGCCGTGGGAAAGAGGGTGAGAGTCCAAAACATCCTGGAACCCTCCGCCCTTCATCCAGCACAATCAAGAGAAACAATAACGTTTAAACTCAGCTCAGCGAGGATGGTGGTGTTATCACAAAACATTTCACCAGGGGTGCCAAAACTTTAGGCACTACTCCATAATGGCTCAGTAGAAGCAAGGACTGTTTTCCTTTTGCAACTTTGCTGTTTTATACTACAGATTGGTAGTGTAGCTGTATTCGTGTTTGTTTTAGAAACTATTAAAGATTGTAGTTTTGTTTTATTTGTTTCTACTTCTAGTCAGTAGATTTAGTTTTTGTATTTAGTTTTAATTAGTTTACCTACTTCATTTTGTTTATTTTATGTTTTTAGGTCAGCATTGTTGTGTTACTTTTTATTTTCTTCTTTGGTTTTACTTTATCAGTTTGTGTTTTATGTGTTTAGTTTTGATTTCATTTCTTTTCTAATTAATTTAGATTTTATTTTGTATTTTTGATGTTGTTGTGTTGTTAGATTTTCATTTATTAGATTCTCTTTATTTTGTAATTAGGCTTTATTTTTTAGTTTAGGTCATCAATCTTTAGGTGTTCCATGGCTTCACTTGAGTTTATTTTGTAATTTATTATTACAAAACAACGACAACAATAATAATAATAAATTGTTGTCGTTGTTTTGTAATAAATTAAAAAGTAAATTAAAAAATGCCCCCATCCTTTCATTTATTTTGTAATTTATTATAAAAAAACAATAACAGTAACAACAACAATAATAAGTATTTATTGTTATAATTTTTAAATTCATTAATTTTTTTATTTAGTTTGACTGCATTTCTATTGTTCTTTAATGAAATCTTTAGTAGTTTTTGAGATTAAGTATTTTATGTCATTTTAAATGTTGTAGATTAGTTTGTTAGTTATTATTGTTGCTGACGCCGCATTAAATTTTATGTAGTTTCTCAATTAATTTAGTGTTAGACGTTCCCTTTTGTAAGTGGTGTTTACATATAAGCAATTATTTGGAATTTTCTAAGAGTAGTCAACCAACAAAGATTATTCTGAAAGCAAGACGTGTCATATTCTGTGAGAGCATAAAGGAACTCAGGGTAACTTCTAAGCAACTAAAGCAACTGGCTGTTCATGAGTCCACCATCAGAAGAACACTGAACAACAATGGTGTGCATGGCAGGGTCGCAAGGAGAAAGCCACTGCTCTCCAAAAAGAACATTGCTGCTCGTCTGCAGTTTGCTAAAGATCACGTGGACGAGCCAGAAGGCTATTGGAAATGTTTTGTAGGACGGATGAGACCAAAAATAGAACTTTTTGGTTTAAAGAAAACGCTTTATGTTTGGAGAAAGGCCAAACACTGCCTTCCCAGCATAAGAACCTTATCCATCTGTGAAACATGGTGGTGGTTAGTATCAGGTTGGGCCTGTTTGCTGCATCTGGGCAGGACGGCTTGCCATCATTGATGGAACAATGAATTCTGAATGATATCAGAGAATTCTAAAGGAAAATGTCAGGACATCTGTCCATGAACTGAATCTCAAGAGAAGGTGGGTCATGCAGCAAGACACCGACCCTAAGCACACAAGCCGTTCTACCAAAGAATGGTTACAGAAGAATAAAGTTCATGTTTTGGGACTGATCAACAGTTACAGAAACATTTAGTTACAGTTTTTCTGCAGAAAGGGGCCACACCAGATACTAAAAGCAAACGTCACATACTCAATAAATTGCCCTCAATAAATAAATGACCACGTTTTATCTTATTTGCATGTCTCATATTTATGCAGAGAGACAGAAACATTCTAAAGGGGTTCACAAACTTTTACGCACCACTGCATGTTTGTTAGAACCTTATAAAGAAGGCAGTGGAAGGTAAAGCAGCTGTGCTTTTGCTCATTAACTCAGTAGCAGCTTTATGTGAAAACACATTAGCATTCTCACTGCTATTCTCTGCTATCCTGCTGTGGATCTGCATTCCTCACATTCCTCCAGCTCACCAGCAACAAGCAGCACACACACACACACACACACACACACACACACACACACACACACACACACACACACACACACACACACACACTCGCACACGCACACGCACACGCACACGCACACGCACACTCACACACGCACACGCACACTCACACACACTCACTCTCACACACACTCACACACACACTCACACACTCTCACACACACACTCACACACACACTCACACACACACTCACACACACACACTCACACACACACTCACACACACACACACACACACACACACACACACTCACTCACACACTCACTCACACACTCACTCACACACTCACTCACACACACACTCACACACACTCTCACACACTCTCTCTCACACACACACACACACACTTCCTGCATGCACATGAACTTGTGTGTGTGTGTGTGTGTGTGTGTTTTGTACAGTGTAGGGTACTAAAACTCTTCTATATCCATAAATATTATAAACTAAACTCCAAAATCAAATAAACTCAATATTCAGTAAAACAATTACTTTATCGTTGTAGGAGAATATTAAAAAGTACAATAAAATAACAATTATAAAACATTAAAATGTGCTTTAGTTTAGTCTTTTGCCTCTTCAGAAGTTTTCACAAAGTTACTGAAGCTTTGCTTTTTAAAATAAACTTTGAGTTGTACCTTGTTTTCTTTAGTTTTTAAATAGTTTTGTAATATTATAGTAAATCAATAGTTTTTTTTAATAGTATTTAATTTTGATAATTTCTGTTAAGTATTTTACATATTGTTTTAAAAGTAGTTTTTATTATGGCAATATACAATTTACCTAACCAAATTAAAAACGAAACATAAAAACGCAACGTTTTTTCAGCTTTAAAATTTTGGTTTGTTAGTTTAATTTTCAATTAGCTTTTGAATTAAGAATTTTTATGATTTAACTTGGGGTTTTTTTTGTTTTTTTAAGAACCATTCCTAACTTTTAAGCTATATGCCTACTTTCCATTAATTCCTTAAATACGTAGATTCAGTTTTGTTTTTCTGTTATTATTAACATTTTTATTTTTAGTTATCTTGTAGCAGTGCTTTGTTTGTGTCACTTTAGTTTTTTTATTTGATGTTTGTTTAGTTTTCAGTTTGCCAATTTTTAAATGTTGCCTTTGTTAGTTGCTTTTAAAAATTAGCATTTGCATTTTGGTTATTTGTTGTTATTTTGATTTAGAGATGTTTAGTCTATGATATCTTAGTTTATTTATATTTATATTTACAGGCTTCAGGTTAGTTAGTGTTTTTATTGTGATTTGTCTTTACTGCTTACTATTTAGTTTTTTAAGATTACGCATGTTGTTTAATGTCGCTTTGATAGTTTCTGTTTACTTGCACTTTTAGATATAGTTTACTTTATTTTTGAAGTAAACTTAAGGTCACTTTTCAGTGTGGTGTTCATCGTTTAAATTTTTGAATCCCTTTCATGTTTTTAAGCTTTATTTGTTATTTGCAAGCATTTTAGTTCAGGTTGATAATTTAGTTTATTAGTTTCCATTAATGTCATTTACTTTTTTATTTCATTTCCGCTTACAGAAGTGCATTTTTGTAGTTCTAGTTATCTATAATAACTTTTTAAAAAACACCACAGCTCAGCCTTGCATAACGTTGAACTGAAAGCTCAGGTATGAAAACATTTCAGTATCTAATAACATTACTCACATTTTTCAGCTGCAGGCCAAGAATAGAGCTGCCACATGACTTACTCCCAGATTCTTATCCGGCTGATGATAAACAAACCTGAATACAAGAGAAAAATATAGCTTTAAAAGTGCTCGGTAAACTTTATGAACTTCAATAAAACATTCACACAACAAAAATAAATGGATGAATAAGAAGCAGATTCTATCAGCCCACGACTTAATGCCAGCTAGATGGGAGCACAGTCTGTAGAGATTAGAAAACACAAGCTTGTGCAAAGGTTTTGGCACCCCAGATTGCATCAGAACAATCTTAAACGCATCATAGTTCTGCACAAGCAACAGAATAACTTAGTCGGCAACGTTTGGGCACCTTCCCAGAACGTACATTAGTGTTTACACTGGCATTCAGCCTTCAGCAGACTCTTAATGAGAGCGACGTACACCTGATACAGCCTTATAAAGTCCAACCCCAGCACCGGAGGGTTAAGGACCTCGTCCAGGGCCCAATAACGGCAGTGCAGGAATTTATCATCAGCCGTGGTGTCATTAGTCTAGGGTTATATCTGCTGTGCCACGCTAGTGCTACTAGTGTTTTTAAGTTTATTTTTATTAAGATATTTTATTTCTCTGTTTAGTTCTTATTATTTCTTTATTAGTTCTCTTTTAATTTATTTATTTAGGTTTTTCTCCCCGATTTAATTTGTAATACTTTTGATTTCTGATTAGAATACATTTTGGTAGACTTAACTTAAAAGTTTAACCCTTTGTCACCATAACATTTAGCTGACATTCTTACTGTATCAGCAGAAACTTTTAAATATAAAAAGACATGCATTTGGTTTCTATTTAAAGAAGCTCAGTTTCTCTTTTTCTCTGAATTGCATTTTCTCAACCTTAGCAACCAAGGGAAACCCATTTTCAGTTTATTTGTAGAAATGCTTAATTATAAAACATGTTTTTCGTATTTATTTTCCTCAATTTCACCTTCTCAATTAGCCAATTTCAAGCATTTCCTCTTTCTCAAGATTCACTTCATCAGACTATTGTAGTGGCATTAATTAATGTTAAACTCTTCGTTATTCTTATGGCATCATCTAAAACATTTTAAATACACACACACATACAGTGGGGCAAAAAAAGTATAGTGGTGCTTGAAATTTTGTGAACCCTTTAGAATTTTCTGTATTTCTGCATAAATATGACCTAAAACATCATCAGATTTCCTAAAAGTAAAAGTAGAGTCACATACTTTTGCCACTCACTAATATGTCATATTGGATCATTTTCCTCAATAAATAAATGAGTATAATATTTTTTATATAAAGTATAATATTTTTGTCTCAGTTGTGTAACTGGGTTCTCTTTATTTATTTTTAGGACTTGTGGGAAAATCTGATGATGTTTTAGGACATATTTATGCAGAAATATAGAACATTCTAAAGGGTTCACAAACTTTCAAGCACCACTGTATTTAGTCAGCCACTGATTGTGCAAGTTCTCCTACTTAGAAAGATGAGAGAGGTCTGTAATTTCCATCATAGGTACACTTCAGCTATGAGAGACGAAATGAGAAAAAAAAATCCAGGAAAGAATTTAATTGTAAATTCTGGTGGAAAATAAGTATTTGGTCAATAACAAAAGTTCAACTCAATACTTTGTAACATAACCTTTGTTGGCAATGACAGAGATCAAATGTTTCCTGTAAGTCTTCACCAGGTTGGCACACACTGTAGCTGGTATTTTGGCCCATTCCTCCATGCAGATCTCCTCTAGAGCAGTGATGTTTTGGGGCAAAACGGACGTCAGTTTGGGACTCGGTGTGAAGGACGGCCTTAATATACTCGTGTTCTTTTTCAAAACTTGAAGTCTTGAGTAACAATGAAAAAGCCTTAAGTGTGTGGTGTAAGTTTGAGATTGTTTCATTCTTTTAGTGTGACCACATTTCTTATTCCCCGACAGCAAGGCCTGGGAAAGCCCAGAAAACGGCCAGTCCGAGAGGCATCAGAGAAACCATGCTGATTTATGACCACTTGCTCACTAGCGTTTCCCCTGCAGGTGTCTGCATGTTCCTCTCTCATCTTCCCCCTGAGCCTCCGCTTTATGATGGACGTAATGAAGGCTTTACTGAGCCATTAGGGCCGAGTGGACGCGAGCATGAGCGTCCCCGAGAATCGCCGGTATGCTTTAGTTCCCATTCACTGCTTGAGAGGAATTTACAGGGAGGGCTGAGTGTCACATGACATGATGTGACAGCTATGACCCCGCTTCAAGAGACTTCACCAGACTTGAAGGAGCTAACGCTAAACCCAGGATTTCTTCACAAAAAATCACCGGCTCCCCGCCCGTAACCGCCGTGCTCCAGAGGACACAGAACCTGATTAGTGTTTGCGTCAGTGCATGCAAGAATGTAAACAGGTACTGCTCGTGTGCAATCAAACGCATGTATGTACAATGCCTGAATTAGGACCCGGCGCGCCCTCGTTTAGCAATTAACGCATTCCAAAACACAATCCCACATCCTCTGTACAGTTCCTCTGCAGGACCAAACAAGTATGCAACAGGAACACAGAGGAATCCTGAGCTTATCCTGGAATTCATTGGGCACAGGCGAAAGTGCCTCCCGCACTACAAGCCCGTCTATCGCAGTGCCACGTAACCGCGCCACCCGACCTTCAGCTTACAGTTTGGTTCCCAAGAACTGTGGAATCCGGCAGCTGGCTCCTACCTCAGAGCCAAAGGAGCTGTTTAAATGCTTAACAATAAATACACTCAATGACAAAAAAATAAGACACCCAGATAAAAATGTGGGCATGCAGTTCTGTCTCAGGTAGATATGTAAATGATTACAGGTGTGATCTGATTAGATACAGAGTCTTGCCAAAAGAGGGCGTAAAAGCGATTCCCTGCTGCCCTATAAAAGGTTCTCAGATATTACTTTTGGGTAGTGTACCTCTCGGTGCCTCTACGATGCACTCGAAGACATTTTGCCTAGAATGGGAGAAGCAGGACGGTCATTTGGGACGTTCTGGCCTAGCTGTTAGGAGGTGTTGGGAGCAGTGGTTTTATGGCGGCACACACACATGGTGAACAAGCTCCGGACGACCCAGACAGAACCCCGGTAGACAGGATCGTTTGATCCACCGACAAGCACCAGCAGCGCCCACACTTTGGTTATTCACCATCCAGACACAGGGGGCACCTTCACCACACACCCGTCTCTGCCATTACAGGAGCTTAGCAGAAGGACCCATTACATGTCCTGCCATTGACAGCCAGGCACCGTCGCCTTCATTGGCAGTGGCATCAGGAACGAGAATCCTGGACTGCTATAGACTGGAACCGTATCGTCTTTAGCCCCAACTGCTGGCATGATGATCTGGGGAGCCATCGCATACGACAGTGTGTCACCCCTAGTAATGATAGGAGGGACTCTAACAACTCAGCGATATGTCAAGGACTTCCTGCAGCCACGTGTTGCCTCTCATGGCATTTTTCATGCCAGCTTCGGCAAACTATGAGTGTGGAGGGTCTACAGACCCAGCTGTGGGCAAATGTGTCGTAGAAGCATGTCTAGCAGCAACGATCTCTCACCAAGAGGTACACTATCCTAAGTAGCCTCCGAGAGCCTTTTTATAGGGCAGCAGGGAAGCACTTTTACCCCTTCTTTTGGCAAGACCCAGTGTCTAATCAGACCACACCTGTAATCATTTCCATATCTGTTGTTTACAAGTGTAAATATAAGAAGAAGAAGAAGAACAAGAACAAGAAGAAGAACAAGAACAAGAAGAAATAAAAATTTTAAATACTGGCGAGTACAGTACCCATACCCTCTTCTTCCACAGCCATGCCTTTGTAATGTGAGCAGCGTGTGGTTTTGCATTGTCTTGTTGAAAAATGCATGGACGTCCCTGATAAAGATGTCGTCCTGAAGGCAGCTTAGGTTGCTCTAAAATCTCGGTGTACTTTTCTGCATTAATGCTGCATCACAGAAGTGGAAATGACCTTTACCAAGGGCCCTGACCCGACCCCATAGCATCACAGAGCCTGGCTTTTGGACTTGTTCCTCATAACAATCTGGATGCTCCTTTTTTTCATCTTTGGTCCAAAAAAGATCTGTTATACTGATGGTCCATCCCAGATGCCTCCGTGCCCAGGACATGGTTATAACATAAGGCTTCTTTTTAGCATAGTAACGTTTTAAGTGGCATTTGTGAATGTAACTCTGTACTGTAGAGCTTGATAAAGGTTTGAGAAAGTAATCCTTTGTCCTTGTGGTTCTATCAGCTATTGATGAATGACGGTTTATGAGGGATCGGAGATCACCCCTCTTCAGTTTAGGCTTGTGCCCTTACCCTTTATGTATATTCAAATCCCTTCCATACTTTCTTTGAGGAACATTGTTTATAAACCTTTAAATTATTTTCTCACACATTTGTTGATAAACTGGAGATCCTCTGCCCATAATTGCTCCTTAAAGCAAATATATATCTTTCAGAAGAGCCAAGAAACCTGTTTGGCTGCAGGGCTGTGAAGCATTAAGCAGGAATTCATGGTGCAAGGATTTAGGAATGAAAGCTATTTCCCTTTTCCCTTCCAAAAGGCACGTCCCTGCATCTCAAAACGCTGTGGACTTTAAATACTACATCATTGAAAGATGGATTTACTGTGAAGGGCAAAATAAAACCGGGACACGAACTGGAATCCATCCAGAGGAATTTAGGGGAAGGCGAACCGTTAAGGAGCTAACGGCAGCGTGAATATGAATAGCAGCCTGCAGCTCGGACCTGGGCAGCTGGCATTGATTAGCAAATGCGCACTTCATCTGCTGCTTTAGTCTTTCCTCTAAACAATAGAGAAGGGGGTAAACATTCCTCTTCACGCTTCAATCCAACCTGTGGCTTTAAGCAAAGTCTATAGTCACGAACGCAGAACAAGGCTCGGTAGGTCAGGGCTATAACCTACGGACCTCCCAGTCGAGCGCTAAAATTGTTAGCATGCAAGCACACCAGGCATTCCGGTGTAATTAAAGATGCTTTCCAATTGGCTGCCTTAATTAGTGGTCCAAGGGAGCGACACACAATACACTTTTACATAACAGAGGCTGCTGCCAAGCACTGGCAAAGGTTAATACTCGAATCAGAATGCAGCAGGATATTTCTAAAGGTGGCCCTGGAGGGGTGGAGGTTGGGGGTACACCTTAGACAGAGAACTTTGTGTTAACATTTAAATCATGTAACTATAACCAGCACAGACACTAGGGCTGATGAAAACATGATGCAGCATTACACTAAAGTTTGGGACAAACAACAAAGAGAAGAAAGAGAGTGTGCAGGAATCAAATTCAATCAAACACGTATTAAATTATTACACAGTTTAACTGCCACCATAAATCTGTACAGATAGACGTCATGCATATTGTATGTACAGTACTGTGCAAAAGTCTTAGGCCACCATTCGATTTGTTGTTTCCGTAACGGTGTAATGACCACATGTAAGTATTCCTCGGTCTCAGTATTAAAACTGCATTTTAAAATAAGGAAAATATGTACACAAAATTTAAAATAATACGATTTTCAGAACAGAATGGCTGACAATCTTTACTCTGCTGCAATTAAACCAGTTTACTAATTTCTTTGTCTTTAATTATTAAATCAAACTTTAAATCAACGTAAACAAACAAGCCCACAGAGCCTTTCAAAATCCTCAGTCTCCTCAGACTCAAATTCATCTTTATTATAACAGGTTTCCAATCGCAAAACCGAAGATACGTAGAAAACGAAGAAAACGTGACATTATCAATCTCCACAATGGACATTTTTGCATCATGATGCATCGCTACACCCCTACTGCATATATCATATGCAACTCAGTTCCCTAATACAGTGGGACCTCGGTTCTCGACCACCTCAGAACTCGTCAAAATCGGTTCTCGATGCATTTTGACTAGAAAATGTGTCTCGGTTCTCGTCCTTTGATCGGTACTTGCCACACTTGCTTGAACTGGTGTGAGTCGAGTCAAGCCGTATAACTCGTGTCAGCCACAACTTGATTCATGATTCATGATTCAGTACACAGTGGTTCAGAATAGCTCTCGTTCAGTGCAGATCTCTGCTGTATGTATCATGTTTTTCTTTATTTTTTTAGCTACACTACTGTATTATTAGTAAAAATAAGTCTCCACAGTTCCTAAAAATGTCAGTTTATAAGAGCCTTAATTACCCCAAATGACTCAAGTGAGTGAAAAGACTCCAGCTGACTGATTCATTTAGGATCCGGAGGGTTTGAAATGTTAAATGGTGCAACTGTTCCACAGATGGGACTTAAGAAAGCGCTGGAAAAGCTGGAGAGGAAAAATAAACCTTCACGAGCATCCGGTTTGTGATGTGGGCCAAGTGGAAAGTTGTATAAATTTGATCTTGCTTTAAGTGGTTCCTGTGTTCGGAATCTGCCCCGACCTCATGACCATCTTTTCCACATTACTACCAGGCTCCAGATTAAAGCACCGCATTGCTTATTCTCCCCAAAACGGCTCCTATATCTGTTTCTGGCTTTAAACAGATTGGCATCAATCGCCTATCTGATCCCCGGGGAGGCCTGCACTGCATCGAGGAGCGAGAGAACATCGCAGCTTTATCTCAAAGTCTAAAGGAGGAGCAGGAGGAAAACAACACTGTGCTAGACATTAAACCATTAGTCAGTCACTACCGAACGCTCCTCTTCTATCTGAGCTACGCGTGAGACTCAGATAAGAGCCACTCGCTCACTGACGCTCATCCAGCCTGCACTGGACTACAAGATAAAGCCGTAGAACCATAATGGGGTCAAGCGAGACAAGAGAGGAATGGCCACTGGAGAGGCTGGGTGTGGACGCATGTGAAAAGATGGAGGCGGTCATTGCCAGATCTTCAGTCCTGTGAACCGCTGGCGTCTTCCAATACACTAACATGCTCCCTGTGAAACGTGCTGATAAGACACCAGCCGTGCTGTCTATGGAGCTTTCTGGACGTCCCTCGTTCAGCACGGATAAACAATGGGAACACATTAAAAAGCACACTCACAGTGCTCGAATTATGCCAGGTATGCAAGCCCTGCTGCCCCCCAGAGGCCGTGCCCGGCTCTCAATGAGGAAGGTATGAGCAGCGGATGTGAAGCAGCAAACAATCGTGGGAAAGACATGATCACGTTTCCTCTTTTCTCACAGAAAAATGCCACAGCAGAGCCAAACCACTTTCAGAACCAGACTTATAGTTCATTGAAGGACATAATTTTGTTTGTAGTGTTGTGGAAAAAAAAAAGACATTTAAAATCATCCTGGTGCTCATCGACCATTCTTGAGTACAGATATGGGCCGTTTATCATCCGCATTACATTCTGTGAAATTGGAAAAAAAAAAAGAAATATATATATATATATATATATATATATATATATATATATATATATATATATATATATATATGTCACCAAAATTATAGTCATTTCATGCTACTTTAATGTAAATATAAAGGATATGTTTACAAGAAAACTGCGTGCAAACAATACGCAAATGTGTCAGAGATACCCCTGAGAACATGTTTAACTACCATCTACAACCCCAATTCCACTGAAGTTGGGACGTTGTGTGAAACATAAATAAAAACAGAATACAATGATTTGCAAATTCTTTTCAACCCATATTCAGTTGAATACACTAGACAAGATTTCATGTTCAAACGGATAAGTTATTGATTTTTGCAAATATTCACTCTTTTTGAAGCCACGATGTTGGTACACGTGCAGAATGTGGCTTGGCATCGTCTTGCTGAAATGAGCAGGGATGTCCCTGAAAAAGACGTTGCTTGGATGGCTGCATATGTTGTTCCAAAACCTGTATGATGTACCTTTCACCATTAATGGTGCCTTCACTGATGTGCCAGTTACCCATGCCATGGGCACTAACACGCCCCCATACCATCAGAGACGCTGGATTTTGGAACGTAACACTGATAACAATCCGGACAGTCCTTTTCCTCACTGGCCCAGAGGACACGGCGTCCATGATTTCCAAAAACAATTTGAAATGTGGACTCGTCAGACCACAGGACACTTTTCCACTTTGCCTCAGTCCATCTCAGATGAGCTCAGGCCCGGAGAAGCCGGCGGCGTTTCTGGGTGTTGTTGATATATGGCTTTCGCTTTGCATGGTAGAGTTTTAACTTGCACTTGCAGATGGAGAGACGAACTGTGTTCACTGACAGTGGCTTTCTGAAGTGTTCCTGGGCCCATGTGCTAATATCCGGTACAGAATGATGTCGGTTTTTAATGCAGTGCCGCCTGAGGGATCGAAGGTCACGGGCATTCAGTGTTGATTTTCGGCCTTGCCGCTTACTTGCAGAGATTTCTCCAGATTCTCTGAATCTTTTGATGATATTATGGACTGTAGATGACGAAGTCCCTAAATTCCTTGCAATTGCACGTTGAGAAACGTTGTTCTTAAACTGTTGGGACTATTTGTGGTGAACCCCGCCCCATCATTGCTTGTGAACAACTGAGCCTTTCGGGAATGCTCCCTTTATACCCAATCATGACACTCACCTGTGGAATGTTCCAAACAGGTGGTTTTTGGGCATTCCTCAACTTTCCCAGTCTTTTGTTCCCCCTGTCCCAACTGTTTTGGAACTTGTTGCAGACATCCAATTCAAAATGAGAGAATATTTGCAAAAAAACAATAAAGTTTATCCGTTTCCACATTAAATATCTTGTCTTTGTAGTTTATTCAATTGAATATGGGTTGAAAAGGATTTGCAAATTATCGTATTCTGTTTTTATTTATGTTTCACACAACGTCCCAACTTCATTGGAATTGGGGTTGTACACAGCATCCGAAACCTAAACTTCTACATATCACTCTGTCCAGAAAATACACAACACAGTGGTTCTCTAAAGCACACATTAACAATCACACTCTGCAGAACCAAATTATAAACGCAATGGAATATAAAAATAAATGAACATACCTCGCTGGCTGCACACAACCAAGAGGAAATGAGTCCAGGTGAAGAAACACTAATTGCCAGAACAGGAAATGCAGTATCACCTTTTAAACACTTTAAACCTTTCAGTAGGTAAATCCAGAGTGGAATTGGAGTGGAAGCTCTTCCATTTTACGTAATGTAAACAAAAAAAATAAAAATAAAAATAAAAAATCAACATTTTTCATTTTACAGCCACAACGTGAGGAGTTAAAAGACAGAGTTTTGCTTCGTATTATAATTTGTTTAATTCTTAAGAACTTGGTCTTTAAAGCGAACTAACTAATTTCAGCAGTACATACAGAGGCATCTTCTAAAATATGGGAAGGTCATCAGGAATAAGTGTTTACACCAAAGGCTGAACTTGCTCCTTTATACGTCTCAAATTTGGGACCATGCAAACCGACCCTGGTCCTTCTGATCTCCACCAGATGCTGGCTGTACCATTAGGGAGCCTCCACCATAATTTACAGCGATCAGCAGACGCTGTGGGTTCAGGACATCCTTCGGCAACATAAATCCATCCAGATGTACAAAGTACGCTGATCACCGAGTCAGATCATATTACTTTCCGTTTGCTACAGGTCTTGCGATGTGTCTTCACACACTGGGTTTTCATGCAAACAGATCTTTAATGCCGTGAAAACAGTTTTTGTTGAGACTGAATCACACATCATTTTCAGATTTGATTACTGCTCTGTTCTGCTTGCTGGGTTCCCTTCATATTCCTTTGCTCCACGACAAAGCATTCACAATCCTGCTGCTCATAGGACCAGTGGATCACTAGAAACTTTGTTTGAGAATCATGTCGCAGCCAGTGGATCAACTCTTCAGGCCTCATACGTTGATTCAGAACTATACATGTTCAGCTTCCGTGCGCCTGGAACATCGTTCTCCGAGATTCCGCCATGCCTGCAAAGGCAGACGTCAATACTTCAGTGTCCTGGCTCCTCAGTGGTACACAGATTCCCCACATCAGTCAGAACGACCCAGTGTCTGTGTCTTGTGCTGAAGTCTGAAGACTCACAAACAATACCAAAGAAATTGGTTCTTCTATCCTCTGCACTTTTTGGACTGTGGATCAGAGGGTCTGGGTTCAATCCCACCTCCATCAAGCTGTTAGAGGGTCTTTGATCAAGACCCTTAACCCACATTGCTTGGATTGTAAGACTATCAGTTGTAAGTCGCCCTGGATAAGGGCGTCTGCTAAATGACTAGATGACCGCTTTTGTCATACCTGGTCTTTGACTTTCACCTTTAAACTCTTAGCATTTTCTGCGACATTTACAGAATTTAGCAGACACACTTTTCCAGAGCGACTTGTAGCTGCTACAGTCTTACAGACCAAGCAATTGTGGGTTAAAAGCCTTGGTCAACGACCCACCAACTAGCCAGAGGTGGGATTTGAACCCTTGACCTTCTAGTTCACAGTCCAGTATCTTAGCTGCTAGGCTGGGCTTTATGGCAGCGTGTTCAATCTTCTCATCAGATCAGAGAATCTTGTTTCTCACAGTCCGAGAGTCCTTCAGGTGCTTTCATGTGTCTTTTACTGAGAAAATTCTTCTGTCTGGCAGCTCCATCATAAAGCTGGTTGACCTTCTGGAAGTTTCTCCCATCTACACACAGGATCTTTGGATCTCAGCCAGAGTGACCATTGGGTTCTTGAACACCTCTCTAAAGCCCTCCAAGGTCCTTTTCCCCCCCGATTACTTATTTTGGTGGAGCAGATAGCTCTAGGAAGAGTCCTGGTCATCTAAACTTCTTCCCAAGAGGCCACTGTGCTCTTGGGAACTTTCAGTGCAGCAGAATGTTTTTGTATCCTTCTCCAGATCTGTTGCTCAACACAGTCCTGTCCCTGAGCTCCACAGGCAGTTCTTTCGTCCTCATGGCTTGTTTTTTTTGCTCTGATCTGCATTGTTAGCTGTGAGACCTTTTATAGAGAGGGGCATGTCTTTAAAAATCATGTTGAATCCACTGAATTTACCACAGGTGGATCCGATCAAGGTGTAGACCCATCTCAAAGATGATCAACAGAAAATGGGAGGAACCCAAAGATAAATTACAAGTGTCCTAGCAAAGGGTCTGAATACTTATGTCCATGTGAGATTTTAGTTTTACTTTTTTTAATACATTTGCAAACATTCTAAAACTCTCACTTTCTCATTATGAGGTATTGAGCCAAGATCGATGGGGGAAATTAGATTTTTTTCTTTTTATTTTAGCACAACTTCGGGAACCACTAAAATAAACAAATTAAAATGAAATTGTGTTACAAAAGGGAACTGTGTCAGTCAGGAATGAGGAAAAACCACAAAGAAACAGCAACAGTGATGAAACAGGAAGGTTAATTGTGATATGAGCCTGTTAGTTTTGGCTGGAATCCATCGATTTACTGCTGGGCCTCTGAGTGCTGGGGGTTTGGACTCCAAACTCCAAAATCTACAGGAGACTTCAACGCATTTGGAAAGTCCCTGTCACTTTGTTTTGTTATGTTGCAGAAATATGGCCAAAAGAATGTGAAATGTGGCCCATCATACTGTACTCAATACTCCATAAGGATAAAATTAAACAGAATTTTAGAACTCTATGCAAATTTATTGCAAAGGAAAAACCTAAGATATTGCATTGCCATAAGTATTGGGACGCTTTACTCAGCACCTTTTCCAGTGATCCTGCAGGCTCCAGTCTTACTGGGTTTGATGCCACAAGGTTTGGACACCTGTATTTGGGGATTTTCTGCTAGCCTTCTCTGCAGAACCTCTCAAGCTCTGTCATGCATGGGTATCGTCGGTGAATGGACATTTTCAGGTCTCTGCACAGATGTTTGACTCGTTTTAGGTCAGGGACACTCTTTTAGTGCCTGGTTTCCACCAAACAATTAATCTTGGTTTAATCGGACCAGAGAATTTTGACCAGAGAAATTTCTCACAGTCAGAGCCCTTTAGGCACCAGTCAGTCTTTCATGTGTCTTTTATGGAGGAGATTCTTCTGTCTGGACCCTCTATCATAAAGCCCAGATTGGTGGAGTTCTGCAGTGATGGCTGACCTTCTGGAAGTTTCTCCCATTGGACACAGGATCTTTGGAGCTCAGCCAGAGTGACCATTGGGTTCTTGGTCACCTCTATTACCAAGACCCTTCTCTGATCACTCAATTTGGTGGGGCGGCCAGCTTTAGGAAGAGTCCTGGTTGTTTCAAACTTCTTCCATTTAAGAAATACAAAGGCCACTGTGGTCTTGGGAACTTTCTTTTTTTTTGTCCTTCCCCAGATCTGTGGCTCCACACAATCCTGTCTCTGAGCTCCACAGGCAGTTCTTTGCTCCTCATGGCTTCTTTTTTTGATCTGATCTGCATTGTTAGCTGTGAGACCTTATATAGAGAGGGGCATGTCTTTACAAATCATGTTCAATTTACCTCAGGTGGATCCGATCAAGGTGTAGAACCATCTCAAAGATGATCAAGAGAAATGGGAGGAAAACCAGAGCTAAATTACAAGTGTCATGGCAAAGGGTCTGAATACTTATGTCCATGCAAAATTTTAATTTTTCCTTTTAATAAATTTGCATATATTTACAAAATGCAGGTGCAGACCCATGGAGGGGGAATTATTTATTATTACTATTATTATTACTACTATTTTAGCACAAGGCCTCAACAAAGACTTTCCAAATGCATTGTAGATAAAAATTCAACTGAGAATATTTTCTTTGGTTACGAAATGTCACACTGTCCTAAAAATGTGTAGATATTTGTATCTGTTGTTAGTGGATGGATAGTAGTTCATCCCTGTACGAGCTGTACCTAATGTAGACTTTGAATGCATGTCTCTTCACAGAAAGTTGCTGCTATGAGGCAATTTCTCCAAATAATTATATTTTTTTCAATTTTATGCCAGTTTCATAAAGCAGGCCTATTTGGGTCATTTTTTAAAAATCTCCTAAGAGGCTTACCTCTAGAGCCCCTATTCATAAATCTCCTGCCTGACAAAGTGCTTCACAAGGAACCTGTGCAGCAGTAAGCAGTACAATATCGTCTTCATTAAAACAGCTTGCTCATTACATAATCTGACAAAGTACGTCCCAGGCTTTGACACAACCTAACCTGATGTCAGAGGGTGTGTTTGGGAAGCTGTACAAATCATGTAAGCTAGTTCGGCATGTCGAGTAACCACACGTGTGTTCTAATGCTTGTGCAGGGATTCTAGAGGATTGTTGTTTTTGGCAAGGGTATCGATCACACAGTCCAAGGAAGGGAGCGGATTCATGTTCTACTCAGTTGGCGCCTCGAGCCCAACAATGGAGGTGTGCTGGACCAGCTCCATCTCTGCAGCTACAGACAGATGTGAAAATTCTTCAAGCAGCTGTGCACAAGACATCAGCTTTAGGAAAAATCTGAACCATGTACAGATGCAAACAAAGTCTGTGAAGCTTCTGGAAGGATCTGGGTTTGTGCATTAATTGCTCATGAAAACAATCTGACCATCATCCATGTCTTACTAGATAAACTTTGTCTCTGCGCTCTGAATAAGCCAAGCTTGATTGTTAAAACTAATTTTTCTCCTTGGCAAGTTGGTGCTTCATTCCATGAGAGTAAATAGCAGGCATGTTGTGTCTGTTTTTCTTTGGATTTCTGTTCTGATCTCATGAACTTTCTTTACTGCCTCGTCCAAAGGTGGTTAATGGTGATGGTCAAGTACTTTACATTCCGAACTAAAAGGTTACGTAGCATCTCAGCCCTCATACATATGGAAACCAGATCTAGGAGATTAGTCGTCATAAATGAGTCTGAATTTTTATTCTCTTCAAGGAATGTATCATTTGTTTCCCTCCACACAGAACCTCTGATGAATTCCAGATCATCGTGATCCTCATCAGGCCCTCATTCCGATGTCACGTAAACAGCCACGCAACTCATTAAGTCTTTAAAATAATGCTACCATAATGTTTCGCTCTCAGCCTGGGATAGAGTCGACGGCTTCGCTGCCAAATTCCTCCGCGGTGTTTGTTGGCCTTGCGGCTCTGGTAGCCCGGGTTACCGAATACCATTCGGAAAAGTGCTGGACCCGGGCCTAGCTAAACATACTTCCATCCCTTAGTAATCATAGGAAAGGGAGAGTGGAGGAACGAGAGGGGGAAAAAAAATGGCACATTCCAGAACGAATGAGATGTGGAATACGCTTCTACCTCCTCAGTTGTGCCTCATTAGGATTGAATCCCAGTCGTGCATCACTCCTTCACTTATATCGCCACATCAGTAATGGCTTTTTTGGCCCAAGCGCACAATCCCACATGGATGACATTAACATACCAGAGCTGGTCTCATGATGTACGCTGGTGTTTGGGACAACATGACGGTGTTGGCACGGCTCGAGCATTCCTAAACTGAGTCTTGATTAAATGACCAAGAGGATTGAGGCTGGAAGAACTGCTGAGAAACAGAACGGCTGAACAGATGAAGCACTACTGAATGTTCTGACTATAAAGGGCAATAAAACTTATACACAACAAGTTAACACAAGGGTCGTACATGTTAGGAGGAACACCTGTACGCATACACATGCATGGAATTATCTAAACAGCCAATCGCACATCAGCAGTGCAATGCATTAAATCACGCACATCTATTTTTTTTTCCAAAAAAAAAACAAAAAAAAAACACCGCTTCTGGATAACAAGGCTTCTTTTTAGCACAGTAACGTTTTAAGTGGCATTTGTGAATGTAACTCTGTGTAGAGCTTGATGAAGGTTTGATAAAGGAATCGCTTGTCCATGTGGTTCTATCAGCTATTGATGAATTCTTCTTGATGCAGTGCCGTCTGAGGGAGCGGAGATCACCCCTCCTCAGTTTAGGCTTGTGCCCTTACCCTTTACACTGAAATTCCTCCAGATTCCTTGAATCATTTAATGACATTATGCACTGTAGAAGGAGAAATATATAAAATCCCTTTTAAACTTTCTTTGAGGAACATTGTTTTTAAACATTTCCATCATTTTATTACGCATTTGTTGATAAACTGGGGATCATCTGATCATCTTTACTCCCCATTACAACAAATGACTATAATCACCTGTATGAAATCATATTTTTAATTCATTACCAGCTCTAAACTGTCTCTGTTCCAACTTTTTTTGGAATGTGTTACAGGCCTGAAATGCATGAATGGATGTTTCAGAAAGTCCACCATATAATTTGGGAATTGGCTTCGTTAAGCCAGCAGGTAACTTGGTGCACTTTTATACTGTACACTTAACAGGAGAATGTCATTTATATATTTAACCCCAGCCTGTATGACTGACTCACTCAGAAGGATCCCTCCAATTTCTTTCTCCTACATCGCTAATACACCAGTTGCAGATACTCAGTTTATCGTATGGAAGTCTGCAGCACCACCTATTGGCATTCAAGGACACCAGATACGTCCTCGTTGGCATCTGTATCCAGACACTCTGGTTTCGTTGCTCTTGGAAATGGCTTAAATGACAAATATTTAAACAGAAGATCTCTATGCTTTATTTCTAATGGAAGGATCCCTACCTCATTCTGGCATCTTCAGAACCTGCACACTTTTAGCGTTCTCTCTGTCTCTCGTGACGCCTACAGAGAAACACGAGTGTAAACAAAACAGTAAAATCTTCTCTGATGTCTCACTGAGTTTCTTCACCAACGGATCCCCCAATAAATCCCTTTATACAACAAATACCGTGATGATGTTCGCAATGACAGCACGGCTTTCTCACACAAAAATGGTATCACTCCGCTCAGGTGTTAGCAAGTAACGACAGGCTTTATCTACACAAACATACACACAAATAACGCAATTACCCCTAATAAATAGCTAAACTATATAGCTGAATACTTATTTTTTCAGTTTGAGTCCTTTTTCCCGTTAATCCTCGCTTATTTGCACTTTGTATTTCAAACTAACGTTACTCGGTAGTGTTATAAACCTTTAGTAGCAGAAGTCGCCACCACTCAGAAGGTACTGTCCGTACAGTATTAAAGCATATTCAGTACAAAATCCAGGGCCTCTGATAGATTTTGCTGTTAAAAAATGTAGAAAAGCAATAGAACAATCTCGAATAACATCTCAACACAAGTATAAACCTAGTGGAGCTTCTCACCGAGTGCGTATACATGCACGTAATAATCCAATAACTGCAGAAAATCAGATTTTGTCAGTAATTCAATAACGAGTTTACATGCACTCCAGTAATCAGATAATGGGAAAGCTCCGGGTTTTACTGGAATCGGGCAAGAATCGGATTTCTACTTTGCAACCATCCAATAATCTCACAAATTTACTCTCACAAACTTCAAATTTTAATATTCAGTAATCAATTTACTTGTTTTCTCAAGTATATCCTGCGTTTGATTCTCCACAACATCTTGATTCTGGCACTTACATCTGGGGTTGCCAGGTCCCTTGAGTAAAACCCATCATAGTCGATGGAAAAAACAAATAAACCCGAGTCTTTAAATAACATGGACCTGGCAACCATGTCTGATTTCTAGATCGGAGTACTCAGTTTACATGAGCACTTGAATAAATGGATTACTGCAGAAATCTGACTATTGAGATTATTAAGTGCATGCAAACACACTCGATAGGAAGTGGAAGGTGCAGGTAGAGGCAAAACAGCATTCAGAGGATCCATCCATATCGCTTGTGTTACACGAATACATATTCCCAGTTTCATTTTCGACTTGTCATTGGTTATAAGTGTTAATGACTGAGACGGAGGAGAGTGATTAAAAAGTTCATAAGACATAAAAGACCAGGCATCTTATAAACAGGATACCTGGGTTTAACTGCATTTAAATTGGTCTGAGAAAAACAAGCTGAAGAGAGTCAGGTAAGCATTCAGGATTTAGACAGAGCCAGAAACGAGTGTTTGACCTCACAGTACTTTCTCTACAGCACTAGCCAAACATTCGGCTCTGAAGAATGCACATAATCCCTCATGTAGAGACGGCGTTCCCCCTGAGCACAGTGACGAAAAGATTAATCATCCACATAAACACATCCACTCCCATAAACACACTATCAAAACAAGCTTGTTTAATGGAGCCATTCCAACATGTTTTACATGTTTTTAAAAAATTCACATTCATAGCACACAAATACAGACAAACACACATTTGTAGATATTAGAAGAAGAAGATAAACAAAGAAGGAAAGGCACTGCAAAAAAAACCAAAAAAAATCTAAAGTGCTACGATATATAAACGACACTCTAGACGTGCTCTGGTCAAACGTCAGAGGTTGCAGGTCCACGGCCAGGGTGTGACTCATGGTCAATAGTGCAATGATGAGTATGTTTACGTGCACAGAAAAATCAGATTTCTGTAATGATCCTATCAAAGTAATCTAATAAAACCCGAGTGCACATAAGTCAGCTGTTACACGCTTCAGGCATGAGCTGTAGCAACATTATTCATTTTAATGTCGCAGTTTATTCCCCCCCAGTTTTATCCCAGCTTGACCTGTCAGGGTTATGGAGGGTCACATTTACAGACACTGTTTGGACATGATGAACAATTTAATACAGGAGAAATGTCTCAGTGTCGCAACAGCTGCCATACAAGTATATGCTTAAAGGCCTTTTCACACCGAGTCTGAAACTGTCGGACCGAGACGCTGCGCAAAATGTTTAATCGGAGCCTGTTCTGATTTCTGCATTAAAATCAGGCTGGCCAATCAGAGCTCGGTTGCCGGGCAGAACAGCTCAAGAGCTTATAGGAAGAGCAACAGGCTGCCTCTAAAAACATGGATATTAAAGAAAAGCTCTGCTGTTTGCCCATCAGCTCCTCATCAAATGTAAAATTGGTGACCAAGACAAACTCTGGGCTCCTAGTGATGTGCAGTGAGCAGAACCTGACCAGTGCCACATGACGCCAGTTTACCAATACTGAAGCCACCAGAGACATGGAGCCCAAATGAGGTAACTGCAGAAGCTGTAACTCATGAACCAGATGTGGAAAACAACACTGATCCAGATTTTGAATGCTTTATGCCTCGTTACCCTCATCTGATGACAACCAGAGTTAGACGCCCTCATCAGCAGAACGACTCAGTTCAAGAAATCTATTCTGTCATTTCTCCAAATTGCTGTGACAAACTTTCTTTTCAGGAAACATTTCTGTACTTGTGGTCCCATGTAATTGGCCTTGTTCAGAGAGGTAGGCAACAGCGACCCCTTCTGAGGCTTCAATGATGACTAAAAAAAACTAATGACAACGAAGTAAATCAACCAAGAATTATTTAATCCCCAGGCCTTAGAAGGGTATGGGTCAGAATGTAGCGTTGCCAAATAAGTAAAACCAACGGCATATTGCTAAAAACTATTAAACCCCACGTTTTTTTAAAATCTTATTTATATTTAACTCAGTTTTCCTGGTCAGGCTTGATCAGTAATCCGATCAGGGAGTATACATGCACTTAAGTAAGCTGATAACAGGAAACCTCCGGGTTTACATGACAGGGGTCAATAATCGGATTTCTGCTTTGCAACCAGCCACTAATCTCACAGAAAGGAGACATCAACTTCAATTTTTTACATTAAATAACCATATTATTCATTTTCATGAGTATATATTGCGTTTCAGAGTCCTCACAAAGTGTTTGAAGCGCGTTTAGCAAGGTTCTGTGTTTAATCCCATGGTTGCCAGATCCCACGAGAGAATCCCCCACCTGGTCTATGTAAATAAGTCCAAAAAAAGCGAAATCTCTAAGAATAAGTGGACCCGGCAACCATGGTTTTCCAAATCCGATTGAAAACAAGTAACTGGCATACATGCTATGAGAATTCAGATTACTGAAATAAAATCCAGCACTCTTTAAGGGATTTCTTAATCTGATTTTTAGATTGTAGTCTGCTGTATACATGACCAGCTGAATAATCAGAGAAGTGCAGAAATCAGACTATGATCAGATTATTAAGTGCATGTCAATGCAGACGGTCAAACCACGGTCAAAGGCACTGAACAACTCAAACACTGCACTAAACTCCCAGAGTGATTCATTATTTCTGTGCACGTAAACACCCCGAGTGAGATACGCATCACATCCCTGCTGTGCTCGGTGTTGAGGTACTTCGGGTGACATCATGATACGCCGTTCAGTCTGTGCAGGGTCAATTTTCTGCTTTCAACTAACTAAACCCAATTTTATGATACAATCTGACCCTGCTCACCGTGTGGCTTTTTCAGTTTGAGTTTTTCTGCAATACTTATAAAAACACACATTTAAATCTCTAATACAGAATAAAATTAGCACCAAGGCACTGAGACCGATCGTGTGTGATCAGTCGGGCTTGTTATGAGGGGGGCTGCTGTCTTTGGCCAGGTACTTGCGGACAGTCTGGACGTTTTCCTGCCTCATGCTCTGTATGTGAGCGTCCAGTCTGTGCAGTAACTCCTCGGAGAGCAGGGTCTCCTCCTGCAGGAAGCGAGAGGTCACCGAACCGGCTGGAGACCCAGCGCACTGCTCCTGCAAAACACGCAAAGTCAGAAATGAGGGTTTTTTTCAGGTGTAAACTGAAATGGTTGCAGATGATGACTAAACTAAAATGAAAGAAAAATGACAAAAACTAGGACGAAATGAGTTGACACTTGTCAACGAATAAAAACAAGACGAATGTTTGGCAGAGACGACATCCAATCAGATCTGACAAGTTAGGAAAAGATCCAATCATAACTTGAGTATCTGTGGGAAGGCGGGACGAGTCAAGGATGGCTTCGTCTTGTCAATTTTGCAATGTGGAAAAAAATTGAACCAGGCGGCGCGATGACATTTTGCTTTTAGTTTTGAGAAGAAAAAAAAAACCTAAATACTGAATAAACTAGATTAGAGCACACCGAGTATTTCGGTACTCTTTACCGGAGGCAGGGGGTCGGCAGGGGAGCCCGAACCCTGCACCCTCTCCTCCTCGGCTGCAGCGCCGAGCAGAGTCACCATCCTACGAGCTTTATCGGCCAGGGAGTTCGATGACGACGACGAAGATTTGGGTGACACGGCGGGCCTGCTCTCCTGCGAGGGACCGTGTGGTCGGTGAGGTGAGGAGGACGACAGCGCCTCCAGCTGTTTGAGGAGAGACTGGATCTGCAGCTCATAGTGGGACGAGTTCTCCTGCATGCGGCTCTTCATGGCGTTCAGCTCGTCCTCACACCTGCAGAGTAACAGCCAGTCAGATACTATCAGTGTATGAAATACTGTGGAACCATTTTATTATTAGGTACAAGAACATAATGGACACAAACAGGACGTCATGTCCATGAAATATGCTGATAAACAACAAACAGCAGCCCCGTACTGACTAAATGATGGAGCGACTGCTATATAGGTTCTTCAGAGCCTGACGCCACAAGCAACCGACAATCCCAGTATGCCCAGGCGCAAGTCCTGGTACCGTACATGTACCTTTGGTGTGCGTGTGCGCTTTTGCCCTGGCTCTGCAGCAGCACTCTCTCATATTTGTCCTGCCAGGTCTGGTGGCTGGCCTCCATGCGGGCTCGTAGCTCCGTCAGCTCCTGCCTCAGCTGCTGGTTCTCCTGCTCCAGACTGTTCAGGGACGACACGTAGCTGTCCCTCAGACTTGTCAACTCACCGTCTGCTCTCTGAGAGCACAGAATGTTACTTAGAAAAGGGCTGATATAAATAATAACCGGTTATATTAGACAGAAGTGCAGTATTTACTTTCGGGGATCGGGACTCGACTCTCTCCAGCAGATCGTTCAGGTGCTGATTCTCCAGCTTCAGGGTTTCCAGCTGAACCTGCGTAACCTGCAACGAGCAGCATGACCATTGAACAGTAGTTCTGTTCAGGCTGTGGGCCTCTGCTGTCCAGTGAATGCCAGGAGAGGTCTCCAGACTGTCCCCGGTGATCCTGAGCAGCGTAAGTGGGGGTAACAAGATTTGCTTTGGGTATCAATTCTAATTTTGCGTAACGATTCTGGTTCTTAGAGCCCAAGTTTTGATTCCAAAAAGGGGGAAAAAATGTGCCAAATGTTTAGAAATAAAGAATATCTCTTTTTTTGTATTTCAAAAACAATCCAAGCAATTGTGGGTTAAGGGCCTTGCTCAAGGAGCCAACAGTGGCAGCCTGGCAGAGGTGGGATTTGAACCCTAGACCTTTTGGTCCATAGTCCAGTACCTCTTTTCGTGTGAAAAAGCCATGCTGTTATCACTTACAAACTGTTATGGTTATAACCAGTTATTACTCTTACAAATCAGTGTGACATGACATCACTACATTACAGTCCAAAGCAGTCGGACATAAACATTACATCGAATGGAGCCGAGCTCCAGCAGCGCACACACACACACACACACACACACACAATTTTTCGGGCAGCATGGTCAGTACCTTGAGCTCAGCGGCTCGGCGTTCTGCTCGCTCGGCCTCGGCCTGTAACTGGCGCTCCACGCTGGAGGCGGAGCCAGTAAGCGTGGCGATGGTGATGTCTCGCTGGTGGAGCTCAGACGTGAGCTGAGACACCTCCTTCCTCATCCCCTCTACCTCGCCAGATCTGGTCTGCTCAAACCGCTGGAGCTCCTCCCTCAGCTAAACACACAGCTATTAAAACTACACGCCACCTCCACCCACAAACCATCTAAAGCCGTTCTGTGCTTTACCCGCTTGATCTCAGTGCCACAGTGAGCGTGTTCCTCCACCAGCTTCCTCCACTCCTGCTCCCTCTTACTCGCCTCCGCTTTCTGCCTCCGCATACCTTCAACCCTGCAGAAGCTCCAGGAATTAGAGACAGACATCACACAGGACGTTTGGAATGAATTATACCGATTCTGAAACTTGCTTGTCTCGGAGTCGGGCGACCTCGGCTTTCAGGTGAGCCTCGCAGGTCTGAGAACCGTGAAGCTTGGTGCTGACTTTCTCCAGCTCCTGCCTGAGGGAGGTCAAACCTGGAGAGGAGCCTCGAGAGGTCAGGCACTCCTCCAGAGACCTGAGGATTTAAAAAGGAGAACAAAAAGCAAGACATTCAAGTGCTTGTTCCCATCAAGTTCATTACTCATATGGAACTGGTTTGGACGTTAAACTACGGACACAATGCCAACTGTTTTGACGAAATATGGAAAGACCAGATGGATATTTTACCTGAGCAAGGATCTGATACCCAAACAAAACATTCAAAAGTGTTCAAAGCGACTTCTGTAAATAGTTTATCCTCACATTTTTAAACACCACGAAAAAGATATTCAAAAGATTAAAGCAATCTAGTTGGATTAAACTTTAAAAATGGGTATTTCAAAAAGGTCAAGTCTTTGGATCCAGAAGATTTGGATCTGGATTTCATAATCCATTCGACCCTTGACCAGGATTAAATGCTTCAACTGGGATTTTCAAAACCTGAAGCAGAAATCTAGGACATCTTTAATACCATAGAATGTGATCATTTTTAAATGTTTAAAACACTCACGTATAAAACCATAATTTAATCTTACACTGTAAAAGTAGTGTAACTGTGGTAGCCTAGCGGGTAAGGTACTGGACTATGGACCAGAAGGTCCAGGGTTCAAATCCCACCTCTGCTAAGCTGCCACTGTTGGGTCCTTGAGCAAGACCCTTAACCCACAATTGCTTGGATTGTAGGACTGTACCAATTGTAAGTCGCTCTGGACAAGGGCGTCTGCTAAATGCTGTAAATGTAAATTAACTTCGTGTCCAAACTGCATTAAAATTATGAATAAATTTATCATCAAATCATAAACTACCAGAACGTAAGAGAATGTACCAGAGATTATTGCTGACATTAAGGTCTGTTTTTCGGCTACTGCTTAAGGGAAGCTTAGTAGTGCACCTCTAATAACCTGCTTATGGGTCTCTGATGACTTCAGTCGTTGAGCAGCACGTACCTGATGACATGTTCTTTAGCCTGCAGGGTCTGGTTGAGTCGAGTCACCTCACTGCGTAGCTGCTGCTGCTGGAGCTCTGAGCTCCTCACAAACTGATCCTGAGCATCCAGTGTAGCTCTCAGCTCCTCCCGCTCCTCACTCAGAACCTAACCGGAGAGAACCGTGCATCATCACATCAGCCAGGGTTGCAGGTCTGCACCATGTAACGTCGTTGACCGGACATTACCAGAGCCACAATCTTTCTATGGTACTGTAAATATAAACGGTATTTTCACAAGAAAACATACATAAAACACGCCTAGAACTCTACCATCCACACAGCACCCGAAACCTAAACTGTTACACAGCACTCCCTCCAGGGAATGCACAACCCCGTGGTTCTTCAGTTAAAAGCACACATTAACAATCGCACAAAATGTACAAACATGCACAAAGGAATATAAACCAAGAGGGAATGAGTCCACTTAAAGAAACACCCAACATAAATCAGGGAGCACCTGTACAATACAGCTCCATTAATGCATGTAATGCCTTATACAGGGGGATTTAATGGGGGTCTGGAACCAATCGATTTACATTATTCCTTATGGGAAACACCTAGTGCATCTCCTAGTCTACCTGAAGTCCTGAGCCCTTGTGTCTGGCTCTACCTGGTGTGGAGCTGCAGCGCTGCAGCTGACCTGCCGTTCCCTGCGCGAGTCACCCAGCTCATCCTGAAGCACTCGCAGCCTCTCCAGCTCCAGCTCCTGCATGTGCAGGGAGTCCTGCGCCCGTAGCAGCTGTGCCCGCAGCCGCTGCACCTCCCCCTGCTCCTGCGGCCGACCCGAGGTCTGGGACTGAGACTGAACACAGGATACACAACTACAACATAGCTTCAGAATGCTCAGCTAAGAACCTAATCAGTCCTAAAAAGTGGCTCTGCATAAAACACCCAAAGCTGATCGTACTGCTTCACTAGTCACATAATATCACACCTGTACGAGAAGAGAGTACCTGTATGAGCGCGCACTGCTCAGCGAGAGTCTTCCTCTGGGCCTCTAATGAAGCGATCTGCCTCTGAAACTGCATCCGCTGCTGCTCCCAGTCAGCCGAGCGCTGACGAAACTCCTGAAAAACACGCAGAGCATCTGAAAATAGTGCACCAACCAAAAATATCCAGCCACCAGCATCCTGTGAGCACTGATGAAGGATTACAGGATGTCTAACACAAACTGGGAAGCAGAAGACGAGCTACTGTTTTGGACTTTACATTCGCAAGGTCTCTAATAAAGTGCAGAGTGAGGGAACTGTCTAAAAGCTCCAGCAGCACTGCCATGTCCGAGTCCCTCATACCAGCACAACACGCACCAACAATTTACTGCAAGCAATGAGCCTAAAGAACGTCTTTGGACTGTGGGAGGAACCCGGAGCACCAGGAGTAAGCTCACGCAGTCAGACACTGGATCGAACCCAGGACCTTCTTGCTGTGAGCCACCACGCTGCCCATTGAGGGATAAAAAGTACCTCCAGTTTGCAGTTCAGGCGTGGAACTTCACTCTTGTCCTCCTCTCGGCTTCGGGCTCCCTCTCGCGTGTCTTTCAGCTGCTTGCGCTGAAGCTTCTCGTAGCTGCGCTTCAACTTTGTCAGCTGCAAGAAAGGGGGTTCGGTTAGTGGGATTTATCTGCAGAGTGCCCTATAAAAATAATTATTTACGCGAGCAAGTGAACTGTAGTGCAAAGGCTGTAACAAAATGAATGCGACTTTTTTTCGTGCGATTTATTTGGACGACAAATTAATTAAACCTGATGTGCCAGGTGGGGAAATAAAACAAATTGTGTCACACCTGGTGTGTATGGTTTTGAGCCAAAAAAAAAAAAAAAAAAACCTGTCCAAATATTTTGCATTTCCCGCCACATTTGGACTATAACAACCTTCATATTGTGACCAACTTAAATCTAAACAAAAATGTCAGATCATTCCCGCCTTCATATTTCTTACCTCCTCTTTCATGTGCTGCAGCTGCCCTTCATACTTTCCGACCATCTCCTGTTTCCCAGCTTGCATCTCTTCCAGCTGCTTCCCAAGCAGCCGGACCTGATCATAGAAAGATTATACCTAAGAATTGTTCTTGCTTATTTCGTATTAGCTTATGAGAGAAAGCCACTTATTCACACAAAGCTGTAATTATTAGAAAATTAGAATCCTAGTGGCTGAAACCTGCACTGAAGCATGCAAGCGTAGTTTCATCTCAAAGCGTCCAGCTTATTACTGACTTCAGCGATGCACGGGAATAAAACGATTGGCTGACAACTGACATCGAAAGGTTGGCGTGGTGGTTGCATTTGTTGTGTTTTTTGAACGACATTTCAACTCAAAAGCGCTCTGATCATTTTAGTCCCATCCATACAGGTATCACTATAATTGTACAGGCAGATGTCTCCTTATGCTGGGGAAAAAAGGGCTTTGAACTCATTTCGATTTGTGAAAGAATCACAAATATAGACTGTAAGAGAGTCAATTCTCCATTTTTTGCCATCACTCCGAGACCCTTGGGATGATAATAAATGATAAAAGGAAAACACGGTTTGAAAAACATTAAATAAACACCTTAAAAAGTGCAAAGTCATGCCTTTGTTCCCTAAAGCCATACTCAATTTGGATTAACTTATTAGGGAGGAATCACTGATACGAGTGGATCAGACACAGCAGTGCTGCTGGAGTTTTAAACATCTCAATGACACTGCTGAACTGAATATAGTCCACCAGCCAAAAATGTTCAGCCATCGGCATCCTGTGAGCACTAGTGAAAGATCAGAGGATGACCAACACAAACCGTGCAACAACTGCTGCTCTGACTTTACATCTACAACGTGGAGCAATAAGGTAGATGTGTCTAACGGAGTGGACAGTGACCACAGCGTTTACAGACTCCAGCAGCACTGTGTCACTGTCACTAGTACCTGATCTGTGCTGGTCCTGATTAGTGTTGCACGGTATACCGATACTAGAAAAGTATCGCGATACCTTGCCATGAAAAATGGTAGGATACCTTATTTTAAAAATGAAAACAG
Organism: Ancistrus triradiatus; assembly: GCA_025084515.1. Classification (NCBI taxonomy): domain Eukaryota; kingdom Metazoa; phylum Chordata; class Actinopteri; order Siluriformes; family Loricariidae; genus Ancistrus; species Ancistrus triradiatus. Next base: position 466,653 of record JAJAGP010000263.1, on the reverse strand, counting down.
AGACTTAATGGCTGTTAATACCAGCGCTTTGCAGAACGTCCATGGCTTGCAGAGAAAGTACATGCGAGAAGCGAAATGTGGAATTAATTTAAGCCCACGGACACAACAAAACCAGTCTGCAACAGATGTTTTAAACCTACAAAGACCAAGGGACACAAAACGTCCAACTTATTGTACTAAGAGCTCACAGAGCAGCAGGTTAGAGAACATGACAGATAACATTATTACATCATGCTCATGTCCTCAAAAATAAATCAGATGAGTGAGATATATTATATGACAAGCGATCTTATTAACCATCTGACTTTGACAAGGGCGTTAAGGACAATAAGTAACTGTTTACCCGGCTTTAAACAAATTATTTCTCCTCAAATTATTTTCTTTTCAATGATGAAAACATACCTATTAATTGTCAACAACTCTCTCTGTTTTTTTCTTTTGGTAAATAAAGAAAGAACTTTAAGTTCCATGTTTGATCATCTATTATTCCATGACTTTTCCTGATGTTTTAGGTTTTTGCCGTGGTATCATTTCAGTACGGGTACCGACATGCTTTAAGCAGGCATCGTACCAAAGTCATAACTTTAGTACCGTGACAACACTAGTCCTGACCATCAGAGAGCAGAGTAAAGTGGACGAACAAAGTAAGTAGAGAAACAGATGGACTACAGTCAGTAACTGTAGAACTACAATGTGCAATGAGTGTAAAAAATAAAATGGACAATGAGTGTAGAAACAAGGAGGTGTACGTAAAATAAATATCTCTCTCTCATTTTTCTTTTTTACTTCTCCTCCATCTCTGTGTGATGCCAGAAAAGTTCTCCTAGTATCTCTAAAGTAACAGAGATATGCCTCTGGACAGGACTGATAGAATCAGAGCACTGCTTAGCTGGAGGTACTGCTGCATGAGAAAAACACAGACATGGCTGATTCGGATGGAAATAAAATCACAAAAAGCTCCTGTAAGAGGAAATTACGCCAACTTGTAAATATAATCCCATCCAGAAACGGCTTAAGCTCCATTTGCTCACCGTCTGAGTCAGTCTCCGCTCTCTGGCCCCAGACACTAAACTTTATTGGTCAAAATGATCAGAGAAGTGTCATTTTTGGGGAACCAAATTTCAGTGCATCTCCAATTGACTTGTTAATTCTTACAAACAAATAAGAATGAGCTCGGTATGAAGATGAGCGTTAAATACAGACAGCAGTGCTGATGATGATTTAGGATCTTTAGCATTTTTAGTGGTTGAACATTCACCATTCAAACATTAGGCAAAAAAAACTGTCGCTCTGCAGATCTGATGCCTGATGAAAGCATTCACTGAATAATAAACTAAATTATATATATATATATATATATATATATATATATATATATATATATATATATATATGATGAGATGCATTAGAAATGGAAGCCTGTTGGCCATGCGGGTAAGCATTCTCCCTTCACAGCCAATCACTGTGCAGAATTCACCTGCATCAATCCTCTCTCAACTATCAGACTCAACATTCGGAAGCCAGCATCCTGGAGCTGCAGCAGGGAGACAACCGCCTCTCTCACCCCGAGCATCTGTCAGGGTGAAGGCAGAGTCTAAGTAATGCCAGACCCAGTATGGAAAACAATACCGATGGAATCGGTCTTAAGGATGGGAGAAATGGCTGGTTTTATAACACACACACTACATATTACAAAGGATAAAGCGAGTCTGTCACACTTATGACATGTTACCAGATCTCTCCTACTAGGACAGAACTACTACCCACCACTGACGGCTCGATATGAGCTTCAACCACCACTTAAAAAAAAATAAATGACATAAGAGCATGTAGAAAATCCTCATACCCCTTTGAAATGCTCACTGCTTCAACTTACAGCCTGAAATCTAAACTCACAAAACAATTAACCTAACAACTAATAAAAGGAACAGGACTATAAAGTGATCAGCCCCCTGATTTAGTACCTCATACAGCCACCTTTTGCTTTAACTACACCCATCGATCTGTTTGGATCTGTTCCTGCACACTTAGATTGGGGAATATTTGCCCATTCCACCATATCAGATTTAGATCTGACACTGGCCTTAGAGACGTGATGTCAGAGTTATACACTTAACAGCACCTCAGAGTTCCTCTTGTCCAGCAGATCTTTAGCGGACTGAAGCTCCTCCTGTCCATTACTCAGTCGTAGCTCCAGGGTTCGTACCTCGGCCTCCCACTGGCTGCGCTTGTGGTTCACCATGATGTCGATCTGCCTCATGAGCTCCTGGAGCTCAGGTTCACAGGACGTCAGGACGGAGCTAGAGGCGACAGAAGGAGCCAGGTTACAAGAGCCTACAATCGCTGAAGCAGGCTTTAACAAAAATCACTTCCACATATACACTGATACATTTGATACATACACCCACCTCATATGGATTTACCAGTCTTTTCCTATTTCATATAGGAGCGGGTATAGGAAAGGACTTCACCATATGATGTATTGATACGATGCACATTGTGATATATAGAGATATTCCACATGGTTCACCAAAAATATAAAAACAACTCAACTACTAGTTACAGTGTACGATCTGAGTCGTCTTAATACATCACACTGATAATTCAGCAGACAAACTGAGTCAAAACACTACTGCGCCATCTACAGGAGTGGAGACTCGTTTATGCCCCATTTCAAACATGCTCTTTCTTCCTTCAAAAAGGATATTTTGAGCTGAAAAGCAATGAAGTATAGCACAAAAATAAATTCTTAGCACAGCCCTAATTTAATATACACTGGCTGGTCAAAAAAATAAAAAGTCTTACACTAATATCTCGCTGGGCCGCCTTTAGCTTTGATTACAGCATGTGGCATCATTTCACAACATTCATTTTTCCCCCCAAGATCTTGAATTGATGACGGGAGATGTGTGCCACTGCACAAAGTCTCCTCCAGCACATCCCAATAATTCTCAATCGGGTTCATGTCTGGACTCTGTGGTGGCCGATCCATGAGTGGAAATGATGGCTCATGCTCCCTGAACCACTCTTTCACAATCTGACCCTTCTGAAACAGATGAACATCTTTTCCATGACCACAGGATGTCTTTGGACATGGTTGGTTAACAAATGACAGGCTACTCACTGCATCAGTTACGGTTAAAGAACTTGTTGCCAGCAGAAATATAATCACCAATGCAGTAATTATCCGATGGGAGGCTCTTTTTTAACTATTTGCTTAGTTAAATCCAGGTGGTGACCTTTTTTTTGGCCAGGTAGTGTAAATAAAACTCAAATTTCATTGCAGAACTGCACACAGCACATCCTATCATTCGGCCCCTCCTTACCCTGGTGCCTACATGCACACACACACACACACACACTTGGTTACCTGACATCATGGTCCTGGAGGGCTCCCAAAAATGCATCCATTGGTCATCAAATATTTTCTGACATCCTCACAACAGCAAGGTCAGAGCAACTTGGTGTGGTTGGAGAAAAAAAAGTTATGATCATTAGACAGGATCTCACAGAGAAATTATTATATAAATAAATTACAGGTTATTAAGCTTTTTAATATCAAAACCCAACAGATATCAAAACCAAGTATTGTGATGATCTGCACTGATAACCAAAGACGGACCAAAGCCTTATTCAGAAAGGATTAGATTTACCTACAGATATGAAATCATTTCCTATTTTAGAGGAGGAACATCTGTGTTTTTCTCCCAACTGTGAAACCTACTGTTTATCACCAAGCCTCTTTTACTCCTCCTTTGTTTCTTATCTGTGCTCTGCTGTGCCCGGTCTACTGTGCATTCTCAGCTTACAGAGACTGATCCGAAACAGAGCAAATATCCAGTGAGGGCAGCTCTCTGGGTGAAAATGCCTCGTTGATGCCACAGGAGAATGCAGACTGGTTCGAGCTGATAGAAAGGCAACAGTAACTCAAATAACCACTCGTTACAACTGACGACTGCAGAAGAGCATCTATGAAAGTACAACACATTCAGCCTTGAAGCAGATGGGCTACAGCAGCAGACCACCACACCAGATGCCCCTCTTGTCACTTGCTGAAGCAAATGAAATGTCATCATGAAGCTTCTAGTGCTGCAGACCACTAGATGATTAAAAAACAGCAACTCCGAATATTTAGGACATGTCCGCATTAACAACAGAAACATTTACTCAGAAACCTCATACAGTTTCACTATCCATCTAAATACTAAACTCAATCAAAACGCTAAAAGTGTAAAAGCTACGTTTTTAATGTTTACAGAAAACAGCTTGAAGTTGTCAAATTTCGCAGAATGACTGAATTCATCTGGGTGCAACATAAACATGAAATCACAGTACTCCGTACACCTCCATTATAACATTAACCCTTCACCGTACACAACATTTCACCTGTAAACCTGCAGATAGACGCGAATTATTCGATTACACTTAAAATACAATTAATGAAATTAAAACCAATTAATTATACAACATTTGGGTATAAAACTTGGTTATAAAGTAACTTAAACTTTTGATACAGAAACTGTCAAATACGTTTTACGCTAATATAATACAGCTACGCTAAATACGTTACTAGCGACCAGGTAACAAACTACTTTGCACCATAAAAGTAACTCTTTGAAACGCATTTAAGCTACAATAGTGCTTATAAATCGAATAATAATAATAGCAGATTATCAAAATGTATAAAACGTACTTTTAAAGCCATGTTTTAACATAACGTCAATTATTCCCAATCACTTCTGCGGCAGCTGTAGATTACGGTTAAACGCAAAGCATTCTGGGTGTGTTTTATCTCATTCGGTTCAGTACTGCTGTTCGATTCTTCCAATTCAGAATCGATTCCCATTCTGAGGTAAAGAGAGTCGTTGTAGTCGACAGAATCGACTCTACAAAACAACTCACGATCTATTTTTTAATACATTTTATTTTATTGCCTGAGGAATAAACGTCACTGTACAAAACAGGGTATCGGCGAGACAATAATAACAATAGTGGTTAAAGAATTCATACAAGGTGACAAAAGGTTCAGTAAAAGGCAAACATCACATAGAGAACATACAGAACTTGTACTTCGGCAACTCTCCTTTTAAAACACACAAGTGTAGTTCTGTTAGAAATAACCATGCTCATTGTAGTCAACTCTCAATGGATCAGAGAATCGACTCGTTTTGGAAGCAATCCCCTGCCGCATTTTGCAAAACTACCACAACTAGACGGTAGAACGTTATATGCTCAAAATAAATGATTTAAAATGACATAAGTGCGTAAAAGGATTTGTTTGAAATATTAGCACTTTGTTAAAATCGACACTTTGCTTCAGAGCCGACTCTTAACAGGAGCTGCCTGGAGTGGTGAATCGGCTCTTTCGTAACAAGGGTGACTATCACTGATATTTCCAGTGTGCATTTTATAAAGACCTTACTAAAATAAAATAAAGTAAAAATAAATCAAGGGATGGCTATTTGAATAAAACATAAAGTGTTTACATTTAATTAAGCCAAAACTATTCTTTGACGCTTTGGAGTCGGCTCTCAAGCTGTATCGTGGAACCGGCTCTTTTTCTAAAATACTTCGTTAGCTAGCTAGCTTAGCGAAGCTAGCCGTCAAAACAACTGTTTGTAGGTTTTAAAAATGAAATTACTGTATCTTAAACCACATATTGACAGAGGTGTTGTCTGTTATATAAAACTTTATTTGGGACGCGCGTTAATACCTGAAACGGACATATAATCTACCGAGTCTATAATACAGGCTAATGCCACCTAAAATACGGAGGTTGTGTATTCAATAAATCACTAAGTAATTGCTCTAATACACCTGAACTTGATCAGAATAAGCCACCTAATATAGTTATACGAAAAAGTACGAAAAAATACAGCTTACAAATTGATAAGAAACCTGCGCTGGTGTATGATGTATGTAGTCAGTCGCGGGCATGTAAACACGTGGCTCGTTGGTCTAGGGGTATGATTCTCGCTTCGGGTGCGAGAGGTCCCGGGTTCAAATCCCGGACGAGCCCATTGTCTTTATACTAATTTAGAATACACTCTGTATGATCTGTTTGGAAAGAATTACACTTATCTGAGGATACGCAATGCGAAGCTTACTTGTGCCGAATGTTAAATCTGTGAGATTTATAAGAACATTACATATACATCCTTAGCATAAGGCTTGGTTTAGAATAAAGTCCTCATTGAATGTGAAAAACAAAAACGATTATTGTCACAACCACGGCTTTTCCTTACTACGTTTCTTTTGATTATTAAAACAGAAGCTTAGAAATCGCTGTAAACGACAGCTATCCTGTATATGACCACCAGATGGTGCTGTTATGCAGTGTGAAATAAAATCCAAAACCGTTAAATAAAATAGTTCTGCTTTCTTTTATTTTATGACTATAGTACTTTAGGCTATACTACTTTATCTTTCTCATATTTTACCAGAAAACCCTTAACCTTATCTTAATTCATCCCAAAAAACGTTTACATCCATTATCTGTCTCTTATTCTACCACTAAAAGCATAAAATACATAAAAACACAAATAATAGTAACTGATCTTAAGTTTTCACTTTTTAAGCCCTAAAAATCATCCAAAACTTTGAACTTAATTGTTTGTTTTTAATTATGAATATGCATTTTGTATAGAGCCTTTGGGCTAGTTGGGTCATAAAATCTATTAGTAGTAATAGTAGTAGTAGCAGCAGCAGTAATAGTAGTAGTATTAGTAGTAGTAGTAAAAATAGTAGTAATAATAAAAAATACATTTTATTTATAACAGACTTTACATTTCGATCAAATCTCAAAGTACGGAATACAACAACAATTTGTGTCAAAATATTACACAGCAAGTCAAAAACCATATTGTAACACAAAAGGCAGACTCCAAAAGAAAGCAAGCAACGATCAACATCCATAGGTTTGCTTAAATAAGAATGATTTTAGTTATTTTATGAAGATCTCGATTGCCTGAGGTGCCTCAGATGACTAGATACATAAAAGACCTTGGGTGTGTGCGTGTATGGATAATTCCATAAACATCTTGGTAAGTGAAAAGTGAAACTGTATAATCAATCCTTGTAGAGACAGGCAGCCAGTAAAGAGATGAAATGGACGTTACTGGATGTAATGTATTCTCTGAAGGCTTGTACTAGAAATCTCAAAGTGAAGCAGATTACAGTAGTCCAGTTTTAATAGTTCACCCACAGTATAACGTGCAGTAAAATGCTTACACGGCATTCTGGATCCAAAGAAACTGATATAGAGTACACAAGAGGGATATGTTCAGTATTTACATCGAGGGGCAAAAATTCCTAACCTATTTACAACGTACAGTTTAAGTAAGGTGCACTGTGAAGGTGCAGTGTAATGTTGTATAAGCAGTAGTACTAGTGATAGCAGTACATCTACGTCTAGTTATTTAGCAGTCATAGTAGTAGTACAGTAGTAGTACATCAGTAGTACTAGCACTCATTCATGACTTACTAAACACTGCCATCTACTGGCGAAGGAAAATTACTGCTGCATGTTTGGAACGTGAACCGAAAAAGAATAACAAATAAAAACTAAATAATAATAATTATAAAAATAATAATAATTAATTAAATTATGTATTAAATAATAATAATAATAATAAATTATCTTCCTACTCTGTACCCTATGCCTCCGTCTAACTACAAATAATGTATGTTTTATATGATTCTACGATATTATGTTTTATAAGTACAAGAGTGTGTAAACAGTACATCTAAATCCAGAATTAAAGGATTTAACCCCTCACCATTGGCGCAGTCTTGATGCAGAATTGACATGTTATGGCACAAAAGGGATCATCTGCCGTTTGTCCATACGTGAGGCTCGTTGGTCTAGGGGTATGATTCTCGCTTTGGGTGCGAGAGGTCCCGGGTTCAAATCCCGGACGAGCCCTGTTTTTAGACATTCAAGTAATCTAAGTCCTCCTTGTTCACGTAACAGACCATAGTCGAGTTATGTGCAGGCTGTTTAAAGTCAGTTAATCTGGAGCTATTCCCACTTCCTGTTCTATAACTAATACAGAAGTACAACATTGATCGATCATTAAAAATATATAGATATATGCAAAGGTTTATGCACCTTTGGTAAAGTGACATGTTTCAAATGTTTTAAATGAGAACATTTGCAGGAAATGAATTAAACATATTTAAAAATCAAAAATCAAAACATTTTGCTGGTGTAACAAAATAATCTGTATTACAGTTTATAGCCGATAGGTGGCAGCACAACACATTGTAAGTGTTCCTCTAACGCAGTTCACATTTACCGCATTTAAGATAATTCCTGATATGGAACTGGGATCTGTTCAGTCCAAAATTCAAATGCTATATACATATTATACAGTACATGATTAGTAGTGGACAGGGGCAGCATGGAGTCGCTGTGCTTTCTGTTGTTTAAGAGGGTTTGGAAAGCAGATGGAAACTGAGTTTAGGGTTGTAAACAAAGGTTGCTTGTTTGCTTGTTTGTGACGAGCAACCAAACTTCCCCAATCCTGTGTGAATGGCACACGTGGCCATTGTCGTTAATGGTTATGTCAATCTGCATATTTAACTTATCACTGGTCCCATTGTTATGCAATGGTGCTGGTACCAGTCGTTATGCAAATGTGCTGTATATAAGATTGGGGAAGTTTTCCAACTAGCTGAGACTGAAGAAGTCATTTAGATGAGTGACGAAACGTTTCTCCAACAAAATCTATGTCCAGATGAACAGATTCAACTTCTGAAATTTCCACATTGTTTTCGCATTTAAGATAATTTACGGTGCTCGTTTCCGTTTGGAAAGTGAATCCTTCTAGAAGAGAGGGCAACATGACAACATCTGCAGGGAACTGTAGGGCTGCCCCAGTGCATCAGCACTCTTATTAGTCTATGGGTATGATTCTCACGTAGGGTGTGAGAGGTCCAGGATTCAAAGCCCTTTGTTTACTTGCCATAATAACAGATAAAACTCTACTCATTTACTCTTAGACAGGGTTCAAAGGATCAGTTGTAGGATTGTGTAAGTTGTATGTTCTTTTTGATAACTTTTACAACCCTCCTTCAGACCTGGTGAGCACCAGTAGGGTTCTGTTGTGACCAGGACTTAACAGGACATAAAGGGACTTCACCAGGCTTGTTGGTCTAGGGCTATGATTCTCGCTTTGGGTGTGAGAGATCCCGGGTTCAAATCCCGGAAGGGGCCCTCATCACCACAATAAAAGATACAGTGACTGTCCTCATTCACTCTTATTTGAACAGTAAATTCAGTGTTGCATTACATACTTACAGCGTTAGGACAGTGTAGAAGTCACTAGTCCACATTTGCAGGAACTCTGAATCAGGTCCGTTAACAAACATTGCCCTTTTTATTACTAAAAGTGAAAATTATAAATCTCGATAAATGATAGGTAGCCTGCATTGGGCTTTGCTTCTCTTTAAAAAAATATTCAGTGCAGTTTATATCCCATAGATGGCAGCACAGCACATCCTAATTGGTTCGTTACTGCAGATTACGTGAGTGAGTCGTGCAGGCTATATTTAACACATCAACACCTGCCTCTGGGCATGGTAGGCTCGTTGGTTTAGCGGTATGATTCTCATTTTGTGTGCGAAAGGGCCCGGGTTCAAATCCTGGATGAGCCCTTTGTTTATTCTCCATAACAAATGTTATTTGATATTATTGGAGCATTACGTACTTACAGCAGTGTAGTAGTCTGAGACAAATGTTTTTATTGAGAAGGTCTGCAGGAAATTAATCGTTGGTCTAGGGGTGTGATTCTCGCTTTGGGTGCGAGAGATCCCAGGTTCAAATCGCGAACGAGCCCATTGTCACCACAATAAAAGATACAGCAACTGTCTTCATTCACTCTTATTTGAACAGTAAATTCAGTGTAGCATTACATACTTACAGCTAATGCAGTTCACATTTACCGCATTTAAGATAATTCCTGATATGGAACTGGGATCTGTTCAGTCCAAAATTCAAATGCTATATACATATTATACAGTACATGATAAGTAGTGGACAGGGGCAGCATGGAGTCGCTGTGCTTTCTGTTGTTTAAGAGGGTTTGGAAAGTGAGTCAGTCTAAAAGAGACGGCAACATAACATCTGCAGCCCCAGTGCATCAGCAGGCTTATTAGTCTATGGGTATGATATGGGTCATTTATGGGTATTTGCCATAACAACAGATACAACTATGCTCATTTACTCATAGACAGGGTTCAAAGGATCAGCTATAGGATTGTGTAAGTTGTATGTTCTTTTTGATAAATTTTACAACCCTCCATCAGGCCTGATATGCACCAGCAGGGATCTGTTGTGACCGGGAACAAACTCTGAAAGGGATCCTCTTTGCCAGGCTCGTTGGTCTAGAGGTATGATTCTCGCTTCGGGTGTGAGAGGTCCCGGGTTCAAATCCCGGACGAGCCCATTGCCTTTATACTGCTTTAGAATACACCCTGTATGAATGGAATGAATTACTCTAAACAGATGCATTGTGTATTCACCATAACAAAAACTACAGCAACTTTCCTTGTTTACTCTTATTTTAACAGTAAATTCAGTGGTCACATGCTGTCATGATTGGCTTTGTCTGATGGAGGGGAGGTCAGCTGGTTACATTGGACTGTGGTGGCTCAGCAGTAAAGGCACTGGATTGTAGGTTAGAAAGGCAAGAGTACAAAGGATCACTTCTTCCTGATAACAACCTAAACTTTCACAACCCTCTACAGGAGCAGTATGGTAACACACTGCTACAGCAGGCTCATTGGTCTAGGGGTTTGATTCTCAGTTTGGTTGTGAGCAGTCTTTGGTTCAAATGCTAGATGGACCCTCTGTTACACTTCAACAAAATATACAAGTTACCTGCAGAAACCTGTGATGGAGGGTCAGTCAGGGTGTGTTCATAGAAATTCGAAGCATTTTGTTACCAAACATTTTTATCTTTAGAGAGTCGAGACAGTCAAACGCTGAAGGGTTAAGCGTACCCCCAGACCAACAAGCCTGATATGTAGGGAAGGTTTCAGACTTTGTTCCAAGTCACAACATATACATTCCATATAGATCCTAATAGAGAGGTTTGGAAAGTGAGTGAGTCCTTCAGTACAGACTATAATGAAAACATACAGAGAGCATCATAAACTCTGCTGGGAATAAACCTTAAAACCGGCCCCTTAGCAGCTCAGGCTCGTTGGTCTAGGGGTATGATTCTTGCTTTGGCTGTGAGATGTCTTTGGTTCGAATCCTAAGCAAGCCCGTCATTTACTCACTATAACAAAAGATACAACTGTCCTCACTTACTTAGGCAGTGCTGCAGTCTGAGACATTAATCCACACTTGCAGGAAGCCTAATTTGAGTTCTAGCTGGCTTGAACAGGTAAAAGAATAAATCAATATAATACAAGAAATTAAATGTAATTTTACGTGAGAAACGTTGGACTGTGGTGGCTCAGCAGTTAAGGCACTGGATTGTGGATCAGAGTGTGGGTATGTTGTTCTTGGTAAACTTTTACGATCCGCCATTAGGTCTGTTATGGAACGTTTGGGATCTTTTGGGATCTGTTGTGACCTGGGACAAACTATTGCTCTGTGTCCGGCTTGTTGGTCTCAGTGTATGTCTCTTTCTTTACTTGTGAATGGGCGTGTGTTCTAATTCCAGACAGGCCCTCTGTGTTAAGCTGTTTTTCCACTTATCTAAGGGCACTCGCTGCAATGGTTATGTTTGTGTAGTTCAAGATAACTTTAACAAACATTACATGACTTTTTTATTACTAAAAGTGAATATTATAAATCTCAATAAATGATAGGTAGCCTGCATTTGGCATTGCTTCTCTTTAAAAAATATTCAGTGCAGTTTATATCCCATAGATGGCAGCACAGCACATCGTAATTGGTCCTCTACTGCAGTTTACGTGAGTAAGTTGTTCTGTACAGGCTATATTTAACCGAACAACACATTCTTCTGGACAGGTCCCGGGTTCAAATCCCGGACGAGCCCACTGCTTTGATACTAATTTAGAGTACACTCTGTATGAAATGAATGAATTATTCTAAACAGTTGCATTGTTTATGCATTGCTTACTCACAATAACAAAAGATACAGGAACTTTCCTCGTTTACTCTTATTTGAACAGTAAATTCACTGGTCACATGCTGTCATGATTGGCTTTGTCTGACGGAGGGGAGGTCAGCTGGTTACATTGGACTGTGGTGGCTCAGCAGTTAAGGCACTGGATTGTGGGTTAGAAGGGCAAGAGTACAAAGGATCACTTCTTCCTGATAACAACCTAAACTTTCACAACCCTCTACAGGAACAGCATGGTAACACAGTACTGGGAACAAAATTTAAAAACACCCCTCCTGCTACAGAAGGCTCATTGGACTAGGGGTATGATTCTCAGTTTGGTTGTGAGCAGTCTGGGTTTCAAATGCTAGATGGACCCTCTGTTTACTATAACAAAATATACAAGTTACCTGCAGAAACCTGTGATGGAGGGTCAGTCAAGGTGTCTTCATATACACTCTCTATTTATCTCTAGACTTTCCATTGAGTCTGTATTACTGTAGATAAACAACAGAGCCTTACATCTAACCATTTCATGTTAATAACCTTAAATAAAACCTTGTCCCTTATGATTTAAAGTGACTCTGGACAGATTAACTAATGTGGCTTGTTGGCCTAGTGGTGTAAGTTGAAGAGTTTCATTACCAAAATCAAAGCAGTCACAGGCGGACCATGCAAACTCTATACAGCCTGAGTTCAAGTCAGGGAGCAAAATATGCTTTCAGAGCTATGACATGTTTTCTCCTGGAGTTTGATGTTTATGTTGATCTAATGGTAAGATTCTCGCTTTGGGTATGAGAGGTCCTGCGTTCAAATCACGGATGAGCCCATTGTTTACTCACCATAATAAAATATACAACAAATGTCCTCATTCTCGTTTGAGAAAGAAGTTTCAGTGCAACATTACATACTTACAGCGTTATGGCAGTGTCTGAGACACTAGTCTTCCCCTACTGGATCCCTGAGGGAGGGTAGGTCAGTTGTTTATCATCCATACTGCCTAAAACATGTTTGGAGACCTTATAGAGGGTCACCAAAGCAACAGCATATGGACTGGTGGTGGTGCTACATGATTGTGACTCGACCATCATTGTTTAATTTTTGTTTGCTTTAATTTCTGTGAAAGAAACTACAAAATGCCCCCCACCCCCCTAAAATTTACTCACCATTTATCTTAATAATTGTTGCTGGTACCAGTCCACCACATGGCTGAGGGGGCTGCTGTTGCAGAACATGGGGATGATCCTAGTACAGACCAGTCATGCCTGTGTGGATACCAATCCTACCGGCAGGCATGTAGTAAACGCCGAAGGATAATTTACAGGTTACAGAGGTTGTGGGCATAAACATGCCTGGGGAGGGATGGGTGATACCCAACTTCCCTAGCCAGTGGACTTGTGTCTCAGACTACTACACTGCGGTAAGTATGTAATGCTTCAATAATATCAAATAACATATGTTACAGAGAATAAACAAAGGGCTCATCTGGGACTTGAACCCGGGCCCTCTCCCACCCGAAGCGAGAATCATACCCCTAGACCAACAAGCCTAACACACCAAGGTGCAGGTGTTGTTGGGTTAAATATATCCTGTACGGAGCGACTCACTCTTAAACTGCAGTAGAGGACCAATTAGGACGTGCTGTGCTCCCATCTATTGACTATAAACTGCACTGAATATTTTTTAAAGAGAAGCAAAGCCAAATGCAAGCTACCTATTTATTTATTCAGATTTATAATACGCACTTTTCTATATGACAGACTTTGTATTTCGGGCTCGTTGGTCTAGGGGTATGATTCTCATTTTGGGTGCGAGAGGTCCCGGGTTCAAATCCCGGACGAGCCCTATAAATTCGAATCATTTAAGTTCTCCTTGTTCACGTAAAAGACCATAGTCTAGTTATGTGCAGGCTATTTAAAGTCAAATAATCTGGCGCTTTTCCCACTATTTTTAATCAGTCATTAAAAATATATAGAGGCATGTAAATGTTTATGCACCTTTAGTCAATTGACATGTTTCAAATGTTTTATATGAGAACATCTGCAGGAAATGAATTAAACGTATTCAAAAATCAAAAATCAAAACATTTTGCTGGTGTAACAAAATAATCTGTATTACAGTTTATAGCCGATAGGTGGCAGCACAGCACATTGTAAGTGTTCCTCTAATGCAGTTCACATTTACCGCATTTAAGATGATTCCTGATAATTCCAGGCTTATTAGTCTATGGGTATGATATGGGTCATTTATGGGTATTTGCCATAACAACAGATACAGCTATGCTCATTTACTCATAGACAGGGTTCAATGGATCAGTTGTCGGATTGTGTAAGTTGTATGTTCTTTTTGATAACTTTTACAACCCTCCATCAGGCCTGATATGCACCAGCAAGGATCTGTTATGACCGGGAACAAACTCTGAAAGGGATACTCTTTGCCAGGCTCGTTGGTCTAGAGGTATGATTCTCGCTTCGGGTGTGAGAGGTCCCGGGTTCAAATCCCGGACGAGCCCATTGGTTTGATACTAATTTAGAATACACTCTGTATGAATGGAATGAATTTAGAATGAATTTTTCTAAACAGATGCATCGTGTATTCACCATAACAAAAGCTACAGCAACTTTCCTTGTTTACTCTTATTTGAACAGTAAATTCAGTGGTCACATGCTGTCATGATTGGCTTTGTCTGATGGAGGGGAGGTCAGCTGGTTACATTGGACTGTGGTGGCTCAGCAGTAAAGGCACTGGATTGTAGATTAGAAAGGCAAGAGTACAAAGGATCACTTCTTCCTGGTAACAACCTAAACGTTCACAACCCTCTACAGGAGCAGCATGGTAACACACTGCTACAGCAGGCTCATTGGTCTAGGGGTTTGATTCTCAGTTTGGTTGTGAGCAGTCTTGGGTTCAAATGCTAGATGGACCCTCTGTTAAACTATAACAAAATATACAAGTTACCCACAGAAACCTGTGATGGAGGGTCAGTCAGGGTGTGTTCATAGAAATTCTGCGGTTGTTGTTCTCCTCTCTTCAATCTTACCGGCTTTGACAAAGGCCCGGGAGAATTGCCAGGAATTGTACATCAGGGAAACCAAACAGCCACTGTCGAAACGGATGGCACAACATAGAAGAGCTACCTCATCAGGTCAGGACTCTGCGGTTTACACCCACCTACAGACCAGTGGCCACTCTTTCAAGGATGAAGACGTGCAGATCTTTGATAGGGAGGAACGATGATTTGAACGCGGAGTAAAAGAAGCCATTTTTGTAAAAAGGGAACGTCCATCCCTGAACCGAGGAGGGGGCCTCAGAGTACACCTCTCACAATCTTACAACGGAGCCATCGCAGCCCTTCCCCAATCCTGTGTGAATGGCACACGTGGCCTTTGTTGTTAATGGGTATGTCAATCTGCATATTAAACTGATCACCGGTCCCATTGTTATGCAATGGTGCTGGTGCCAGTCGTTATGCAACGTGCTGTATATAAGATTGGGGAAGTTTTCCAAGTCACTTAGATGAGTGACGAAACGTTTTTCCGACAAAATCTATTGGTTTGATACTAATTTTGGATACACTCTGTATGATCTGTTTAGAAGGAACTGAATGAATTTAGAATTTAGAAGGATTTATTCTAAACAGGAATTGTTTATGCGTTGTTTATTCACCATTCACCATTTATTCAACAAAATATACAGCAACTTTCCTTGTTTTTCTCTTAGACACAGTTGGAGTGTAGTTCAGTTGGTGAACTGGTGTCACAACAGGAGATTTATGTCCAACTACAACAGAGGAAGTCTTTTACGTAATCAGCTATTAGTCACTTACAAAGCAGTCTTGAGATCCCTTTCTAGGAGAGTTAACTTCCATTCACACCTCAACCCATGAGACTCTAACAAATCACATAATGACAGGTTGAGGTAAAAACGCACTAATGGGTTACACCTTGGCTACTGTGATCCGAACGACTCATGTATTGACAGGATGGATCAAGGACTTACAGGGACACTCAAGAACAAGACCCTTAATACACAATTACTAGGATTGTAAGTTGTAGGATTGTGTAAGCTGATAGTTAGAAATGCCTTCAAGCCACTCAGGACTTGAACCAGGGATCCTGTAGGGATTTCTCCAAAGGAAAAGTACTTCTGAAACACTTTGACTTTAATGCAGTAGATAGTCTAGGACTTCCAGGGACCTCTTAAATTTGAACTTCTTCTGCTTTATAGCTAACATGAAACAATGTTAATTGTCTATACCTGCTTTATTCTAATCCAGCTTTGAAGAGACCAGTTGACCTAAAGCATGTCTTTGGGTGGTGGGAAGAAACCAGAGAACCAGGAGAATACCAAAGCAGCCACAAGGAGAACATACAAACTCCATACAGTTCAAGCCAGGGAGCAAAACACAACAGATCCCCACTGATCCATATCAGACCTTATAGAGGGTTACCATAGCAACAGCATATGGACTGGTGGTGGTGCTACATGATTGTGACTCGATCATCATTGGTTTATTTTTGTTTGCTTTAATTTATGTGAAAGAAACAACAAAGTGCCCCCCCCCAAATGTACTCCCCATTTATCTTAATAATTGTTGCTGGTACCAGTCCATCACATGGCTGAGGGGGCTGCTGTTACAGAACATGGGGATGACCCTAGTACAGACCAGTCATGCATGTGTGGATACCAATCCTACCGGCAGGCATTTAGTAAACGCCGAAGGATCAGTTGTAGGATTGTGTAAGTTGTATGTTCTTTTTGATAACTTTTACAACCCTCCTTCAGGCCTGGTATGCACCAGTAGGGATCTGATGTGACCAGGAACAAACGCAAAACGGGGCTTCGCCAGACTCGTTGGTCTAGGGTTATGATTCTCGCTTTGGGTATGATTCTCGCTCTTTTGCTTTTATTTGAACAGTAAATTCAGTGTAGCATTACATACTTACAGCTAATGCAGTTCACATTTACCGCATTTAAGATAATTCCTGATATGGAACTGGGATCTGTTCAGTCCAAAATTCAAATGCGATATACATATTATACAGTACATGATTAGTAGTGGACAGGGGCAGCATGGAGTCGCTGTGCTTTCTGTTGTTTAAGAGGGTTTGGAAAGTGAGTCATTCTAAAAAAGATGGCAACATAACATCTGCAGCCCCAGTGCATCAGCAGGCTTATTAGTCTATGGGTATGATATGGGTCATTTATGGGTATTTGCCATAATAACAGATACAACTATGCTCATTTACTCTTAGACAGGGTTCAAAGGATCAGCTATAGGATTGTGTAAGTTGTATGTTCTTTTTGATAACTTTTACAACCTTCCATCAGGCGTGATATGCACCAGCAGGGATCTGTTGTGACCGGGAACAAACTCTGAAAGGGACACTCTTTGCCAGGCTCGTTGGTCTAGAGGTATGATTCTCGCTTCGGGTGTGAGAGGTCCCGGGTTCAAATCCCGGACGAGCCCATTGGCTTTATACTACTTTAGAATACACCCTGTATGAATGGAATGAATTTAGAATGAATTATTCTAAACAGATGCATTGTGTATTCAACATAACAAAAACTACAGCAACATTCCTTGTTTACTCTTATTTGAACAGTAAATTCACTGGTCACATGCTGTCATGATTGGCTTTGTCTGATGGAGGGGAGGGGAGGTCAGCTGGTTACATTGGACTGTGGTGGCTCAGCAGTAAAGGCACTGGATTGTAGGTTAGAAAGGCAAGAGTACAAAGGATCACTTCTTCCTGGTAACAACCTAAACTTTCACAACCCTTTACAGGAGCAGCATGGTAACACACTGCTACAGCAGGCTCATTGGATTAGGGGTTTGATTCTCAGTTTGGTTGTGAGCTGTCTTTGGTTCAAATGCTAGATGGACCCTCTGTTACACTTCAACAAAATATACAAGTTACCTGCAGAAACCTGTGATAGAGGGTCAGTCAAGGTGTGTTCATATACACTCTCTATGTATCTCTAGACTTTCCATTGAGTCTGTATTACTGTAGATAAACAACAGAGCCCTACATCTAACCATTTCATGTTAATAACCTTAAATAAAACCTTGTCCCTTATGATTTAAAGTGACTCTGGACAGATTACATAATGTGGCTTGTTGGCCTAGTGGTATAAGTTGAAGAGTTTCATAAGCAAAATCAAAGCAGTCACAGGTGGAACATGCAAACTCCATATAGCCTGAGTTCAAGTCAGGGAGCAAAACAGGCTTTCAGAGCTATGACATGTTTTCTCCTGGAGTTTGATGTTTATGTTGATCTAATGGTAAGATTCTCGCTTTGGGCATGAGAGGTCCTGCGTTCAAATCACGGATGAGCCCATTGTTTACTCACCATAATAAAATATACAACAAATGTTCTCATTCTCGTTTGAGAAAGAAGTTTCAGTGCAACATTACATACTTACAGCGTTATGGCAGTGTCTGAGACACTAGTCTTCCCCTACTGGATCCCTGAGGGAGGGTAGGTCAGTTGTTTATCATCCATACTGCCTAAAACATGTTTACACCTGTGACAGTTCTCAGCAGTTACCGGTAAGTCCTGGCTAAGTTGAGGCATGTTGTTATAAGAAAGTACTTTCTTCTTAAAGTCGGTCCTCAGGAGTGGTCATGTTCCTCTCTCTATCTGGGTTCTCACTTTGAAAAAAAAACATCCACCCATTCTGGACTGTGGTGGCACAGAAGTTGAGCCATTGGATTGGTTAACTGGTTATGGCACAAATTTGTAAACCAATTGTTTAAAACAAGTTAGGCCATCTTTCTAGATAATTCATACTGTAAGGTCTCTCTTGACACATTAATCTTGTTGGTTTGGGTATATGATTCTCACTTTGGATGTGAGAAATCATAGATTTAAATCTCAGACTCTTTCTTTACTCACCTACAATAGATATTTGAACAGTAAATTCAGTGTAACATTACATAATTACAGCGGCTAGGCAGCAGTCTGAGACACTGAGACACATTCGGAGTGTAGTTCAATTGGTTATGGTAAAGCATATTTATGCCTGTGAACTGGTGTCACAACAGGCGATTTATGTCCAACTAGAACAGAGGAGGTCTTTTACGTAATCGCTATTAGTCACTTACAAAGCAGTCTTGAGATCCCTTTCTAGGAGAGTTAACTTCCATTCACACCTCGACCCATGTGACTCTAACAAATCACATAATGACATAGGCTACTATGATCCTAACGACTCATGTATTGACAGAATGGATCAAGGACTCTCAGGACCACTCAAGAACAAGACCCTTAATACACAATTACTAGGATTGTAAGTTGTAGGATTGTGTAAGCTGATAGTTAGAAATGCATTCAAGCCACTCAGGACTTGAACCAGGATTCCTGTAGGGATTTCTCCAAAGGAAAAGTACTTCTGAAACACTTTGACTTTAATGCAGTACCTAGTCTAGGGCTTCCAGGTACTTGTTCAATTTGAACTTCTTCTGCTTTATAGCTAACATGAAACAATGTTAATTGTCTATACCTGCTTTATTCTAATCCAGCTTTGAAGAGACCAGTTGACCTAAAACATGTCTTTGGATGGTGGGAAGAAACCAGAGAACCAGGAGAATACCAAAGCAGCCACAAGGAGAACATACAAACTCCAGACAGTTCAAGCCAGGGAGCAAAACACAACAGATCCCCACCGATCCATATCAGACCTTATAGAGGGTCACGAAAGCAACAGCATACGGACTGGTGGTGGTGCTACATGATTGTGACTCGATCATCATTGTTTTATTTTTGTTTGCTTTAATTTCTGTGAAAGAAACTACAAAATGCCCCCCACCCCCCTAAAATTTACTCACCATTTATCTTAATAATTGTTGCTGGTACCAGTCCACCACATGGCTGAGGGGGCTGCTGTTGCAGAACATGGGGATGATCCTAGTACAGACCAGTCATGCCTGTGTGGATACCAATCCTGTCGGCAGGCATTTAGTAAACGCCGAAGGATAATTTACAGGTTACAGAGGTTGTGGGCATAAACATGCCTGGGGCGGGATGGATGATAACCAACTTCCCTAGCCAGTGGACTAGTGTCTCAGACTACTACACTGCTGTAAGTATGTAATGCTTCAACAATATCAAATAACATATGTTACGGAGAATAAACAAAGGGCTCATCTGGGACTTGAACCCGGGCCCTCTCCCACCCGAAGCGAGAATCATACCCCTAGACCAACAAGCCTAACACACCAGAGGCCAGGTGTTGTTGGGTTAAATATATCCTGTACGGAGCGACTCACTCTTAAACTGCAGTAGAGGACCAATTAGGACGTGCTGTGCTCCCATCTATTGACTATAAACTGCACTGAATATTTTTTAAAGAGAAGCAAAGCCAAATGCAGGCTACCTATTTATTTATTCAGATTTATAATATGCACTTTCTATATGATAGCTTTTGTATTTCAGGCTTGTTGGTCCAGGGGTCTGATTCTCGCTTTGGGTGCGAGAGGTCCTGGGTTCAAATCCCGGATGAGCCCTGTGAATTCAAATAATCTAAGTCCTCCTTGTTCATGTAAAAGACCATAGTCTAGTTATGTGCAGAATGTTTAAAGTCAAATAATCTCGAGCTATTCCCACTATTTTTAATCAGTCATTAAAAATATATAAGTATATGCAAAGGTTTATGCACCTTTAGTCAATTGTTATGTTTCAAATGTTTTAAATGAGAACATCTGCAGGAAATGAATTAAACGTATTTAAAAATCAAAAATCAAAACATTTTGCTGGTGTAACAAAATAATCTGTATTACAGTTTATAGCCGATAGGTGGCAGCACAGTAAGTGTTCCTCTAATGCAGTTCACATTTACCGCATTTAAGATGATTCCTGATAATTCCAGGCTTATTAGTCTATGGGTATGATATGGGTCATTTATGGGTATTTGCCATAATAACAGATACAACTATGCTCATTTACTCATAGACAGGGTTCAATGGATCAGTTGTCGGATTGTGTAAGTTGTATGTTCTTTTTGATAACTTTTACAACCCTCCATCAGACCTGATATGCACCAGCAGGGATCTGTTATGACCGGGAACAAACTCTGAAAGGGATCATTGTTGCCAGGCTCGTTGGTCTAGAGGTATGATTCTCACTTCGGGTGTGAGAGGTCCCGGGTTCAAATCCCGGACGAGCCCATTGGTTTGATACTAATTTAGAATACACCCTGTATGAATGGAATGAATTTAGAATGAATTTTTCTAAACAGATGCATCGTGTATTCACCATAACAAAAGCTACAGCAACTTTCCTTGTTTACTCTTATTTGAACAGTAAACTCAGTGGTCACATGCTGTCATGATTGGCTTTGTCTGATGGAGGGGAGGTCAGCTGGTTACATTGGACTGTGGTGGCTCAGCAGTAAAGGCACTGGATTGTGGGTTAGAAAGGCAAGACTACAAAGGATCACTTCTTCCTGATAACAACCTAAACTTTCACAACCCTTTACAGGAGCAGCATGGTAACACACTGCTACAGCAGGCTCATTGGTCTTGGGGTTTGATTCTCAGTTTGGTTGTGAGCAGTCTTGGGTTCAAATCCTAAGCAAGCTCGTCATTTACTCACAATAACAAAAGATACAACTGTCCTCACTTACTTAGGCAATGCTGCAGTCTGAGACATTAAACCACATTTGCAGGAAGCCTAATTTGAGTTCTAGCTGGCTTGAACAGATAAAATAATAATTAAATATAATACAAGAAATTAAATGTCGTTTAACGTGAGCACCGCTGGACTGTGGTGGCTCAGCAGTTAAAACACTGGATTGTGGATCAGAATGTGGGTATGTTGTTCTTGGTAAACTTTTACGACCCTCCATTAGGTCTGGTATGGAACGTCGCCAATCTGTTGTGACCTGGGACAAACTATTCCCCTATGTCAGGCTTGTTGGTCTCAGTGTATGATCCTTTCTTGACGTGGGTTCTAATCCCAGACAGGCCCTCTGTGTTAAGCTGTTTTTCCACTTATCTAAGGGCACCCGTTGCAATGGTTATGTTTGCGTAGTTCAAGATAACTTTAACAAACATGACATGACTTTTTTTATTACTAAAAGTGAATATTATAAATCTCAATAAATGATAGGTGGCCTGCATTGGGCTTTGCTTCTCTTTAAAAAATATTCAGTGCAGTTTATAGCCCATAGATGGCAGCACAGCACATCCTAATTGGTCCTTTACTGCAGTTTACGTGAATGCGTCGTTGTGACCGGGAACAAACTCTGAAAGGGTTTCTCTTTGCCAGGCTCGTTGGTCTAGAGGTATGATTCTCGCTTCGGGTGCGAGAGGTCCCGGGTTCAAATCCTGGACGAGCCCATTGGTTTGATACTAATTTAGAATACACTCTGTATGAATGGAATGAATTATTCTAAACAGATGCATTGTTTATTCACCATAACAAAAGCTACAGCAACTTTCCTTGTTTACCCTTATTTGAACAGTAAATTCAGTGGTCACATGCTGTCATGATTGGCTTTGTCTGATGGAGGGGAGGTCAGCTGGTTACATTGGACTGTGGTGGCTCAGCAGTAAAGGCACTGGATTGTAGGTTAGAAAGGCAAGAGTACAAAGGATCACTTCTTCCTGGTATCAACCTAAACTTTCATAACCCTCTACAGGACCAGTATGGTAACACACTGCTACAGCAGGCTCATTGGACTAGGGGTTTGATTCTCAGTTTGGTTGTGAGCAGTCTTGGGTTCAAATGCTAGATGGACCCTCTGTTACACTATAACAAAATATACAAGTTACCCGCAGAAACCTGTGATGGAGGGTCAGTCAGGGTGTGTTCATATACACTCTCTATGTATCTCTAGACTTTCCATTGAGTCTGTATTACTGTAGATAAACAACAGAGTCCTAAATCTAACCATTTCACCTTACCAACCTTAAATAAAACCTTGTCCCTTATGATTTAAAGTGACTCTGGACACTTTAACTAACCTGCCTCGTTGGCCTAGTGGTATAATTCTTACGTAGGGTGCAAGTTACTCACCTTAACAAAATTTTGAAAAAAATAAAATAAAATCTGCCCATTCTGGACTGTGGTGGCACAGCAGTTGAGGCATTGAATTGGGTAACTCGTTATGGCACAACTTTGAAAGCCAATTGTTTAAAACAAGTTAGGCCATAATTCATACTGTAAGGTCTTTCTTGACACATCAAGCTTGTTGGTTTAGGTGTATGATTCTCACTTTGGTTGTGAGAAGTCGTAGATTCAAATCCCAGACATACTTTTTCTTTCCTCACCTACAATAGATATTTGAGCAGTAAATTCAGTGTAGTATTACATAACTACAGCGGAAAGGCAGCATAGCCGCCTGAGACACTGACTCTAACAACTCACATAAAGACAGAGTGAGGTACAGACTCACTAAGAAAAACATGAAAAAAGTTTATTTCAATGAAAATGTAGCTAAAAAAATTAAATAACTGATCAGTGAGTCATGATGCACATTTAGCTCTACACCAGTCCACATGCTGCTGTGCATTTTATTCGCTGAATGTAAATAAGCTTTCTTTTTAATGAATTCCTAAATGACGAAATGTCTGCATAATAACAGTTATTAAGTTTATTATTTTCCTTGACTGTTATGACTGAAGGCCATAGTCTGATGATGTTTTAGCAGCGGGGTCTTACCTCACAAAATGTTGAGAAACAAATTGTTTTATTCTCTTTATCTTAAAATCTAACAACAATCTGTGATAACGGAAGTTATGACACTGGTGTACTGACCAGTGCCAATATATCTTAGGTTACAGCATGAACCTTTTGTTTATTGCCATATATAATCTCTTGTGTACTACTGCTATTAAACCAATGTTCCTCGCATCTTGATGCATGCTCAATAATCCAGGTAAGAAAATCCCAGAAGTTGAATCTGTTCATCTGGACATAGATTTTGTCGGAGAAACGTTTCGTCACTCATCTAAGTGACTTCTTCAGTCTCAGCAGTTGGAAAACTTCCCCAATCTTATATACAGCACCTTTGCATAATGACTGGTACCAGCACGATTGCATAACAATGGGACCGGTGATCAGTTTAATACGCAGATTGGCATAGCCATTAACGACAATGGCCACATGTGCCATTCACACAGACCTGATCCTTGGGGTGGACCAGTTTCTGGCGTAGTGTGTTTTGGGATTTGAAAGCCACTGAGACGCGGTGTTTGGCAAAGATGCGTCTCAATTTTTCAGATGTTCCTGCCACATATGGACTCACCACTGGTTTACGCTTAGACTGTGGTTGTTGTTCTCCTCTCGTCAATCTTACCGGCTTTGACAAAGGCCCGGAAGGATTGCCAGGAATTGTACATCAGGGAAACCAAACAGCCACTGGCGAAACGGATGGCACAACATAGAAGAGCTACCTCATCAGGTCAGGACTCTGCGGTTTACACCCACCTACAGGCCAGTGGCCACTCCTTCAAAGATGAAGACATGCAGATCCTTGATGGGGAGGAGCGATGGTTTGAACGCGGAGTAAAAGAAGCCATTTTCGTAAAAAGGTAACGTCCATCCCTGAACCGAGGAGGGGGCCTCAGAGTACACCTCTCACCATCTTACAACGGAGCCATCGCAGCCCTTCCCCAATCCTGTGTGAATGGCACATGTGGCCATTGTCGTTAATGGCTATGTCAATCTGCATATTAAACTGATCACCGGTCCCATTGTTATGCAATGGTGCTGGTACCAGTTGTTATGCAAAGGTGCTGTATATAAGATTGGGGAAGTTTTCCAAGTCACTTAGATGAGTGACGAAACGTTTCTCCGACAAAATCTATGTCCGGATGAACAGATTCAACTTCTGGAATGTTCCTCACAGTTTATGCCGATAGGTGGCAGCACAGTGATTGAAACCTCCCTCTGAAATAACAGGATCCTGTAGGGCTGCCCCAGTGCATCAGCAGGCTTATTAGTCTATGGGTATGATTCTCACTTAGGGTGTGAGAGTACCAGGATTCAAAGCCCTTTGTTTACTTACCATAATAACAGACAATAACAGATACAACTGTCCTCATTTACTCTTAGACAGGGTTCAAAGGATCAGTTGTAGGATTGTGTAAGTTGTATGTTCCTTTTGATAACTTTTACAACCCTCCTTCAGGCCTGGTAGGCACCAGCAGGGATCTGTTGTGACCGGGAACAAACTCAGAAAGGGGCTTTGCCAGGCTCGTTGGTCTAGGGGTATGATTCTTGCTTTGGGTGCGAGAGGTCTCGGGTTCAAGTCCCGGACAAGCCCATTGTTTATTGACCATAATAAAAGATACAGCAACTCTCTGCACTCTCGTTTGAAAAGAAGTTTTAGTGCAACATTACATAGCCTACTTACAGCGTTATGACAGTGTACAAGTCTGAGACTCTACTCCACCCCTATTGGGTCCCTGAGGGAGGGTAGGTCAGGTGTTTGTCATCCATCCTGCCTAAAACATGTTTGCACCTGTGACCTGGGTTCTCAGGAGTTACCAGTAAGTCCTAGACTAAGTCGAGGCATGTTGTTATCAGAAAGTACTTTCTTCTTTAGAGAATCAAGCCAGTCAAACCCCCGAACTGGAAATCAGACCCGTAGACCAAGGAGCCTGATACGGAGGGAAGGTTTCAGACTTTGTTCCCAGTCACAAAAGATCCCAGCTAGTCCATATCAGACCTAATAGAGGGTCATAATATTCAATTGTGCCCTTTTGTTCAGTACACGCACCACCAGAACTCGAATCTTGCAGGGGTGGACTAGTGTCTCAGGCTGCTACACTGAATTTGCAGTTGAAATTAAAATAAGTTAATCTTTTGTAACATCGGTTAGGCAAAGGGCTCGTCCACAGTTTGAACCCAGGAACTCTTGCACCCAAAACAAGAATTATAACCCCATACCAAGAGTAAATGATTAGTTGTGTACAGAGGCAGCATGGTGGTGCAGCGCTTTCTGCTGTTTAAGAGGGTTTGGAAAGTGAGTGAGTCCTTCAGTAGACCATCATTAACCCAAATAGAGAGCAAAATGAACTGCTGGGAACAAACCTTAAAACCTTCATACTTACAGTTAGGGGTATGTTTCTTGCTTAGAGTGTGAAAGGCTCTGGGTTCAAATCTCAGCTTGGAGGAAAGCCTGAATCTAGGGACAGAGCGAAGGTTAGCGTAGGAGTGTAGTGATGGACTATTTTGCGGAGATAGAGTGGAGCAAGACCATGGAGGGATTTAAATGTCAGTATTATAATTTTGTACTGGATGTGTTTGTGAACCGGAGTCAGTGCAGTTGGGATAAAACAGGAGTGATGTGATGAAATATTTTGGTCTGTGTGAGAATCTGTTCACTGTTCTTCTGTGTCAGGCTTGTTGGTCTCAGTGTATGTTTCTTCTTCATGTGTGAGAGGGCATGGGTTCTACTCCCAGACAGGCCCTCTGTGTTAAGATTTATTTTCCGCTTATCTAAGGGCACTCGTTGCAATGGTTACGTTTGTGTAGTTCAAGATAACGTTAACAAACATTACTCTTTTCATTACTAAACATTACTCTTTTCATTACTAAACATTACTCTTTTTATTACGAAGTGAATATTATAAATCTCAATAAATGATAGGTAATCTGCATTTGGCTTTGCTTCTCTTTAAAAAATATTCAGTGCAGTTTATAACCCATAGATGGCAGCACAGCACATCCTAATTGGTTCTTCATTGCAGATTACGTGAGTGAGTCGTCCAGGCTATATTTAACACATCAACACCTTCCTTTGGACATGGTAGGCTCGTTGGTCTAGGGGTATGATTCTCGCTTTGGGTGCGAGAGGTCCCGGGTTCAAATCCCGGACGAGCCCTTTGTTTATTCTCCATAACAAATGTTATTTGATATTATTGTAGCATTACGTACTTACAGCAGTGTAGCAGTCGGAGACACTAGTTCACTGGGTAGGTAAGGTGGTTATTGTCCATCCCGCCCCAGGCATGTTTACTCCCACAACCTCTGTAACCTGTAAATTATCCTTCGGCGTTTACTAAATGCCTGCCAGCAGGATTGGCATCCACACAGGCATGACTGGTCTGTACTAGGATCATCCCCATGTTCTGCAACAGCAGCCCCTCTGACTGGTACCAGCAACAATTATTAAGATAAGTGGGGAGTAAATTGGGGGGGGGGGGCATTTTGTATGATGATCGAGTCACAATCATGTAGCACCACCACCAGTCCATGTGCTGTTGCTATGGTGACCCTCTATTAGGTCTGATATGGATCGGTGGGGATCCGTTGTGACTGGGGACAAAGTCTGATACCGTTTCTGCATTTCAGGCTCGTTGGTCTAGGGGTATGATTCTCGCTTCGGGTGCGAGAGGTCCCGGGTTCAAATCCCAGACGAGCCCATTACTCAATATAACAAAGATGCAGCAGCTGTTCTCACTTATTGGAACAGTAAATTCAGTTCAGTATTAAATACTTAAGGTAGTCAGGCGGCGTAGCAGTCTGAGACACTAGTCCCTGGTTCGAGTCCTAGTGTTGTTTTATTGTGGAGTTGAATGTGACACGCAGAGCTGATTGGCTGCGTCTGAGGTAGGTCATCTGGTTACCACCCATCCCTTTATACATTTACCAATCCCTTTATTTTAATGACTGGTGTCTTATTATTTATTGCTGTTACTTATTTTATTATTTCTGCTTTCATTCCAAATTTCATTGTTGTTATTGTTGGAATGCTTTCGCAATATTGTCTTCATTACAACCATGGCAATAAAGCCACACACACACACACACACACACACACACACACACACACACACACACACACACACACACACACACACACACACACACACACACACACACACACACACACACACACACACACACACACACACTGGTTTTACTATGCTTGTGAGGACTTTCCATTGACATGAATGGCAATGAAGGATTACTCCAGCTAATTAATGCTACACCTACACCTAACCTCAGTAAACTAAAGCAAGTTGGCAAATAAAAGTTGGCATTTTTGTAAAAAATAAAATAAAATAAATAAATAACAAAAGCTGTTAAAGAAGTGAGAAATTAAAAATAAACTGACCTCACTAGTCCAAAAGGCTTTTCTTGTAAGGACATGTGGTCCTCACAAGTATAGCAAGCGTTAGGGAATGCTTTATTGTAGCTGAAACATAAACATAAATATTATAATGTATAGTATATCTTTTGCTCTTTTAGCTTTTAAACAAAGACACCATGACCCTCACCAGGAGAAGCAGATGGAAACTGAGTTTAGGGTTGTAAACAAAGACTGTAGGTTGCTTGTTTGTGACGAGCAACCAAATTTCCACAAATACTCCCTGGAAGTCTTTAAGTATGTGACATTTCCGAAAAGTACAAAAAAACACATTCCTACCATGCACTCTCTCGCTCTCTCTCTCTCTCTCTCTCTCTCTCTCTCTCTCTCTCTCTCTCTCTCTCTCTCTCTCCACCTGTCTCTGTCTGACACACTCAACAAAGAACGTCTATTGTTTCTGGTAAAAAAAAACAACACTTCCCCCTCTCTCCACTTCCAGCTGAACGAGGAAGTCCCATCTTTCTCAACACAGCGTGAGTAGTGCGACATATCACCACCACCCCCGCTACACCAGCCTTTAAAAGGAAACTGGCACACAAACACACACACACAAAACACAGGACTGAGTAAACCACTGGTGAAGGAAGAACAAGCGCCTGTCAGACAGCTGGCACAGGAGGACACGTTCTGCTGTAAGTAATTTATTTCGGTGTCATTGAATAACTTGTTAAAAGCAGTTATAAATAAATAATAGTACAGTATTATTACAGTTAGTTTCATTGTTCATTGTTGATGTTGGAAGAACCGTCTGTAATGTATATTAAGATAATCATGAATGTAAAAAAATCGATTTTTCCTGCACTTCTGTACTCCAGTGCTGATACTGACAGAAGGATGTGCATCACATACAGTCAGTCATATGGAGATGTTTGGGTCATGGATGAAATGATAACTTTTGTAGATGTTGTAAATGAACCTCTGCAGGAAAGCACTCTTCTGTTAAGATGGTTGCACTGTGGAAAAATGAGGTTCTTATATTTAATTTTAAAAATTGTATTGCTTTAAAATGTGCAGAAACCTGTTATATTTAAGTTTGTTCCTTTGTCAGAGGTTGCATTTCATTAAGAATTGCAGGAAAGTGTAGGTGTGAACAACTGTTTGCACAATACTGGTCTTAGAAAAAAAAAAACAAAGCAATGTACATTTTGCTTTTTGTATATTTTTGTATGAAACTAAAATAATAAGTTATAAGTAAATAAGTCCAAGTTCCTTCATTATTCATTATTTATTATACAAATATTTATTTTTATTCATTACATTTGTCAGTCATTATTGTCAGTGCATTTTCCAGTAGCTACATTCCAGTAGACAAAAAGTGAAAATTATAACACTAATATCACATTACAAATGTTTGTGGTTTAATTCTAGGAAACTTTTCCAAGCCTCTTATTTATAAAGAAAAACATAACATAAATGAGATTTTATAGGTTGTTAAGCAACACCTGTCTTAATTTCAGTGGATATTATTTCTGTTGTCCACCCGCTGATATTTTCTGCTTGAAAGACCATGGCAGGGTGAAAGGTTTCCCCCATTGGTCGCAATCAAATTAATAATTCTGGACTAACAGGTGGCCAGTAGGCCTGAGCTTGAACCTGGTATTGTCATGATAAACACTCAGGCTTATAGAACAGATGCCAACGTGCCATCTGCTCTTGAAATTTACTTATGGAGCAGATTGTTAGAGGCATACGAGAGATCCAGAGATGAATACAACAAAAGGAGGAGCGACGCTGGCTATTCAGCAGTCATATATCGTTAATAAAGTGTAGATTATTCTCTAAGTAAGTCTTAGTAAATGCACATTGAACATCGATGTTCAGGAGGAGGAAATGTATAAGAATTTAAGAAACTGTGGTGGGACAGCGGTTGAGCAAGTACCTTAATTGCTTGGATTGCACCTTGCAAGATCGTATCAGTTGTAAGTTGCTCTGGATAAGGATAAGTTTTAAAGGAACAGATACAGATCCACTAGTATAAATATCCACTAGTATAAAATTGTACTATAAGACTGTCACGACCGGGATGCCTAACTGGCAAGGAGGAGACGTGCGCAGGTTCTAACTTAATGACCATTTTGGCGTTTATTCTAAATAATATGTACAAAACACAAAAGCAGGCTTACACAAAAACACAAAAACAGCCTATAGCTGGTAACGATAACAAAAGCGGGCTTTAAACCACTGAACGAACATACCTCAGCTTAGAACTGGTAACCACAATGAAAGCGGGCTTCAACCGCCGAACGAAACATAACTCAGCCTAGAACTGGTAACCACAATGAAAACGGGCTTCAAACCGCCGAACGAACATAACTCAGCCTAGAACTGGTAACCACAATGAAAACGGGCTTCAAACCGCCGAACGAACACATAACTCAGCCTAGAACTGATAACCACAATGAAAGCGGGCTTCAACCGCCGAACGGACCATACCGTGAATCACCAGGCAAAGGGAGCTTTCCTTGATAATTCCCCGCGCCGAGGGGGAGCCGGGATGCTGTTTAAATAGTCTTGCTTACAGCTGTAAGTCATTACGGTAGCGTCCCGGCATCTCCCTCGCGTCTTTGCACGGCGTCTTTGCAAACCGGGTGGCGCTGCAACGGTCCATGTCCTGGATCGCCACCCCGGCGACTGGGAGGAGCGCAACACCCGTGCTCACGGCGTACCGTGACATACCCCCCCCCCAAGGAGCCCGAGACGGAGCTAGGGCGTCCTTCAAGGCCCCCTTCACCCTGTCCGGGGGTTTTCCTCTCTGGGCGGAGCCTAGGGCGAAACGCGACCCACAACCATGGTTCCGAAAACAAGGCCTCCGGAGGACGGACGGCCCCTAGCACAGGAGCAGAGCCGTGGACGAGATGCCGACAAGCTGAGACAACGAGGCGACGCTTGTGAGCAGGGACGACGAGGCGGCGCTTGACAGCAGAGTCGACGTGGCGACGCTTGTGAGCAGAGTCGACGTGGCGACGCTTGTGAGCAAAGTCGACGTGGCGACGCTTGTGAGCAGAGACGACGTGGCGACGCTTGTGAGCAGAGTCGACGAGGCGGCGGGCCGTGCTTGGCAGCAGAGGAGACGAGGCGGCGGCCGTGCTTGACGGCGGAGGAGACGAGGCGGCGGCCGTGCTTGACGGCGGAGACGAGGCGGCGGCCGTGCTTGACGGCGGAGACGAGGCGGCGGCCGTGCTTGACGGCGGAGACGAGGCGGCGGCCGTGCTTGACGGCGGAGACGAGGCGGCGGCCGTGCTTGACGGCGGAGACGAGGCGGCGGCCGTGCTTGACGGCGGAGACGAGGCGGCGGCCGTGCTTGACGGCGGAGACGAGGCGGCGGCCGTGCTTGACGGCGGAGACGACGAGGCGGCCGTGCTTGACGGCGGAGACGACGAGGCGGCCGTGCTTGACGGCGGAGACGACGAGGCGGCCGTGCTTGACGGCGGAGACGACGAGGCGGCCGTGCTTGACGGCGGAGACGACGAGGCGGCCGTGCTTGACGGCGGAGACGACGAGGCGGCCGTGCTTGACGGCGGAGACGACGAGGCGGCCGTGCTTGACGGCGGGACGACGAGGCGGCCGTGCTTGACGGCGGAGACGACGAGGCGGCCGTGCTTGACGGCGGAGACGACGAGGCGGCCGTGCTTGACGGCGGAGACGACGAGGCGGCCGTGCTTGACGGCGGAGACGACGAGGCGGCCGTGCTTGACGGCGGAGACGACGAGGCGGCCGTGTTTGACGGCGGAGACGACGAGGGCGGCGGCCGTGCTGGACGGCGGAGAACGACGAGGCGGCCGTGCTTGACGGCGGAGTCGACGACGTGCGGCTTGACGGCGGAGTCGACGACGTGCGGCTTGACAGCGGAGTCGACGACGTGCGGCTTGACAGCGGAGTCGACGACGGGCGGCTTGACAGCGGAGTCGACGACGGGCGGCTTGACAGCGGAGTCGACGACGGGCGGCTTGACAGCGGAGTCGACGACGGCGGCTTGACAGCGGAGTCGACGACGGGCGGCTTGACAGCGGGGTCGACGACGGGCGGCTTGACAGCGGAGTCGACGACGGGCGGCTTGACAGCGGAGTCGACGACGGGCGGCTTGACAGCGGAGTCGACGACGGGCGGCTTGACAGCGGAGTCGACGACGGGCGGCTTGACAGCGGAGTCGACGACGGGCGGCTTGACAGCGGAGTCGACGACGGGCGGCTTGACAGCGGAGTCGACGACGGGCGGCTTGACAGCGGAGTCGACGACGGGCGGCTTGACAGCGGAGTCGACGACGGGCGGCTTGACAGCGGAGTCGACGACGGGCGGCTTGACAGCGGAGTCGACGACGGGCGGCTTGACAGCGGAGTCGACGACGGGCGGCTTGACAGCGGAGTCGACGACGGGCGGCTTGACAGCGGAGTCGACGACGGGCGGGCTTGACAGCGGAGTCGACGACGGGCGGCTTGACAGCGGAGTCGACGACGGGCGGCTTGACAGCGGAGTCGACGACGGGGCGGCTTGACAGCGGAGTCGACGACGGGCGGCTTGACAGCGGAGTCGACGACGGGCGGCTTGACAGCGGAGTTCGACGACGGGCGGCTTGACAGCGGAGTCGACGACGGGCGGCTGTAGAACAGAGTCGACGACGGGCGGCTGTAGAAACAGAGTCGACGACGGGCGGCTGCAGAACAGAGTCGTGGACGACGGGCGGCTGCAGAACAGAGTCGTGGACGACGAGTGGCTGCAGAGCAGAGTCGTGGACGACGAGTGGCTGCAGAGCAGAGTCGTGGACGACGAGTGGCTGCAGAGCAGAGTCGTGGACGACGAGTGGCTGCAGAGCAGAGTCGTGGACGACGAGTGGCTGCAGAGCAGAGTCGTGGACGACGAGTGGCTGCAGAGCAGAGTCGTGGACGACGAGTGGCTGCAGAGCAGAGTCGTGGACGACGAGTGGCTGCAGAGCAGAGTCGTGGACGACGAGTGGCTGCAGAGCAGAGTCGTGGACGACGAGTGGCTGCAGAGCAGAGTCGTGGACGACGAGTGGCTGCAGAGCAGAGTCGTGGACGACGAGTGAGTCGTGGACGACGAGTGGCTGCAGAGCAGAGTCGTGGACGACGAGTGGCTGCAGAGCAGAGTCGTGGACGACGAGTGGCTGCAGAGCAGAGTCGTGGACGACGAGTGGCTGCAGAGCAGAGTCGTGGACGACGAGTGGCTGCAGAGCAGAGTCGTGGACGACGAGTGGCTGCAGAGCAGAGTCGTGGACGACGAGTGGCTGCAGAGCAGAGTCGTGGACGACGAGTGGCTGCAGAGCAGAGTCGTGGACGACGAGTGGCTGCAGAGCAGAGTCGTGGACGACGAGTGGCTGCAGAGCAGAGTCGTGGACGACGAGATGCTTGTCAGCGGAGTCGCGGACGACGTGATGCTTGTCAGCGGAGTCGCGGACGACGTGATGCTTGTCAGCAGAGTCGCGGACGACGTGATGCTTGTCAGCGGAGTCGTGGACGACGTGATCAGGGACGACCTCTGAACGGGTCTCCCTGGAGGCAGCAACAGGCACCGCAACTGGAACTGCGACAGAGAGGACGGGACCAGGTACGGATGTCCGTGAAACAGACTGGGCCCGAATGTCCGTGGCGTCGGACTAGGCACGAGTGTCCGTAGTGCCGGCTTTGGCACAAGTGTCCGGGGCGCAGGACTAGGCACAAATGTCCGTGGTGTTGGTGTTGGCACCTCACCAGCGAGTTCCATCTCCCCATAACGAGACGCCATAGGCTCAACTACGCACCTAGTGCGGTCCGAAATACAATTCTCCACAACCAGGGGTTTGCTTACGGACCTACCAACCACGGATCTAGATGGAATCATGCCTTTTCTACAGGTAGCTAAGGGGGAATCCTGTAGCTGGCGCACCAGTGGCCTACCGGGGAACCACGCAACGGGCGGTTAACATCCTTTCCCAACCTTCAGGCTTGGACTGCGAAGGGAGGCAAAACTGCTCTCCAAGCTTCTCAAAAAACTGCACACAGTTACCCGATTCTAGTTGGGATCGGTTGCCAAGCGCCCAAAACAATGCGGGGTCCCGTCAAACGCCAAAAACATATAAAAAAAACCCCGCTCGTACTCTGAAAAAAACTGTTTTGCCCTGAAGTAGCGGGAGCACTGGACCAAAAAGACCCCGTACTTGAGGGGGTCACCATCATACTCATCGGGTACAGACACCCTGTCTAATGGAGCAGGGGTAACGCCAGAACCTGCCGTCTCATTGTATGGCGGGGAATTTCTGTCACGACCGGGATGCCTAACTGGCAAGGAGGAGACGTGCGCAGGTTCTAACTTAATGACCATTTTGGCGTTTATTCTAAATAATATGTACAAAACACAAAAAGCAGGCTTACACAAAAACACAAAAAACAGCCTATAGCTGGTAACGATAACAAAAGCGGGCTTTAAAACCACTGAACGAACATACCTCAGCTTAGAACTGGTAACCACAATGAAAGCGGGCTTCAACCGCCGAACGAACATAACTCAGCCTAGAAACTGGTAACCACAATGAAAACGGGCTTCAACCGCCGAACGAACATAACTCAGCCTAGAACTGGTAACCACAATGAAAGCGGGCTTCAACCGCCGAACGAACATAACTCAGCCTAGAACTGATAACCACAATGAAAGCGGGCTTCAACCGCCGAACGGACCATACCGTGAATCACCAGGCAAAGGGAGCTTTCCCTTGATAATTCCCCGCGCCGAGGGGGAGCCGGGATGCTGTTTAAATAGTCTTGCTTACAGCTGTAAGTCATTACGGTAGCGTCCCGGCATCTCCCTCGGCGTCTTTGCAAACCGGGTGGCGCTGCAACGGTCCATGTCCTGGATCGCCACCCGGCGACTGGGAGGAGCGCAACACCCGTGCTCACGGCGTACCGTGACAAAGACTTGTGGTAAGTCGCCTTAATACGTCTTGGTTATGATCTTCACTCTTACACTGGAGCTTTGGGTCTTACAAAAGAAGCCAATCTCACCCTAAATCTTTTGTACAGACAGACACAGGATGCAGCAAGATGTGCTCTTGCGAAAATGTTTGGGTTTCCCTGTACCAAAAAAAAGCAAATACAACATTCTTGAATACAAGGAACAAACTTAAATATCAGATATTTTGAATGTTTTAGGTTCTGAGATGATAAAACACTGTGGATGATTTGGAAAGATGCCCAAACATGTGCCATATTGTATGTTTAAGCATAAATAATAGGTTATATTGTGCTAAAATGTGTCATATTAATTATCTTAAAGAGTGTTTAAACCAAATACTGGAGGATTTGGGTATGTAACTATGGACAAAGATACTCGGTTGCAGTGGTGGGCAAAAGTTAAAGTAGATACCCAAGATAAAATAAGTAAAAGTAGAAGTAGAAGTTCCCCTTGAGTAACAATAGTAAAGTATTTGCCTTATTTATGTTATTATCATTTTTTACCTTTCATAATCGACTAAGTTTAGATGCAAAGACTCTGGTGTCAGTCTGGTTAGACCAGTTGTTTAACAGAATGACATTATTAGTCCAACCTGTCAAAACAAGTTCAAAACAAAGTGTGTGCTATACCCTGATTGGTGCTGCTTTCTTGGTGTGTTCTTTCATATTCATATGTTACCTTTTTATGCACATATTAGCCAAAAGGAATGACAGATATCACATAATGTAGTGGAGTTAACAAATATGTTTGACTTTCCCAACTTGAACAAGCCTAGGGCTCAAAGGCTCAAAAAGTGACCCGACTTGCTTGAGCAGCTTAGATGTTATACGTAAGAATTAAACTAAGTTATCTAATTAATAAGTTTATAGTCATGATTTAAATAAAGAGAAGCTAAGCTATGGAATAAAATATGAATGAATTAAATGTACTCTGTACAAGACTTGGGAAGTTTTCCAACTAACTGAGACTGAACTATCTCTGATGACTAATGAAACCCTTCTCCCACATAAACCTTGAGTCCAGATGAACTGATTAAACTTTCTGGGCATTACCAAAGGCTCTCTGCCACTACACAGAGCAGATAATTAACATACCTCTTTTTTTTTCCAGAGAAGAAGATACGATTTCAACCCATTAGAGTTTCTGTCAGGAGAATCAGGCCACTGTTTCACTGAGCAGAACCTATTCATCCGTCGCTGGAGGATCCTAACACGGATCACCACACATCTTTGGATCTTTATCCTGCTTGGGTTCCCCTCTCTTGGCGCCATGGTGCTGTGTACCGAGCTGCAGTGCTGCGTGTGCATAGAGACCTACTCCAGAAGTGTGCGAATTCCCAGGGTGCTGTTCTGCAACCACACGTTTTGCGACCCTTGCCTAGACACCATGGCAAAGCTCAAGAAAGACAAGCTGACCGTACAGTGCCCAGTGTGCCGTCAGGTGACCGTTGTGAACCAGAACTACACCCTGCAGGACGTCCTTCGGGTCAACAGCATGCTGTGGGAATGCATAGTGGAGAACGAGGATGTAGAGGAAGATGACAACAGGAGGAGTGCAGTGGCCAAAGAAGTGGCAATTCCAGCACAACTCCAATGGTAAGCACTTTAGCCTGGGTGTCAGGCTGTCCTCACAACCCATGGATTAATGGAGTGGTTTGGTAAAAAACAGATTTACACAGTCTGCATATGTTAGAAATAATAAAAATCAAGCTCATCCCAAATATGTAACTTGTACACTATGAAATATAAAAATATTTGATGCTTAATGTCACACAAACTTGTAAATGGAGCTCATGAGTCCTTATGAACACAGCATACCCTCCTTTAATTGGACAAAGCCATAAGAACAGTTAAGACAACTGCTAAATACAAACTTCAAGCACAAGACAGGTATTAAGCTATCTACAAATTAGCTATTACATCATTTAATCTGGCCGATATGACTAGATAAATTAGTTTAATTCTTACATTTATCATCTAAGCGAACCAAGGAGGTTAGGTCCCTTTTTGAATCTTGGTCCTCTCAAGGGTTCTTCTTCATTATAACGTTTATGGAGTTTTTCCTTTCCACTGTTGCCAAATTGCTAAGCTGCTGTGAGACAATGCTCCATTCTAAAAAGTGCTTTAGAAATATACTTGACTCAGTAAAAACCACACAAAGTTGTCATAAATATCAACATTTACCTCAGATATGTTAGTAAATTACCAATAAAAGACAATGCACTGCCAAAATATCAGTTTATGCACATTAGCAAGATGTTGATTAAGTCTTCATTGATTTGCGGTTTTGCCATGCTGAGAAATATGACTCATGAACTTCTGGTAAATACTGAGAACAGCAAAGCTGTGATACAATTGTCACAACACAACTGGACATCAAGCATAACTTCGCCTAAACTGGGATTCATAAAGCCAGCCAAAAGAATAAGCATTAAGTCTAAGGACAATATGTAAGGCATAGCATCAGTGAAAATAAGACAAACTAGTTCAAAGTATTAACGATTTCCTCAGATATATTGCTAGATATCTCCCTTGTTTTCAGTTATGTAATGATTGAGGCATAACTCGTAACTCATAAAAATTTGGACTTTTGAAGTTGGGAACACAACAAGACACCAAGAATTGGCGATTCATATTGGATGTTACTGTAAACACTCTGAATATTTGTATATTTTATTTGAATATTTTATCTAAATAGTCAAAACTTCAGCGTAGAATCCAAGTAGCAAGGTTGTATTTATTTAATATTAGTATCGTATTGCTATTGTTATTAGTCAGTAGTGTGAATACATTTACTAAACATTTCCTCTCTAGAAGAACTGGAACAACTTTTAAAGCTAGCCCAAATTGGTACAATTTGACACAAGACAACTAAAAAGGTTTCATTCAATTCACATTGAACACCCAGTCAGCGTAGCTATACCAGGAAACTAGAATCAATGCAGATTATAACACATTTTACGTCACTTGTGAAAATATGAACACAAACTAGCATTGCTATTTTATAAAATGAGGTATTTTGGGATGACTGGCTTCCCATTATATTCTTTTGCATTATTATGCTTGCTCCAGTGTTTCTGCTGATCAGCTATATTTAGGAAACATGGAAAATACATTTTTCAAATTAATTACATTTTTACCAAACCATTCCTTGAAAGTAATTTAACTTTGCTGTTGCTGTTATGGACACATCCAGGGCATTGCTAATATATCCATTAAAGAGAATACTACTGTAAGAAATTCTGGATGAAGACGGGTGCTAAATGCTGTAAATATAAATATTATTGTCTCTACTGTCTTTTCACTAATTCTTTAATTCTCCATTAGCAGGCCAAGGCCTTCCTCAAAGCAAGACAGACTCAAACTACGACTGCCAGGATTTGTGAGGAAAATAATGGTCCCCAGACAGCCTCAGGAGCAGATTATACCCGGATGCAATGTGTAAGTGGAACCTACTCAGACCGGTTCAGCTGATGTAATGCAAAGATGACCGGCAGTTAGCAAGTAGTTGCCGGTAGTTGCAGGTGTTTATTCCAGCATTGTGGGAAAAAAAACATGTATTGTAATCATGTATGACTCACATTCGCACTCCTCCTTATCCCAGAAGAGCATTAGAAGATTGTTATTTTGATGCTGTTGAGTAATCTTGTGCTCTCCACCTATTAGTGTATCACGCAGGCATGATGATGTGACTTAGGACACAGTAGTGCTTTCAAAATAGTTTTTAAATTGAGCTTTCACCATCAGACGTTGCAGCATTCAAGCAGTCAGAGTCTCTGGGCCAGTCTTTAATCTAGAATGTGTGTAAATGGAACCGTACAAAAATATCTGGACTATCAACATTTACCTCAGATAGGTAACAATATGGGGACAATGACCAAGAAAAGACATTAAATGCCTAAAATTACACAGCATTAGAAAACTACACTCCCTTGGGTTCAACCAGTTAACAAACTTAAGTTTAAATTTAAGTCAAACACAATGTTTGATGACAGTTAAGTGAAAACTGGACAAAATTACCTTGAATATCAACATTTACCTCAGATGTTTTGGAAAGGATATTGTATGGGTCAAATTACACAATACTTACGTTAGCAATCTAAACATCCATGGTTTCAGCCACACAGAGTTAATACATTTGAGATTTAAGCATAAGAATTCATACACATAAGGTTAAAAAAAGTCTCAAGGTCTCTGTTGCTAGGCATTAGCAGGGCGTGAACTGGTAATAGCTAGTTAGACCCTAAAAGCTGGGTCTAACTAGCTAGCACATAGCTATTGAATCTTTATCTGTACTTTGTGAAGGCACAGCCTTAGTGGAAACAGGACAAAATAATCTGAAATATCAAAATTTACCTCAGATATTTCTGCACATAGCCATAGCTACCTAGCACATAGCCATTGAGTCTTTATCTGTATGTTGTGAAGGCACAATATTAGTACAAAATGATCTAGAATATCAACATTTACCTCAGATATTTTGGTAAATGACCAGGAAAAGATATTGTATGGTCTAAATTACACAATAATTAAATTAGCAAACAAACATCCACGGGTTCAGCGATACTGAGTTAATACATGTAAGCTTTCAACATGAGAATTCAAACACAAAATGTAAAAAACTGAAGGTCCTGAAAAACCAGAGGTCACTGCTGCTAGGCATTAGCAGAGCAAGAGCTAGCTAAAAGCTGGTCCAAAGTAACTAGCACATATGTTTTGAGTCTCTATGTATGATATTAAGGCATGATATTAGTACAAAAATATCTGAAATATCAACATTTACCTCAGATATTTTGGTAAATGACCAAAGAAAAATATTGTATGGTCTAAATTACACACTAATTAAATTAGCAAACAAAACATCCATGTTTTTAGTCATATAGAGTTAATACAATAAACGTTCAAACTACCTAGCATATAGCCATTGAATCTTTATCCGTACTTTGTAAAGGCACAGTATCAGTACAAAATGATCTGGAATATGAACATTTACCTCAGATATTTTATTAAATGCTCAAGAAAATATATTGTGTGGCTTAATTACACAAAAATTAAATTAGCAAACTAAACAACCATGATTTCAGCCGTACAGAGTTAATACATGTAAGCTTTCAACATGAGAATTCAAGAGCAACATCTAGCTAAAACCTGGGCCTAACTAGATAGCACATAGGTTTTGAGTCTTTATGTATGACACGAAGGCATGATATTAGTACAAAATGATCTGGAATATCAACATTTGCCTCAGATATTTTGGTAAATGCTCAAGAAAAGGTACTGTATGGCTAAAATTACACGATTTCTACATTAGCAAACTAAACTTTCCCATTGTTTTGATTTCTTCCTGAAAACTCTAAAACTTGGGATAACAAATGGGACAAGGTTTGACTTCTAAAGCTCCGAACACCACAGCATATGGACTCATAACAAAAGAACAGAGAAAACAGAAAATCCCCCACTTCAAATACAGAATTGCTGTAATTTTTGAAAATGAACAAAGCCATTTAGGCACCATCTATTGTACCAGGACTTTAATGATGGTGTACCTCTGTGCTGTAGTTAGGTTCAAAGCAGGAATGCACAGATGAGGGAGATTAAAATCTGTATAAAGCTTCATAAACACATAGAACAAAGAGACTGCTGAAAAAACCACACCAGACAAATCACCTCACAGTTAATCTTATTAAAGGACTACGACAAAGTTTTTCAAGCTGATCTCTGCCTATTTCATCTGTGTGATCACCAAAAACAGTAATTCGGACACATTTCCATGTGCTGAAAACCTGCTGCCTGGAAAATCACTTCTAATACAATACATGTTTAAGAACAGTTGTTGAATTTTATCAATAAATACACTGTGGCATAATGCAAATTAAAAACCAGAAAATGTTTCCTCATCTTAGGCGAGTTGTTCCAGCACTGGAGCAAGACATTAAAACTTTTAATTACTTAGACTTATGGTTTGTGGTATTTATGCATGATCAAATATTTCAAAGTCCATAACCACAGATTCCTCACACTGAATAAATAGTTCCTTCTCTGAAAGGAAAAGCGTATTCATTCATATGAAAAGAGGTTCATGAGTCAGGCAACATTTCTGTCAACATGAAATTAAAGCCAGTTTATTGCTCCTGAATTGACAACATGCTTATTTTCTCCTCACAGGCAAATGAAGTCATGGAGAAGACTTAGGGGAGAGGAAAGAGCTTGAAAGGACTTCGAAGGCCATTCTGGACAATGAACTGTTGCCATTGTTAGCGAAGACCACCTGCTCTGGCTTTCACTAAATAATCAGTCACATCACCGGGTGGCATCGAGCAAGAGGGCGAAATGACTGCAGCTTTCTCCTGATGGTGTACTTCTCAAACAGGGATTTACTATCTGCTCAGATCTTATTAGTTATTCCATCCGTAATCCTTCGCAGCTGCTGTGGCGCGATCTGCTTCAGCTGTTCCAACACAACAAAGGGGGGTCAAAGGAGAGAAAGGGCGAGAGACCCAGATGCATCATGGCACTGGGCAGATGGCCTCCGGAACAGGACTCCCTCAGACTTTAGCTGATGTAGACAAACCATTAACTTATCTCTTTTCTATTTATGTAATTTATTATCTATTTTGAATTAAAGACCTTCATGAATGGATGCCAATGTCTGGACTTTATCTTTTATTCATCTGAGTTCTGTTTGTTTTGTTCATTATTGCTAAATCCCCAGCGAACACAGCCATCTGTGAAGCTTCCTTTGAGCCAAACCTTTGCTCCACAAATGCTCTGTAATGCCAATCTTCACCCATACCCTCAAAAGATCAGATCTATTGCCACTTTGAGCTGTTTAGATTTATAAAATAATGTGTGGAATAATGTCTCTGCAGCGTTTTCAGTGTCTGCTTTCATAAATAAAGAAAGAAATTGACATTTCGACATACAGTAAATGGACTAGTTTTATGTTGTTTTACACAAGTGCGCTACATTTTTTGTTTGAACACTCTGAAAACTCCCTGTCCACTTTTGCTTTCTTTAATGTATCTCCTCTTAATGTGGATCGCAGTCTGTCGGTTTTGGACTCAGTGTGAAAGACGGAATTAACATACAGTGGGGCAAAAAAAAGTCAGCCACTGATTGTGCAAGTTCTCAGACTCTGTAATGTTCACCATAGCTACACTTCAACTATGAGAGACAAAATGAGAAAAATAAAATCCAGGAAATCACATTGTAGGATTTCTAAAGAATTTAATTGTAAAATATGGAGGAAAATAAGTATTTGGTCAATAAATTTGGTTCAACTCAATACTTTGTAACATGGAGTTGTGTTTTGGAGCAACAAAATTCAGACTAGGGGTATAAAGAAAAAACGATTTGAATTGGTAATTTGGTCCAAACGTCCATGATACAGCTTTATCGATGTATGAGCCTAAATCTAAATCTAAATCTAACCTAGTCTAACCTAAATCCTAAATTTGATTTTAAAACAAGAAAGCGATACAGACATTGCAAATCAATGCAGGCTACAAACGTGTGTGGGTGTGTGTGATTGGATTTAAGACACTTTTGGGGACAGATGTCTTGAGTACACACCAGTATGTTTCTTTCTTTTGAAAAACAAAAGAGTCAAAACATCTGCTTTAGGTTACTGAGGTTAAGGTTAGGGGTAGGTATAGGGGGTGTATCATTAATTAGCTACATCAATCATGTCATCAATGTCAATGGTAAGTCCCCAGGGTAATAACACAGACATGTATGTGTGAGAGGGAGAGTGTTAAACCTAGAATTACCGGTTTCTTTCAGAGCTCGCTATCAACAAATTATAGCCTGTTAAAAGCAATTACTGAAGCTATCAGTTACTTCATATGCAAGACCATGAGTCCCTTATAACCTTACGAACAATGTTGGATTCTGATATCTACGCTGGACCCCAGCTACACAATGCCAAGTCAGCAGCATTTTAGCACAATGTGCACCCCTGCACTGTACGAAAAAATAAAGAGAATAAAGAGAGAAATAAGAGAGAAATACAAAGAGAGAAATAAACAGAATTGTAAATGACCATCACCACGAACCCTGACGCGACCCCATACCATGACAGAGCCTGGCTTTTGGACTTGTTGCTGATAAGTCTGGATGGTCCTTTTTTCGTCTTTGGTCCGGAGCACAGGGTCCATTTCTTCCAAAAAATATCTGGAATACTGATGGGTCTGAGCACAATCCTCGTTCCCACTGTGTGATGGTCCATCCCAGATGCCTCCAAGCCCAGAGAAGTTGACGCCGCTTCTGGACATGGTTATAACATAAGGCTTCTTTTTTGCACAGTAACGTTTTAAGTTTCATAAGAAAAAACATGAAATACCTTGGATTCATACTGTCTGCAATGAAATATAAGTAAGTGGAAATAAGGAACAAGTAAGGAACATTGGATATATTTTTTATTTGTATTTTCCATACCGTCCCAACTTTTTCTGATTTGGGTTTGCAGTTTAGGCAGAATGATGAAGATCTGTGAACATATTATGAGGCTTTAATGCAGAATTTCAGGTAACTTATTTCATCCTACCAGATCTTATACAAATCAGGTTTCTTGACATTCACGGATCCAAACTTACAAACTACCTGTGAGGTGACTCCAGGAATTCTTATGATGAACTTTCTGAAGAACCTTCTGATGAATGACAAAAGCGCTGTTGATCTTGGCACGATCTCAATTTGCTTTGAATTCAAGGTATGAATATTTACACAGAGCAATTACTGTACAGAAGGTACTTCAGAATGCTTGGCTAATTTGAGCGTGATTTTAAAGTAATCAACTGATTAAATACAGATAAGAATATCAAAGAACAGGAAAATGAATGCCAAAGTGGGGTGGTTAGTGCTGTCGCCTCAGTGCTCCAGAGATCCGTTTTTGATTCCTGGCCTGGCTGCTGCATGTGTGGAGTTTGCATGTTCTCTCTGTGTGTTCATTGATTTCATATCTATGTTTCTTATCCATTGACCTCCAGGATTTTATTTTAATCATTTAGGTTCCATTTAGGAACATCAAATACAAAAGCAAATGTCAAA
Source organism: Ancistrus triradiatus (assembly GCA_025084515.1). Lineage (NCBI taxonomy): Eukaryota > Metazoa > Chordata > Actinopteri > Siluriformes > Loricariidae > Ancistrus > Ancistrus triradiatus. The sequence continues at coordinate 422,483 of JAJAGP010000263.1, read as the reverse complement.
AAACAAACAAACCCCAATAAAAAGAAAATAAATGTCTATGGACTTTGCTCAGTGAGTACTATTGGTTAAATGAGGTGTCAATTACTTAAGATATCCACAGCAAACGCTAGCAGCTAATCTCCCTGGAAATTTCTGATGCAGTTCTCATACTGTAGGTGCAGAAAAACCGTCAATTAATGATAATATTCGATGAGTAGATCACTAAAACCCCAGAACCTACGGCAGCCCACCCTTAGCTCCGAATTCACAAACGAGTTTACACGAGATATTGCATTTAGTGTTCGCAAACAGCTAAAGAACCTCACGTCCCGGGTACCACGGAAATTAATGCATGTTTGTGACACCACATGAGCAAGCGATGAAAGGAGTTGGAGTTGCTGTTGCTTTGGTGGTAAGTGAATTTTCTATGGGAAAATCTGAAGTTAGTTTACATCCCAAGTGTATTTTAAAAGCCGAAATTGTTAGGCAGTCGTGGTTGCGTTTGTAAACAATAGTTAAAGGCTGTGCTCAGTGTGAGATTTCTGGTGAGCGGTTGCATGTAGACCGCTGAAAATCGGTTATGCAGGAAGTCATAGTAGTTTTAAGAAATTTGAGTTGTTGTGTTGGACAGTGTGTTAAGAATATTTGATGCTATTAAGCCTTCTTCTTCTTGGGAGCGCATATGCATGGAAATGTTTAACGTTTATGGAGTTTTTCCTTGCTTTTGGGCCTAGATATTTGTTAAGCTGCTTTGAGACAGTGCTCTGTTGTTAAATGCACTATATATAATTTGATTTGATTTTAAGGTTCAAATCACACCCTCTGTCAAGCTACCATTGTTGGGCCCTTGAGCGAGGCTTTTACCCTACATTTTCTTGGATTGTAAGGTTGTATGAGTTGCAAGTCGCTCTGGATAAGGGCGTCTGTTAAATGACTAAATAAATGTTCCAGTGTGTGCATGTGACCAGTGAAGAATTGACTCACTGTTTAAGGTTTCTGTCTTGTGCCCTGTGCTCCCCCCTTTACCCTGAATTGGTTTAAGAAGGAATGAAAATGAATGAATAAACAATCTAAAGTGCTAAGAGAACAGTGCGGTTGCTTACTTTGCTTACTCAGTATTGCTAAGCTACTCAAATCCATTTGCAACTTTAGACTTTATTTACTGTCATGGATGAAATGTAGTTTTCTCCACCTGCTTCCTGGAAGCTTGACTACTCAGGCGCCTCACTTTGTAGGTGTAGCTGATCTTTTTCCAAATGTCTTTAAACACAGCATACTATTAGTGTTCCTCTATGGTATTAGAGAGAGAGACTTCATTTTTCATGCCCCTTTTTGTGAAGACTCAGCACTAAGAACCTGCCAGCTATGCCAGCAGTATAGAGTATGAGGAAGTAGAACTGACATTCTGGATAAGTAAAAGCAAAGAAAACTCTCGCTTGTCTCTCGCATGCCCTGGTCAGGGTTGCAGATGGGGTACCAAAATTCGCTCAGCTCATGCAGAGACACCCTGGGCCTGCACCTGTCCATTGCAGGGTTATGGAACTGCACCACCTGGACTTTGTGTTGCATGTCCAGCCCAGGGTTTGACTCCAGCTTCTCCGGATAAGGGTGTGGGTTGAGTGGTAGCCTAGTGGTTAGAGTGCTGGACATTGTTCAAATCCCACCTCTGCCAAGCTGCCACTGTTGGGTCCTTGAGCAAGGCCCTTAACCCATAATTGCTTAGACAATTGTAAGTTGCTCTGGATAAGGGTGTCAGCTAAATGCTGTAAATGTAAATGTGTCTGCAAAGCAGGGGCATCACCACAACCACCTTACTGGGGCATGTGCCCAAGTAAAATGTTGCTGTGCCACACTAAAATCATGGTGGTACAAAGTCAATCTTAACTACAGGCACTACATTTCCCATAATGCCCCAGCATCTTTCCAAAAGCTTGAGCAGCGAGCCAGTTTCTTTCCTGAATGCGACTAATTGGTAAGCAGACGGGAACAGCTGTGCTCATCTAAATTCTGTGTGTGCCCCCAGTGTGATGACTAGTCTAGAAATGACCCTGCTGCAAAGTGCTTTAAATGAAATTGGAAATACAGTGGTACTTCGGTTCTCAACCCATTTTTACTAGAAAAATTAGTTTCGGTTTTGCTCTGTACTTGGTACTTAAACTTGTATGAGTCGAGCCACATGACTCGTTTTAGCCAAAACTCGATTCACGATTCATGATTCAGTGATTCAGGTTCACAATAGCCTTTTAATCGTGTTTTTCTTTAGTTTTACATCTACAGTACTGCATTTTTAGTGCGAATAAGACCCTAAAAAGGTTAGTTATAAGAGCCAACCAAAAGCAAAACAGGAACTGAATTCTCCAGAACACAGGCTGCAGTTAGAGCCTGGAGTTCATCAATAGAGTAAGTGTTTTGCTTTTACTGTTCACTTTCAATCCATTACTCACTAAATGAGATGAGATTTTTCAACAATTTATTTTAAAATAAGCTTTGTGTTAATGATTTTGGACAACTGTAGGTTAAGTAAGTGTTTCAAACATTAACTTAGTTATTTTACTTTTCATAGTTTCATTTCCATAGATTCCGCTATTATACAGTATTGGTCGCTCTACCAAATGTTCATTAAACTCATCGGTTCAGGATATATTTACCGTATTTTTCGAACCATAAGGCGCACTTAAAATCCTTTAATTTTCTCAAAAATCGACAGTGCGCCTTTAAATGCGGTGCGTCTAATGTATGAATTAATTCTGGTTGTGCTTTCTGACCTAGAACCGATTGTAGATGGTACACGGCGCTCATAAATCTGTCAAAATGTTCTAGCACGGTCTTGGTAAGTTACGAAGCTTACGGCCACCGTAGTCAGGAAACATCGCGGAGTAATACGGTATGTGCTTCAGCATTAGGGTATGTGCGTTCATTCATTCATTTTCGAAGCGGATTTCAAACCCAACGCTATCAGTCACACAGTACAACATGGACATAGAGCAGCTGCGAGAGAATTAACGAATCAATCGTACGGAAGTGGAGGAAGCAAGAAGACGCCCTGCGCCAGGTAAAGACCAAACTGAGCTTTTGACGGAACTTAAGAGTTTTGTTTCATTTAATGCATCTTATAACCCAGTGCGCTTTATGTATGAAAATAGACCCGTTAGCAGTCGATCACTGATATCGCGCCTTATAATCCGGTGCGCTTTATAGCCCGGAAAATACGGTAACTTGTGATGGATTTGTTGAACATATCCCCATCATAAATCAGGGAGCATAAATCATAAATCCTGTACAATACAACTCCATTAATGCATATAATGCCTTATACAGGGGGGATTTTCTGGGGGTCTGGCACCGATTCATTCAATTTACATAATTCCTTATGGGAAACATTTGCTCGGTTATTTGGTCGTTTTCGGTTCTCAACAAGCCTTCTGGAACGAATTACTGAAGAGCTCCGAGGTACCACTGTATTGCATTTCTAGTAAAGTATTCCCAATAGTCACAGGACGGCATTTACGTTGAAATACATCGAAACCCTTTGTCATCATCTCATATTGCCATTACCATCTGCAAGAACATGTTTTGAGAGCAGCCTGTAATACCTAACATTCCACTGCAAATTCTGAGAGTAAACTGTGTGAGTCAGCAAACAGTAACTCTCCTGACTGGCATTTCGGTACAGACTGTTTATCAGAAGAGGGTTGGTTCAGTCATAACAAGGAAATTAATTCCTACATGATTAGGGCATGCTTCTCTCCAGAATTCCTTCAAGACACTGATTATACAGCGTGAATTCCAAAGGGATCAAAATAGAGCTTACCGACACCACTGACAATTTCAGAAATATAATTGCACAAGACTTAAAAGTTACCCAGAGCAGCCCAAAGCTTGATGTTTTCCACATTTCAAAATCTCCATGCAAATATTTGAATTGATAGTCTGGGGGGTTTGCATCTGATTTGGGTTGCCATGCTGTACTTGGTGCTAAAGGTGTAAGGCCAGCGTTAAAGCGTACAAGAGCCGAACAATAGACTGTGGTAACCTAGCGGGGGACTGTGGTAGCCCAGCGGTTAAGGTGCTGGACTCTGGACCAGAAGGTCAAGGGTTCAAATCCCATCCCAACTCTGCCAAGTTGCCACTGTTGGGTCTTTGAGCAAGACCCTTAACCTACAATTGCTTGGATTGTAAGACTGTACCAATTGTATGGATAAGGGTGTCTGCTAAATGCTGTAAATGCAATAAACCTACATTATAATGGCTTAATTAATGCTGGACACTTTGTGCTTTTTGAGTTCTGGTCACACACAAGCTTTTATTCCTGGGTGGGTCTAAGACACTAGCCCACCTCTGCAGGTACCCTTGTTTGTGATTGTGCCTTTCAGTGGGGTTGGCTGTGTATGAGGGAGTGGAGGCCGGTCAGCAGATAATCTCCCAGCTCTGCCACAGCTATCTTTGCCCAGTCATGTGATGGAGTGGCATCCTGTCCTGGGCACATGTGTGCCTTACTCCAGGGTTAGGTGCCGGAGCATTTGTGCTTCTGACCAGGAATAACTGGGTTAAAACAGCCTTTTTTCACTTAGTGACACTATAAAGACACTCAAAACACACCCAAAAAGAGAAATTGGACCAAAAGTATTTGGTCTTTACTCAAAATAATAAGACACCGAATAAAATCTTTTAAAGGCTTAAACATGTATGGAAGATGGTTAGAAAGACAAAAAGATATACAGTATAAATAAAGACAAAATCTAATTACATAGATTTATTTGTGACTCTTTATCTCCATGTCGCATAGTCTTTGTATTACCAAATCATCACATGTTTTGATCACAGTGCTGAGTATTACATAAAGCAGTTGACCTTTAGCATCTAAAAGTGCTATAAGCACAAGCACACGTGTTCAGAATTACTTGATGTCATTCGGGTGAAGCACCTAAGCAAACACAATAAGATCACGCCAGAACCCAAACACGAACAAACAGGATCTCAGACTGGAAAGTCAGCATAATTAGCATTAGCTAGCTTGTGGGAAATGTGCGGTAAATACAAGGAAGGGATGGGCACAGATAGTTTGTTTTTACTGAGAACCAGAAACCTCACCCTCACCAGGCATATGCCTTGACAGCTTCCTTGAGTGACTGAAGTAGAATCACAGGTCCTGCACAGCACTCGGATGTATGCAGACATCGACTGGGATCTCAGGACACTCTGAGCACCAGTGGTTGAATTCCATGAGTTCTTGATTTTCTAAACAGGAATAACAACCCACGAAAGGACCAACTTCTAGTACGCCAGGCCACCACTGCAGATACACGGGTTCAAGTGTTGGAGGTGCCTTGCTGTGCCATGTACACTTGGAAAACCTGTTTCTCCTAGAACCCAACAGACATATCAATACACGTTCTGGTCCTTCATAAAAATGTTCCCATGCAAGTTGAGCGGTCTCCGACATCGCAGGCTAATCCATTCCTGACGCCTGAACTTAAGCCTGTAGTTCCTCAAATTTTAGATTCCAAACTATCAGTTTAGACTTTCATTGCTATTCAGAAGGAAATGACTGAAAGATATCTTAGTATGTTGGTCCTTATTGTGCCTAAGGTAAATCAGAGCTACAGTACTGTGCAAAAGTCTTAGGCCGCCATTAGTTTAGATTCACCATTTGTCAGTGGCGTGCAGTCAGGCTCTTCTAACGCTGTTTGGTGTGGTCGCAGAATATCTATGCACTGCATACCACTGCTAATTATAGCCAATTTCCTTTGTTTCTGAATTTTGTTATTTGTTTTATTTCACTTTTGTACTAGTTTCGTTACTGCAATGCACAGTTATGGTTATGAAATGATCATTGATGCTGATTGGTTGTTACTAATGATGGGGCGGGGCTTCTGTACTACAGCCCAGAGAGGGTGGTGAGTTTTTGTACCAGTGTGATACAATTCTAATGAGAGTCTTCATTGAGATGCATACTGATAATGAATATGAATTTGCACTGTAGTCATCAAACATGTGGTACTGGTCTAATCTCAGAATCTGCTATTAGCTTTACAGGAACATATTTTGAGCTTTCAGAAGAAATACTTCAATGAATAGCCAAACTAAATCAAACCAAATATTCTTCCGAAATGTTTAGTTATTGTAGTCGTGTTTAAAATCACTATACACACTAAAACAACCCCATTTGATATTTGGTGACTTGAATAGGACTTAGTTTAAGGCTCTGGACTTGAGTGTCAGGACTTGAGCCTAAAGGCCTTTTCACACCGAGTTTTTTTACGGATGAACAAAACGCACGTCAAGTTTTGAATAAGAAACTGACAGACTGTGATGCTGCGTAAAATTTTTAATTGCAGCCTGCTCTAATTTGCATTAAAATCAGGCTGACCAATCAGAGCTCGGTTGCCGGGCAGAACAGCTCATCAAGAGCTTATATAACAAACAACACACTGACTATAAAAACATGGATATTAAAGAAAAGATTTGGTGGAATAGAACTGAAAGGCTGGAGAATGATGGTGATAAAGCTCACAGGAACTGGATGGAACCATTTTCCTGTTTATCTAAGTGCATTCTGATCTCTTCATGCTCACAAAGAAGTATAAACTAGAGCTTCCTGACCTAATCTTCCCTCGTGTCTTTGTTTTTTTTAAGTTGACAATGTGAAAATACATGGCGAAATCTCCATGGCTCATTAAGGGAAGGGAAATTAAAGACAGAAGAGTGTTCAGACCCCCCAAAAAATAAAAAATTGTAGTGAACTTCCCATGTGTGGGTCCCACTACGTTAAAAATTGTACTCGATGTGAAAAGGCTTTTCTTATTACTTAGTAACTTGAATTTGAGTTGAAATCCTAGGTCTGGCAAGCTGCCATTGTTGTCTTCTTGGACATGACCCTTAATGCTCAGAAGTTCAGCTCAGTCGTGAGTCACTTTGGATAAAGGCGTCTCCTAAATGCTGTAAATGTACGATTAATACTTAAATCATTTTAAAATGTGGCTCTAATCAGAGTTTGGCGACTCTAATCTGGTTCATCGAAACCTGTTTCATTCTCCTAAGACTCAACAAACTACACAATACTGCTCCTGTAGTCTGGTCTCACCCACAGGATGTTGGATTACCCCCTTGTCTCCCAATATGGCATGTCCATTTTCATCTCCTGCCAAGTGCATGCCACCCTGGGATGTTTTCTTTGCCATTGTCACCTAGACTTGGCATGATCATGGCCTGGCATGATGTAGCATGATCTGATTGTTAATTATGAAAACAGCTTCACACTCATCACAACCATGCTGTGTCATGTACACTTGTAAAACTTGTTTCCTCTGGAATCCAACAAACCTATCGATACATGTCCAGGTCCTTCATAATAACAATCCCACACAAGTTGTGAGTTTGAAGATGTCGCAGGCTAATCTGGTTCTGAGGCCTGTGTTTAAGGCAGCCTCCCTAAAATTTTAGATCCCAAACTGTCACCTTCTAGATCTTCATTGCTGTTCAGAGGATTTATCAACACGATACGGTTCCATCCGTATCAGTCCAGGTTTCTTGTTCATGACACCACTGCAAACAAAGGCGACAGTGGCTGGCTGTCAATGGCAGGACACGTAATGGGCACCATGACAACAAATTTCCTTCTGCTAAGCGTCTATCCCATCTATCAATGGTCTTGTATGTCTTCCATTGTCTTACAATTGCTCCCACAGTTGATTTATTCACACCAACCTGCTTGCCTATTGTAGATTCACTCTTCCCAGCCTGGTGCAGGTCTACAATGTTCTTCCTGGTGTCCTTCGACAGCTCTTTGGTGTTGGCCATGGTTGAGTTTGGAGTCTGACTGTTTGACGCTGTGGACAGGTGTCTTTTATACAGGTAACGAGGTCAAACAGGTGCCATTAATACAGGTAACGAGTGGAGGACAGAAGAGCTTCTTAAAGAAGAAGTTACAGGTCTGTGAGATCCTACAAATGGGATTTCCTGGATTTTTTCCTCATTATGTCTCTCATAGTTGAAGTGTGGCTATGATGAAAATTACAGACCTCTCTCATCTTTCTACGTAGGAGAACTTCCACAATCAGTGGCTGACTAAATACTTTTTGGCCCCCTGTATGTATACAATATTGTCAGGTCGTTATTTTAAGACATAAGACAGTGCCGATATGCATATTTTTTACATTATTTTATTCAGTATTTTAGTTATCTGTTATTATTTACCTTTTGTAACTATTACTGCAGACTTATTTCACTAGATAAATTGGTTTCATTCTTACATTTATCATCTAAGCTGCCCAAGGAGGGTGGGTAAGTTTTTGAGTCTTGATCCTCCCAAGGTTTCTTCCTTATAATGTTTAGGGATTTTCCTTGCCACTGTCGCTCAATTTGGAATTGGTCTTATAATTTAGAAGATAATATAAAATTGTAAAGCCGCTTTGAGACAATGCTCCATTGTAAAATAGCTATATAAATAAATCTGACTTGACATAACAACATTTAGACTGGACGAGCTGAATAATCACTTTAGTTTCATGGGATGTTGTTTAATACAGACAGCCTTTCAGGCGTCACGTGTTGGTTTGACCCATATGACATGAACAGGATTTTTCACACTCATCTTTAGTGTGTCAGGAATCAAACTAAGGCACAAAGGAGCCGTTCAGCTGAAAAACTGGATTATAAATGTTTTAACTAATCATCCGTCATCTGTTGATCTGTTGAGCCTGCTTCAGAGCTGAATGTGAGCATCTGTTCAGCTTCTGTTCGACCTTTTCTGCAGCGTCTAGTGATGCCATAAACATCATCTGACTCCAAAAACGCCTTTTAAAGAACAGAGAGACCCTTACGTTTGTAAACAAAAATGGTATTATTGCAAAAAATAATAATACTAAGCAGCAACGATTAAAGCGTACTAAAACGAACTGACATAAAAAGTGACACGAATCTTTAATATGTTTTAGTTTCAGCTTGCATCAGTGTACCTTCTTATTTTTACAAAATATTTTATTTTATCTTGAATTTTAAGGAACCTTAAGTTAGTTGGTGAGTTTGTACAGTTAGTCGCCAATTAGATTCTGTGTATTGTTTATTTAATGAGATATTTGTAGTTTGCATCATAGATTTAGAAATATCACCTCCAAAAAGAATTGAATAACATAAAAATCAGATGTTAATTATTTGTTTTACCTCACGTCACTACAAAGAATGAGAAGGAACAAAAGAACTTTGATTTGTTTTGTTGATTCCATCATTTTCTTCCCTTTATTTGATCTGTAAATACATGCAGTTAATTACAAGTAATTAAATTGAGGTAGGTTGAGGCATGCTTTACAAAGCCAGATTGTTCAGCTATTAAACAAAAATTACTTGGTGTCATATCTGTGATTTGTTTATTTGCTACAAAGCAATAAAACACTGGATTAGCATCTTTAAAGGTTTGGTTATTCCATCATTGCCAGGGGTTCTGGTTTTTGTTTATTAGTTTAGTTGTATTTTATGTCAGCTTCTAATAAACATTAGTCACCATTCATTTTCATGCCTGCTTAATCCAATTCAGAGTCACGGGGGGCCAGGGCCTATCTGGCAGCACAGGGCACAAGGTGGGTATCAAACTTAAACGTTAATCAGGGGCCATATTCATAAAGATTCTTAGTACTAAGAGTAGAGTAGCTCCTAGTGACGAAATTCTAAGAACAATCTCAGCATTGTGGGCGTTTCCCTCTCAAAGTTAGGAGTAGACCCTAGTAAAGATAAAAATTGTTCTTAACCCCTAAAAGAGCTCCTAAGGTGAACAACTGTTAGGAGTAGAGAGGGGGACTTTTAGGAGCCTTAGGAGTTCTCTTAAGCAGAGGAGAAAGCGAAGAAAAGACGATGAGGCAGCAGAATGTTCTCCAAATTCGAAATGAATGCTACATATGAACCGACCACCAGCAGTTAAATAGATTAGACACGGCAGCAAAAATGCCTGAAAAGAGCAGGGCACGTCGTCCAGTTCATAGGCTATCCAATAGATTAAATAGCTACGAAAATGACCACCATTGTAAATACACTGTCAATAAAATAAAGCAAATAAACATGTGATTAGTGTAAAATACGCAGAAATGGCCTATACCTGTCATTTTAAAGGTTTATAATAGGCTATGCAGTATTTCTCTAATTAAGAGTGCGCTTGCCAATCACAGTCTTCAAAGGAATGCGTCATACCTGGCAACCAGGTCAACCCTGCCTCCGTAATGAGAGTTTTTGACTTCTCCCTCGCTCTGAGATCGCTTCAGAATCACTAGATCTTAGCCAGGAGGTTTTAGGCTAAAGTTAGGAGCTCTCTAAGAGTATTCTTTATGAGAGGCCCCTGATCTTCAAAAAGAATTGTGTAACTACACACTGTGCATTGTGTCACTTCACTAGAACAATAAAATGTATCAAAAATGAGTATTTTTATCTCGCTGTGACTATGGTGGACTTGCAGTTAAGGTACAAGACTATGGACCAGAAGGTCTAGGGTTCAAATCCCACCTCAGCCTCTGTTGGGTCTTTGAGCAAGACCCTAATCCCATAATTGCTTGGATTGTACGATTGTATCAGCTGTAAGCCACTCTGGTTAAGAGCGTCTGCTAAATGCCATAAATGTAAATCTAGCTGGAAGTGAGACATGAGGCAGCAGATTTATTGTGCATTTGAATGTCAAACAGAAGCTGAACAGAGACTCGCATTCAGCTCTGAAATAGCCTCCTTATTAACAGATGATGGATGATTAACAAAAGTGGTTTATAATCCAGTTACTCAGCTGAACGGCTCCTTTGTGTCGTCTTTAGATTGCTGACACAGTGTGAACAATCCTGTTCATGTCATACGGGTCAAACACATGACTCCTGAAGGCTGTCTGAATTAAAAACAACACCACATTTACCCAGAACACCTCATGTCATCAGTGATGCTAATCTGCATTAGGGAATTTACCTTTTTAAAGATAGTTGGAGGTTTTTGCTTTCTTGATTCCAGATCTGCATGATTCATGTTCATGAAAAGAAGATTTAAAGGTATAAATCATATAATTGAAAGGCTTAAATTATGTATATATGTTTATTGAGTATAGAATTTTGAGTATTGAGTTTTCCTTTTAATCAGTTTTGATTTTCTGGAGAGGAAAAGTCAATTATTTTTCTAAATCTCTAAATGTTATGAGGAAGAAACCGTCTGAGGATCAAGTCTCAAAAAGGGACCCGACCTTGGGTGGCTTAGTTGTATGTAAAAATTAAATCTAATTAATACATGTATAATAATACCTTAAATACACAGCAGCTAAATAGAATCTTTAAAATAGAGATTATAATAAAAAATAGTAAATCAAATATAATCAAGTACAGCTTATATTGAGCTAAAGAGAGAATATTATGATGAGTATAATAACATTGAGAATGTCAAACTACAGAATATAAGAGGATAGTATATATAATAAATATTATAATTAATATAATAAAATAGAAAAAATAAGCGTCCCTTGGCATTGTTTAGTCTAGTTAAGAGTCACTTAGTTCTTGTGTCCTCCAGCAGGTAACAGTTTATTATTATTGAGAAAGCAGGAATACATCATGGTACCTTTTAACATATTATATAAAATCTTTATAACTCATGTAGAAAGTACTAAAGAACTGGCCTTTATTAACATTTAATTATAGTTTTGCTTTATTGTTCCAGTGAAGTTATGCCATGCACCGGAAGTATTTATACATTCCTTTCTAAAGATCAGATGCCAAAACAAACATTCATAACTGTACCCTAGAAGTTATATGTTAGGCTAATTTGCTGTAAATACATTTTTCCAGTTAGTTTCTGTTATAGTCTGATTCTGTATACTTGATTTTCAGTTTCAGTCTGTGGCATTTAAAGAATCAAGGAATTAATACTGATTTGATGGATTGGATGGACTGAGTAACTTCAGTGGAACAATAACTCTAAAACAGAGTCACTGTACTATTTGGCTAACACTGAGACATAAGGCAGTGATTTATTATGGATCTTTAAAGGTATTTAGGCTTAGTAATATAGAATAAAAAGAAAAAAGCTTTTCTCGATGGCTTAAACTCTATACCGAGGCTGTTGAAGTAACAAAATTCAAACCCATAACACCATTTAACAAACAAAAAACACATTTCCCTAAACTTGAAACACTATTCCCTTGTGTGACAGAACGTTGTGCTCCAGCTTGACCAAAGAGAGCCAACATTGTCGTTTGGGATAACGTCAGCGTCTGTCGCTCTGCTCTGGTTTGTGACTGATTGACCAATAACCAAGGGTTTTCCAATATCTTTCTGCTCTGCCTTTCTAAACCCCATAGAAGAGCTTTTTCTTCCTGGCAGAGCAAAGTGTACGACCGACAACCCTACATCCTCAACCAGGCCATGGAAGAGGCCTGCCTAGACATTTCAGCTGATGCGTACCAGGGGAGGCTCAGGCAGTGTGTTGTACTGTACAGTACATTAAGGAATATAAGATGGAAATGTTGTTGTGCATTTTGTTGTGTGAAGGGGAATGTTTTTGAAGGGGAGAACCACATACAACGTTACTCATTGACGGTTTTTGTAGTATTGTTGGAATTTATCTCACTGTGCTGTGGTGTGTGTATTTTTGAGGGCTTGTGTGTTATGTCTGAAGACAAACTTTGGTTTTTCAGCAATATTGAACGGTTTGGAGTGGAAAGCTTCGTTTTTGACCATAAAATAGGAAGTTTGGGGAAGTTGCTGATTTGTGTTTAGAGATTCAGAGGGCATAATTCTAAGAAATGTTTTTAAGCAACATGACATATGCATATGACACTAGGCATGGCTGCTTATTGTTCCAGTGAAGTTATGCAATGCACCAAAAGTATTCACACTTTCCTTTCTAAAAGTATTTCACACATTCTTTTCTAAAGGTCAAATGCCAAACTAAACATTCATAACATTCATACCCTAGAACTGTTATTTGCTACGTCAAATTAGTAAATGCAATTTTCTAGTGAACTGGTTAGTTTTATTCTTTGTGTCTGATCTTAAGAGCGGATTGTGTAACTTCAGTGGAACAATAAAACACAGAGTTACTACTATTTTAAGAATGAAGAATGACCGGGGCCATGTATCGTGAGATTTTAAGCCAAAACCTGATGGAACGTGGCTGGGGCTTCCAGCATGACAGTGATCCCAAACACACCGCTCGGGCAACGAAGGAGTGGCTCCGCAAAAAGCATCTCAAGGTCCTGGAGTGGCCTAGCCAGTCTCCAGACCTCAGCGCCACAGAAAATTTGTGGAGGGAGTTGAAAGTCTGTGTTGCCCCCAAAACATCACTGCTCTAGAGGAGATCTGCATGGAGGAATGGGCCAAAATACCAGCTACAGTGTGTGCCAACCTGGTGAAGACTTACAGGAAACGTTTGACCTCTGTCATTGCCAACAAAGGTTATGTTACAAAGTATTGAGTTGAACTTTTGTTATTGACCAAATACTTATTTTCCACCATAATTTACAATTAAATTCTTTAAAAATCCTACAGTGTGATTTCCTGGATTTTTTTTCTCATTTTGTCTCTCATAGTTGAAGTGTAGCTATGATGAAAATTACAGACCTCTCTCATCTTTCTAAGTAGGAGAACTTGCACAGTCAGTGGCTGACTAAATACTTTTTTGCCCCACTGTATTTTAAAGGTACTGTAAGGGTATTTAGGGCTTTTAAACAATATCACAGTGCATTTTTGCTGATGTTCTTACAAGTTAAGAAATTAAACAAGCCAGCACTAAAAACTAAATACATTGTGTAATTTATTAGACCACATCTTATTAGATTTTATTTTAGTTATTATATTTTTAAATATGTTCTCTCTGTTAATATTTATTTATCTCATGCTTATTTAAACTATTACTATAAACCTATTAATTACATAACTTAGTTTAATTCTTAAATAAAAACATCTAAGCCGCCCAAGGAGGTTGAGTCCCTTTTTGAGTCTTGGTCCACCCCGAGGTTTCTTCCTAATAACGTTTAGGGAGTTTTTCCTTTCCACTGTCACCCTAGGCTTGCTCAGTTTGGGCTTGGGCTTAGATATTTGTAAAGCTTTTTTGAGACAATACTCCATTGTAAAAAATGCAATAGGGAAAAAAGACTGACTTTGAAAAAATTAAAACAAGAAAACCAAGACTGATAATCTTAGCTATAATAATTTTGTAACAGAGACAAACAGAATTTTAGTCTCTAAGGTAAAAGAAAGATTTTTTTAAAGATCCTTCGAGGAGCATGCATCATGCACGTCTGCAGTTTATTAAAAGGAAACCAAAAACCCAGAATGACACTGACAGCATAATTGATTCACAGGTAGAATCAGTTATACGGATGAGTGCTGCTGATGGCATAAGCTCTTCTGAGTAAGTGTTTATTGTGCCAGTTTCATCTGATAGAAGCAGGAAGCATGACTGAAGACCAAGACGGCAAGAGTTTCGGTTAGAACCAGTTAGGGTACAAAGATGTGTTGCAACTTGTTCAGCAGAATCTCATGCAAAACACATGCAAAGCTTCTTCAGAGCTGAACCTGTCTGTCTTTACTCACAGAAGCAAATGTTTACAGTCAAGTTAAAAGAGCAATGCAGACGCCGAGCCATGTGGGGACAGCTTTCAGCTGATCAGGTGTACCTGATATATCAACACACTTCTCAAAAGGAGCCACGCAGTCATTTTATTTCTGTCTGGACCAGGTGATGTTATTCTTTCCTTGCCTGATACAATTAAAGGTAGACATAACACTTGTTTTTCACCCAAATCAGCAGTGATATGATCATTTCAGTCCCGCCCAGAAACTGCGATGTTACAGGCAGATGTTGCCTCACTTTGGAGAATAGCAACTTCTGCATGTTGCCATTCACCATGAGTATTCTAGAGGGTACGGGTACTGGATAGGCCTGCCTGCAGTCCTGACCTGTCCCCAATAGAGAATGTGTGGAGAATTTTGAAATGAAAAATGTGACCACTACAACCCCTTTTTTATGGAATGTGTTGCAGGCCTGAAGTGCAGGAATGGATGTTTATTAAGAAATGAAATGAAGTTGACCAGAAAAATATGAACTATCTCAGGTTCATACTGTCTGCAATGAAATAAAAGTCACAGTAAATGTGACACTTATATTTGCAATTTCCATACTATGTTTGATCCTCCAGAGAAAGTCTGTGGGGAGATTGGCATGTTCTCTTTGATCCCGGCCCAGGACTTGACCACATGGCACACGTGATCCATGATTTTTATCACTGCATGGCCGTCCAACAATCAGGAGAACATGCATAGCTGGCAAATACAAGAAACCTGTTCATTTTTATAACCAATCTGGACAGATACTGTGCAAAGTCTTCGGCCACCATTATATTAGATATACCATTGTTTTAGCAATAGTATAATGACCATGTAACTTATAATCATGTCTTAATACAATACATTCTTAATCTTAATAGATCTTAATAGAAAACAATCAGAAAACACAGGAAAATGTGTATGCAGTAGTAAAAAACATGAAAATCCATAAAAAACAGCTTCTATGCATTTGAGAAATAGCAGCATCAAAAGGACGCCAAGTTGACCCTTGTACAGTTCGAAGAAGCTTAATCAGGAATGGTCTTTTTGGAAGGGTAGCAGCCAAGAAACCATTTTTTCAGAAGTACGCTAAAGCTCAAAAAAGATTGGAAAGAAAATTAGTGGAATATTGGAGTAATGAATCCAAGGCTGAATTTTTTTAGGTCCAGTCGTTATTCAATATGTTATCTATGCTCATTATGCCATCGCAAAAACAACAAATCTAATGGTGACCTAAGACTTTTGCACAGTACTCTCACTCTCTCTCTCTCTATGTATGTATGTATGTATGTATGTATGTGGTAGCCTAGTGGGTAAGGCCCTTAGCCCACTATTGCTTGGATTGTAAGACTATCAGTTGTAAGTCGCCCTGGATAAGGGCGTCTTCTAAATGCTGTAAATGTGTATGTATGTGTGTGTGTATATATATGCATGCTGTTAAAATCTTATCAGTATCCAATCCAGATACAAGACGCATGAAAAGACCAAGTGTAAACAGGATCAGTGACCTCTTAAAACCCTTGGTGAATAAACCCTAAAGAGACAGAGCCATGCTTGTTAGGTAATAAGATGTTTTTATTGATTTACTGGTTTGGACAGACATGCTAGATCTCTGTACAATTCGAATGAAGAATGAGTCATGAATCAATCAGACTCGAGTGAAAACTCGTACACTAGGAGTGTTCTTACGCTCCGGTGCAGGACCCCACATACACACAGACATTTCGCCAAGGATGGTGTGTAGTAGTGTGCCGACAGAAGAATGAACAAATCACATATTCACTGCTGTTTTGGTACACACCTCGTAGGGGCTAGGCTATATATACATCCTGTTCATGCCAGTGCTATAGGACACTCAAACCTACATACATATGGAGAAACGAAATGTAAACAATGCAAAAGGTTCACCAATCAAACCAATAAATACCTTACACCACCCTCAGCTCTCGACTGGATCTGTAACGGCATCGGAAAGACATCACAAAGCCTGAAACTGAGATTTAATAACAGGGTATTTGTGTGTAAAGATACAAAACCAGCAGGAATGGGTGGTTAAATCAAATCTACAATTTGTCTTACTTAAAACATAACCATTCAGCCAAGACATGTGTAGTGCTGTTCGTTTTACACAACAGCTATAAGGCTAAGGTCGCTGTCTTACTCAAAACCTTTTAAAATCATTATCCTGTTTCTTTTAAAATGCAAACACAAGCACACACAAACTGTGTTCACATTTAAAAGCGCACCCTTATTTTTACTAATAAGTTTTTATTACTTTGAGCTGCTGTTTCTATTTTGTTGCTGTACTGCTTGTTAATCTGGTACAAAGTTAAGTTTTGAACTGTAAACATTAGTTTTTGTAAGGGATCTCAATGACAAGGACCTTTTTCTTATTTGTAAAGGCTCAAATAAGACGCACAATGACGGCCGCAATCAAAATCCCAGAATACAACGCGATAGATTCTGATATGAAGTGTGGGGGAGTGTCGTGAAAGCATTGTGGGTAATGTAGTCAACTGAAAGCGAAGCGACAAGTTATATACATTTACATATGTAATATATACATTTACATAATTTAATAATGTCCAAAATGTGATGTACATATTAACTAAGGTCAACTATCTTTAAATACAACCGAGATGTGTGAGTGCAGTTGACTTCAACCAGTAACAAAACAAAATACAACTAAGTAAAATATGATGTGTATAATATGTAAAATAAGATTTTCCTAATTCAGTAGATTATGTAAGGCTGAAAGCATTTTATTCATATTATGTTTAAATGGCCAATGTATGTTTTTTTTAAGTAACTTTACATCGTTGATGATTTGAGGCGTTCAGTCTCTTGCTTTCTAGTTGTCCCTGTCACCTGTTTTTCACTTTCTACTCTTTATAAGGATTCTGTGTTGATTGTTTTGTAAGGATTTGACATTTCTTTCTTTTATGATTTGAGAGCTCGTATTTATTTTAACCGTTAAAGCTAGTAATGGCGAGACGGAGCTTCACGAGGCCTTCGTGTTGAAAATGGTTCTAGAGTTTTCTATGGCTTACTAGAGGCCTCTAGTGGTTAAAAGCAAAACTGCCAGTGCAGCAAACGCCTGCTTTCATATGACGGAGCTGCGTCTGTAAATAAACGGTCAAAGAAACGGCTAATGGGAGTAATGAGTAAGGGATTTTGTAAGTGTTTAACGTTTTATTTTAGTCCCAGCCTAAATTATACATGTGGACATGCTGACAGGCACATTAGTTACGTCACTTTACTGATGTAATCATGTCTAAGATTTAAATATAAGGTAGGGTGTCCAGGGTTTAAACACAAGGTACGATGTGGCTTCATTGGATACTGTCTGCGTCCTGTAAATGGCCCGGTGCTCACCATAACATCAGTAGTATGAGCAATGCGAGTCGACAAAACGAACACAGTGTTTCATACAAGACCTGAAATGTAGAAGTGCTGCACAGTTTATGCCTTTGCACTAATGGCACTCAGGTGGCAGTCAAAATGTAGTGGTCTGTTCCTCCAGGCAGGTTCACTCTTGTCTTAAAAGTCTGTCAACTGCCAACTGGTTTGCCAGATTGAGAGGGAGTTAAGTTGATTCAAGGGGCCTTAAATGTATTACAACATTTTTATTTTGGTGGGGCACAGTGTAACATATTTTCATGGGGCCCAACATTTTTTCATGCCAACCTGCTGCCCTCCTCCCTTAGCTGGGGACTTGGACATTGGGATTTTAAAAAGGGGAAGAAACAAAAGACAAAACAAAAACAGGAACCTGACTGCA
The DNA here is from genome assembly GCA_025084515.1 of Ancistrus triradiatus. Lineage (NCBI taxonomy): Eukaryota > Metazoa > Chordata > Actinopteri > Siluriformes > Loricariidae > Ancistrus > Ancistrus triradiatus. Next base: position 404,165 of record JAJAGP010000263.1, on the reverse strand, counting down.
TTTATATAGGTAACTACGTTATGCAGACTTATAGAGAAAGAAAATATTACTTTACTAACCTTTTCCTGTTTGTTCAGGCTTAATGTGTATTCCTATTTACTATTTAAAAACGATTTTGGATTTAAAGAAAAGCCTTTCGGTGAGAGCCAATTCAAATCCTTTATAGCTACAGTACAAGACCATAGAAGCAAACTTCACCCATAAGACATGCCTTGGCTGACTGGTTACATTGACAATGATTGGGAAATGGGGTCATTTAATTTACATGGTGGGACTTCAGTGCTGCCACACAATGCAACAGTGAATAGTGGACAGAATGAAAACAGGAAAGCTGTACAAGTTCTCAGATCTCCGACCTGCTCTGTTCTACACACTTAAAGCACGAGCGTCGTACTAGAGTTCGGCTCGTAAGAGGGACAGAAGTGAGTCTGGGCTACTGTAATTGAATCCTAATGTGTATGAAGAGATGGAGCAGCACTACCATGGTGTACGTTAACGAGTACAGTAAAGAAATCCTCGCAGGTATGAGCACTACATTAAAGTGAGCATCTCGAACATTTACATGTGTCTTTAAAAAGTGCATTAAGGATTGAAAATGGAAGGGGAAGCTACGACTCTACAGTTTAAGGATGGGGACGGGTGTAAATATAAATAAAGCAACTAGCTCCGAGTCACTTAATTCTAGGGAACGTATTAACGTTAAAGCAATATTACAATCAAACGTGACTGGGGTACTGAGATGAACCCTGTTTCACACCTGACCATGATAACATAATAGGAGATGAAATAATTGAGTAAAACTTATCCCGAAGACTTCCCTCAGCATCTTGGAAATGTCATTTCAGCCTGATATGCAGAAGGTATTTACTCTTTAAGAATGAATACACATAATCAAGTCCCAGTGGTGCATTGCGGCCAGTTTGAACATCCTACAGGCAAAATTGGGATTGAGGCCAGTTGGGATATTATCCCTTCGTGTGGCAATAGTGACCACTGTCAGGCCTGCAGATCTAGTGTGAAACAGGGTTAACAGGAATGATTTACAATCGTTTCTTCACTCTGACCCCGTACTGGTCCTCCTTATCGTGTGAGTCGATGTGATTTGGACTCCAGAATAATAGAATAAATGCAGAAACCTGGACCCGACATGTCGAGTCCCGTTCCTCTACATCAGCGTTCTCCTGGTCTATGTGACTGAAGTACGTCAAAACACTGACAGACCATCAAACAAGGTGAGGCTTGGATACGGTGCATGAAGTCACAGGTGTAAGTTAGCATTTACATACATATTCAAAGTCGTGTACACATACGCCAGCGGACAGGATCGAGTGGAATAAAAAATACCAAACCAACCACGTCTTTGCATGCACGCTTGCTTTGTGTTTTTTTTTTTTCCATTTTTGGATTTTCATCCTTTAGTTATGTTCCGATTAGCTACACTGACTGCCTGTCTTAGTGTCTTGTTGTTGAATACACAGCATACAAAAATAAAACAAAACAAACTGTACTTTTTTTCCTCAAAAAAAAAAAGTGTTTCGATTTGTTCGGTCCCTTTCAATTTTTTAAGACTTTTTGGCAATTTTGTTAATAAAGTACACTATTTTACAACGGAAATCGACATAACACTGTTTCCAACCGGTGACCCATTGTGCCGAATCTCCAATCTGGAAAACTCAACCGGAAACAAACCAATAGGAAGCAACACAACAAGCATGTGGTGTGTAAATGACGGAGTCTGATCGGCTGTGTCGGCTATTAACAGGAGCATCCGGCTTCGGTGGTGGTCGGCTCCTGCGGTTTGTCCAGCTTGATGTCGATCACTGTGGAATGGTGTTATGGAAAGAAACAACTTTGTTCAACACGTTATTGCTTATAATCATAAAAATAGAACACATAACTGTAATAAGAGTGAATAAATTGGGTATTTTAAAAGGATCTGTGATGCCTAAGTATGTGGAAAATTCCATAAGGTCGGTAATTCGTTCCAGAAGGCTTGTCGAGAACCAAAAACAAGCACCGAGCAAAATTTCTCATAAGGATTAATGTAAACTAAATTTATTATTCACATTTACAATTTCAGCAATGGCACATTTCAGGAATGGGGATGGCGAGAGCCGAGGTCGGCGGCTTTTCGAGATAAAGTGCACGAGGGAAATCCGTCCCGCCATCACATGTGGCGAGATAATGAGGTTAGACTGTACTTACAAAAACTGTGAAGCATTAGTACTTAGACTACTCACTATGTTATAGCGTCACATAGTGAGTACTAATGCTTCAGAGTCTAACCTCATTATCTGCCATCTGTGATGGCGGGACGGATTACCCTCATGCACTTTATCTCGAAAAGTCGCCAACCTCGGCTCTCGCCATCCCCATTCCTGAAATGTGACACATTGCTTGCCAGCAATTAAATTCTAAGCTGCCTTTGTCTAGTTTTCTGTAACCTCGTTAAGTCACCAAACCAGTCTCTTGCCAAAAATGGCCATGAAACAGAGGTAGGCGAGATAACGAGGTTAGACTGTTTATGCGTAGCTTGTGCCCTAATTCACAATGGTTCTGTGTGCCACACTGCGTGGCTCAGAGGTAGAGCGCTGGTTTGCGGTGCTGAGTCAAGCCGGATCACATCCTACTTCTCACGAGGCAAAGTTTCGTTTCAAGTTAGCAAGGAGTCTCGTTACCAAAATGTTCCATTCCGGTTTCCAGGGTGTTTGCCCTGTGATCACAGCTGGGTACTGTCCCAGTTCTGTCGCTTATGTTCCGCTTTCGCTTTGCCAGGGTGCTTCTGAGTTTCAGTGCCTAACCTAGGATGCATGAACTCTGAAGGCATGCAATATTTATCCCAATGAAGTTCCAAGAGAATCTGTACAGTGACTGCTGGCTGGCCGGTGGACTACCATTTTGTACTGTACATGACAAATCTGTAGGATTTTGCACTCAACTAGCAATTCATTGAATATCCACTAGAGGGGGCGATCCACTAAGACTAGTAGAGCCGAGTTCTTTCCTTTTTACGGGTATGCATAGCCATAGCTCTATTTAGTTACAGGTGAACAAAAGTAAATGGAAATACATCTTACAGGTAGAAGTTTATAAGCTCTCTGTGTGTGTGTGTGTGTGTGTGTGTGTGGAGTAAATTGCAAGTTAAATCTCTACAAAAGGCAGGAGATTAAAAACTGCAGGTCCTTGTGGGCTGTGATTAGATTTCCCTCTTGTAGCACACCCGATTCTATATAATTAGCGATGGAGTTGAATCTGGCATGTTAAACGAGCCGTGTTAAATTAAATACTAAACTGTGCAATGTTGTGGCCCCTCAGGACTGCAGTCTGGTCCCCTGCATTGAGGAACGTGGTCAGACAAACGGCCTGTAATAAATGAGTCTGAACGGCGATTGTAGGCTGCAGTACTCGCTTCTTGACACAAGGAGGCACTGCATCCACAAGTGCAAATAGAGTACATAGAAATATCACGTTCGTTAGTTTGAATAGTATCTTTGTAGGTTTATATATGATGATGAATGCTAAACATCAGTGATTTGCTGTATACGTACTCTATATTTAATGTATATTCATCTGTCAGACGATCACAAATACCCACAATCACAGGCTTACAATCGCCAAATTGCAGCTCTTGTGCTATTAGAGCAACGGGACCGGCTGGGAGTTTTGGGTCCCAGTAACAGGCCACTACTGGAATGCAATGGGATCAGAACCAGAACAGAAGAGGGATAGTGCCAGAATATATTATAAGTGTGTATATTACTGCATTTAGTTTGTCTCTATGCATAAGATACATGAGAGAGAGTGCTTGTCAGTACTTGGGAATTGGCGACACTGAGTGCTGTACCTTTGTCACCTAGAGCGGGATTCAATCCGAGGATCTCACGTGCACAGGATGTACGCGCTACCACTGTGCCACTCACAATGCGCTAAACTGAAATGGCCAACTCAAATGGCTTCCCTGATTAATAGGGAAACTATAGGATGAAAACAACAAACCAAAGGCCTTTTCACACAGAGTCCGATTTTTACGCAAGAAAAAAGCAGATGTGATTTTTAACGTAACGTAGTGGGAACTTCACACCATGTCCGATGCATTTGTCTAAACACTCTGACAACACCCTGTCCAATTTTGCTGTCCTTAATTTCTCTTCTCTTAATGTGTCGCTGAGATTTCGCTGTCTCTTTTTCACATAGTCAACTTAAAAAAACAAGACATGAGAGGAGATTAATGCAGGAACCTCTAGTTTGTGTTTGTGATCACGAACAGATCAGAATGCACTTAGATAAATAATCAGACGCTTCCATCCAGTCCCTGAGAGCTTTATCACCATCATTCTCCAGCCTTTCAGTTCTATTCCTCCAGATCTTTTCTTTAATATCCATGTTTTTAGAGGCAGCCTGTTGCTCGTCCTATAAGCTCCTCATGAGCTGTTCTGCCTGACAACCGAGCTCTGATTGGTCAGCCTGATTTTAATGCAGAAATTAGAACAGGCTCCGATTAAACATGTTACGCAGCGACTGCATTGATATATGTGTGTTTCGCGGAGTGAAAAGGCCTTAAGGCTGAGGCCATACAAGCTCTCCCAAACTCACATAAACAATATTGTTTCCTTGTCCTTCTTAAATGCAAGTAATGATCTGCTCTGTCAAACCAACTAATCTGTCTTAATATCTTTTCAATATTATTTCTTTCCCAGTCTCCTGTCTGTAGTATTATCACTTATTTTAAACTCAAAACTATTTCACTTTTTACAGAACTGCTCTTTTCACTTTTATTTTAATAAACAACATTGTATGAAATCTGTATTTTCTCTCAAACACAATGGGACTAACAATTACCATTTACCATCTGTAGCTTTAATGTAATTAAAAAAGGGGAACTGAACCATCACTTGGTTTGTTTTAAATACCTTATCAGGCAGTTGCAATCACTTTGGGGCCAATCAGACCAGGAACACTCAGGGAAATAGATCGTTCATTCAGAACAAGCCAGTTAACACTATACAGTGCATCCGGAAAGTATTCACAGCACTTCACTTTTTCCACATTTTGTTACGTTACAGCCTTATTCCAAATTGTATTCAATTAATCTTTTTCCTCAAAATTCTACACAGAATACCCCATTATGACCATGTGAAAAAAGTTTTCTTGAGAGTTCTGAAAATGTATTAAAAATAAAAAACTCAGAAATCACATTTAGGTAAGTATTCACAGCCTTCGCCATGAAGCTCAAAATTGAGCTCAGGTGCATCCTGTTTCCACTGATCATCTTTGAGATGTTTCTACAGCTTAAATGGAGTCCACCTGTGGTAAATCCAGTTGATTGGAAATGATTTGGATAGGCACACACCTGTCTATATAAGGTCCCACAGTTGACTGCATGTCAGAGCGCAAACACCAAGCATGAAGTCAAAGGAATTGTCTGTAGACCTCCGAGACAAAATTGTCTCGAGGCACAAATCTGGGGAAGGATACAAGAAAAATTCTGCTGCTTTGAAGGTCAATTAGCACAGTGGCTCTCCATCATTCTAATGAAGATTTTTGGGAACCACCAGGAGTCTTCCGAGAGCTCGGCCGTCCGTCTAAATTGAGGCGATCAGGGGAGAATGGCCTTGGTCAGGGAGGTACCAAGAACCCGATGGTCCCTCTGTCAGTGCTCCTCGCTTCCCTCTGTGGAGAGATGAGAAACCTTGTCTAGAAGTGACAATCTCTCTGGGCATCAATCCCCCTAATCATGCCTTATGGGTATGGCCAGGCCAACGCCACTCCTTAGTAAAAGGCACAAGGCAGCCCGTCTGGAATTTGCCAAAAGGCACCTGAAGGACTCTCAGACCATGAGAAACAAAATTCTCTGGTCTGATGAGACAAAGATTGAACTCTTTGGTGTGAATGCCAGGTGTCATGTTTGGAGAAAACCAGGCACTGCTCATCACGAGGCAAATACCATCCCTACAGTCAAGCATGGTGGTGGCAGCATCATGCTATGTGGATGTTTTTCAGCAGCAGGAACTGGCAGACTGGTCAGGATAGAGGGAAAGATGAATGCAGCAAGTTACAGAGACATCCTGGATTGACTAACCTTCCTCCATAGCGCTCTTGGACCTCAGACTGGGGCGGGTTCATTGTTCAGCAGGACACGACCCGAAAGCACCATCCAGTGGGGTTCTCGGCGTGGAGTGTGTGGTTAGTGTTTTTTTGGTGTTTGGGTTTTTCCTTTCCAATTCTGTGGGTGTGTTTTTGTTTTGTTTTTTTTTTTGTTTAGTATTTTGTTTGAATTGATAGGTTTTCTTCTGATCCACTCTGTGAATGTCCTGTAGTGGGCCAGCCAGAGCCCAGACTGAATCCGATGAACATGCCTCTGGAGATATCTAAAATGGCTTGCTCCCAGACGTCTTCCCATCCAACCTGATGGAGCTTCAGAGGTACTGCAAAGAAGAATGGGCAAAACTGCCTAAAGATAGGTGTGCCAAGCTTGTGGCATCATATTCAAAAAGACTTGAGGCTGTAGTTGCTGCCAAAGGTGGTTCTACAAAGTATTAAGCAAAGGCTGTGAATACTTATGTAAATATGATTTCTTTGTTTTTTAATTTTAAGAAATTTTCAAAACTCTCAAAAAAACTTTTTTCACATGGTCATAATGGGGTATTTTGTGTAGAATTTTGAGGAAAGACATTAATTTAATACAATTTGGAATAAGGCTGTAACGTAACAAAATGTGGAAAAAGTGAAGCGCTGTGAATACTTTCCGGATGCACTGTACATCTCTGCCATCCATGCTGGTCAGAGGTGGTGGTGGTGCAGTGCTGGGAGGAACTATGTGCTACAGCGTTTTCTGCTGAAAAAATAGCACAGTGACATGCAACCCAAGTGGTGGTGGTGGCACCAAGCTCCCCTTACAGAAGGGGTCCAAGACTGGCTGTAGCCAGACATTACAAAAGTGTAGCAACTCTGATGGCTCAGTGATGAGAGGCAGCCGCTGGAAAGAGTAATGTAATGTGAAGGTTGGGTGGTATGTTTAGGAAACCCTGCAATGGACTAGTGCCCTGTTCATTGTGTAACTCCGTGAATTCTGGGTTCATTCCAGACCCTTCCCTGTCACCCTGGCGAGAATATTCAGGGGTAAAACAGGATGCTTTGCTTTGCTATAAAACTGTCAATAAATCCATCACTCCAAAGTCACACTTCCAAAATCGCTCTCAATTTCTTGGCAGAAATCACAGCTTCCTACCATTTCTTGTAACAGTTAACAGTCTGGTATTCTTGATTTAGAAATTTCTCACTCATATTTGCAGGACACTTCTAGTCCAAAAAAGTTTTGGGGTTGCCTTGCATGCACAACATCTAGCCACAAATCTTTCACTTCTCGAAGATGATCAGGCTTGTATATACGTTTTGTATAATTGTCTTGTTCTAGTACCCATACTCTTATTTCTTTATTTAGTGTTTTTCAGACTGAGTAACGATGGCTTAGAGGATTGGCTGATATTTAGTAGAATCCAATCTTCTTTCTATATGTGCCTCATCTCCACACAATCCAAAATAATAACAGATCCACCCAGTTGCTTTGAATTTGGCAGGGTGTTCTTTTCATGAAGTCCTTCTATTTTCATCCAAGCATGCCTTTGGTGATTGTATCCAAACAGTGCAGTCTTTGTTTCACTGGACCCCAGGACGTGATTGCAGAATGTCTCCGGTGCCTGTATGCGTTGTTTATTTAGACTTTGACTTTTGTGATAAAATAGTAGGTCAATAAGTAGCTTCTTCTCAATCTTGAATGCAGGACATGTTTAGAAAACCCACACTACAAATATGTGACATTTAGGTGAGGGCTTTGCTTTGTATACCTGACCGGTCTGTGAGTAGTACCGAGACTGTGCTCCGTCTTCCAGGTCTCGTCTGGACGTGAACATATGAGCTTCCATTTGTATTGACATTATTTCATTTGGATGAGTTTATAGCATCTCCTGTCTTTTGGGAGCAAACTATGATCATTTTCAGATTCCCACTGAACTGCTTAGTTTAGCTCATGACTGCTGAGTGTGAGCGCAACACCCTTAGAGGCTTAAAGGATCACAAAAATTTAATAAGCCTGGATTAAGGCCTGGATTAGTTCTGAGACCTTAATAAACAAAAATGTAGGTTGATGGGCGGCGTAGTGGTTAGTGCTGTCGCCTTACAGCTCCAGAGACCCCAGTGAGTCCCAGTACGGCTGCAGCCTATGCAGTGTGGAGTTTGCATGTTCTCCCTGTGTCTTATTACTTTCCTCCCACATTCCAAAGACGTGCATTAGGCACCAATCGGCATCTCTAAATTATACCCGTGTGAGTGTCTGATTGCATGTGAGAGCATATGCCCTCCAATCAACTGTCTGTGGGTCCCACCTTCCACCCTGTGCTGCCAGATGCTTCCCGCAACCCTGAACTGGAGTAAGCGGGTACAGAAGACGAATGAATGACTGTAGCTTGACAGTTCAGAGGAGATCCAAAACTAAAGGCGGTATAAAGCCAATATTTCTCTGCTGCACACAGTCTGCAGATTACTTGGAACTCGGACACTTGTACCCAGGTCAAACAGAGGTGCGATTGCTGTTTTCACTCTCTTGCAAACACAGCTACCACACATAGGCTCCAGCACAGGGCCATGACACAGCACATTAGTCAGAGAGATAGAAAAGCAAGTGTGCAAACCCCCTACCTCTGCACCACAGTGACTGCTGAGCCGCTCCACACGGGAGGATGAGTAAACTGATTAGCAATGTAATCAATACAGTCAGCAGAGCTGCTCTAAACAAATCCTTTCGCTCTGCTCCTCATTCCTTTCCCACTCGCAAGACAACCGGCTTTTAATTTAACATTTGTTTGTCTATCCCGCGGAGCATGACTTGGCACAAAGTGTACGGGAGCGAAGCAGTCAGAAGAGGAAGCTGCTGCAACAGAGCAAGGTTTATACACAATGGGAAATATTTTCAACTATAGACAAATTCCAATGGGAGCCTATTTTCATCTTTCCTATGGAAACTCCTTATTGTGGTCCTATCAATTAGTATCTGCATCTGTGAAACAGGTCGTTGACCAAAATGGACGTTGACCGGACCATACCATAGTCACACAGTCTGTCAATGCTGCTGTAATGTAAATATAAAGGATATTTTCACAAGAAAACTGCTGGCAAGCGATGCGTAAATGCGTTAGAGATACCACTGAAAACACGAGTGATTGATGAGTGACTAAAGTGACCGAACTTTGCCAAAAATGCATCGATAGACAATATTAGGAACAACACGGAAGATCAGCCAGATGAACCAGAGACTCATTGAGTGAATATGAACCAGTTTATATAGTGCAAGGTTGGAGAGAATATACAGGTAGTGCGGGGACTCTGGCTCTGGGCACACTAGTTTGTTTTAGCATCCAGTTGATGAGTCTTTAGTGTGAGCCTTTACACAAAATGCATGTCAAGTTTTGAAAAAGAACACACATATTAACGGCGTCCTTCGCAGAATCCAAAACTGGTGGACTGCGACACTGCGGAAAACTTTAAATCGGAGCCGGTTCTAATTTCTGCGCTGTTGGGATGCATTAAAATCAGGCTGACCAATCAGAGCTCAGTCGCCAGGCAGAACAGCTCATCAGGAGCTTATAGGACGAGCAACAGGCCGGCTCTAAAAACATGGATATTAAAGAACAGCTCTGGTGGAATAGAACTGAAAGGCTGGAGAATGATGGTGATAAAGCTCACAGGGACTGGATGGAAGCGCTTGGTTATTTATCTAAGTGCATTCTGATCTGTTCAGGCTCGCAAAAAACACAAACTAGAGCTTCCTGCACTCATCTCAGCTCGCATCATTGTTTTTTTTAAATTGTGAAAAAGACAAATTCGAAATCTCAGTGACACATTATGAGAAGGGAAATTAAAGAAAGCAAATGCAGACATGGAGTTTTCAGAGCGTTTAGACAAAAAAATGTGGCGCACTTGGTGTGAAGGTCCCACTAAGATAAAAATCGCATCACTTACTCAGTCTGAATAGGCCTTCTAAGCAGCTATACTTATAATGTATACCTAAACTATGTAAGATTAATCTTGTGTGGTATCATAGGCTCTCTCTCTCTCTCTCTCTCTCTCTCTCTCTCTCTCTCTCTGAATCGATAATCAGTAGAGAGTAACAGCAGGAGGTCTCAGTGCCATTAAGTCTACCCACAGAGACAGTCTGGGTGGGGTCACTGGTCAAATATGACCTACATCAGTCCAAACACACAAAGTCCTGTATTACAATTTTGGTAGGATATTTCCTTTAGCATATATTACTATAGGAAAGTAATTCCAATGGCTACATTTATGTAAAAAGCTTCGTCAGTCTGATGCCTTTGTTTGTTCAAGTTGGCCTGATTGACCCTAATAGTTTCTGGTCTGTAGAAAAGTAGCTACACCGCAGAATCCTAATGGAACTGCAGTCAACAAAACTGAACTGTTACTGAAATGGAAACAAAGCAAGATGGGACATCTCACTTCCAAAAGTTAAAAACCAAACCTAAACCTAAGGGTCTGGAATAAAGCAGAAAATTGTTGTTGTGTTTTTGTTTCTTTCCGATGTGTTTTGGAGTCTGCATGGGGGAGCGTTACTGTTGTGCTTCATGCATCATGCTTCGTGTTTGTTTAAAACTTGTTTGGAAATTCACTTTCATCCTCATTTGAAACACGTTTCTTTTAGAGTCTCGTTTAGAAATGCCAGTGTGCCTTCGCTCTCGTTTTACACCTTGCTATGGGTTATATATGGAGAGATGTTATATAAGGGGGAGTCGCGGGTTGAAATATGAAAGGGACTGTAGTACAGAAGCCCCGCCCCGTCATTGGTAAGAACCAATAGGCGTATTTGTAAATGTGTCGGAGAGAGGGGAGGCAAGTCTCGGCCCCTTTGTAGTGGCGGGATGCGCATATGCAGTAGCCACAATAACCTTAAAAAAAACATTTTTCTGTGTTATTTCAACCCAACAAAGCATGTACAGTGGTGCTTGAAAGTTTGTGAACCCTTTAGAATTTTCTATATTTCTGCATAACCATGACCTAAAACATCATCAGATTTTCACATAAGTCCTAAAAAGAGTTGTTGATGCTCATCAGGCTGGAAAAGGTTACATAACCATCTCTAAAGAGTTTGAACTCCACCAATCCACAGCCAGACAGATTGTGTACAAATGGAGGAAATTCAAGACCATTGTTACCCTCCCCCTCGACCAACAAAGATCAATCCAAGAGCAAGGCGTGTAATAGCTGGTGAGGACCCCAGGGTAACTTCTAAGCTACTGAAGGCCTCTCTCACATTGGCTAATGTTAATGTTCATGAGTCCACCATCAGAAGAACACTGAACAACAATGGTGTGCATGGCAGGGTTGCAAGGAGAAAGCCACTGCTCTCCAAAAAGAACATTGCTGCTCGTCTGCAGTTTGCTAAAGATCACGTGGACGAGCCAGAAGGAACTTTTGGTTTAAAAGAAAAGCGTTATGTTTGGAAAACACTGCATTCCAGCATAAGAACCCTATCCCATCTGTGAACATGGTGGTGGTAGTATCATGGTTTGGGCCTGTTTTGCTGCATCTGGGCAGGACGGCTTGCCATCATTGATGGAACAATGAATCCTGAATGATATCAGAGAATTCTAAAGGAAAATGTCAGGACATCTGTCCATGAACTGAATCTCAAGAGAAGGTGGGTCATGCAAGGCAGCAAGACACCGACCCTAAGCACACAAGCTGTTCTACCAAAGAATGGTTACAGAAGAATAAAGTTTCATGTTTCTTTTTTGAATGGCCAAGTCAAAAGTCCTGACCTTAATCCAATGGGAAATGTTGTGGAAGGACCTGAAGCGAGCAGCTAATGTGAGGAAACCCACCAACATCCCAGAGCTGAAGCTGTTCTGTACGGAGGAATGGGCTAAAATTCCTCCAAGCCGGTGGTGCAGGACTGATCAACAGCTACAGGAAACGTTTAGGCTGCAGTTTATTGCTGCACAGGGGGTCACACCAGATACTGATAGCAGAGGGTCACATAACTTTTGCCACTCACTAATATTTAATATTGGATCATTTTCCTCAATAAATAAATGACCAAGTATAATATTTTGGTCTCATTTGTTGAACTGGGTTCTCTTTATCTACTTTTAGCACTTGTGTGAAAATCTGATGATGTTTTAGGTCATATTTATGCAGAAATATAGAAAATTCTAAAGGGTTCACAAACTTTCAAGCAGCACTGTTTATGTATGTTATAACTGTGAGTGTACGATCTGTCGAGATGACGAATTTAGACTGTACATTTATCAAAGGATCAGCTATCAAAGGTCCCTCAAATCTTCCATCACAATCAGGTCTGGTGCACTTTCCTCACCATAAATAGGAAATGACAGCGTAATATCACGACGGCTGAGTTTGCATCTCCTGTAAGAGTCATTTTCTCCAAGTTACTGATAATAGAAATGTCACACGGTAATGGTAATTTTGGCACCAGTCAGAAATTGCAACATCATATAACATCCATTTATTGTAGGTTTGTTACAGATGTTCAAACATGGACACTCCACTCTATAGAGTGACCAATATTACCTTAATTTTAACTATATTAAAAGATCGAATATTTAAAATAGAATTAAATTAGTGTAGGGCTTACAATACTTTTATAGAAGCTTATAGTAGTGGCTTAAACCCAAACGAGTGAGCCAAAGGTGGCAAAGAAACTAGATAAAATAACCCCAAGAGAATCCATGACATAGTAGGGTAGCCCATCCTCATCTAACTAGTTTTGTGTTACACCTCATTTTATAAATGCAGTTACCATTTCTCCATCACTGCTCCATCGTCTCCTGCAGCAGAAACGTTAAGTGCATCCAGCAAATTGGCCTTTTTCATGCGCTTCGACAGTAGGTGAGTTGAAGGTACTGAAAGCATGGGAGCATTTCCAAATGAAACCGAACCCCTTTCTCAGACTTCAGAGTGACCTTTCACAATTAAACCTGTCTGAAAGTTGTCAGCATGCGAAAGGGCTCCACAAATGCCAGCTGACTGCAGTTCCTTTAGGTTCTGCAATTTACGGATCAAAAAATACCACAGGCAAGATGTTATTCATTAGTTAGTATGGAGGAGGATACATGAAGGCGTTACGGACTCCATGAAGGTTTTAAATCTGGCTTCCTTTGACAAGAAGATACAACTGGGTCATGGTTGAATCTTCCAGTAGGACAGTGATGCAAAATCCTCACAAAATTGGTTTAGTGAGCACTGAATCAAGCTTTTGACACGAAATTCTGTTGAGAATCTTTCTTGTGTTTGTGTCTCTTGTGCCATCATTATCCTGCAACTGCATTTAAGCTGCTAGAGAGGGAGAGAGTGGGTAGCTTTATGCTCAATCGCTTGCATTGCTTTGCTGCTTGTGGTTACTGAACTCTGCTTGTCCTGTCAGAGTGCGTTTACTGAATTCCTGTAGTTATTTGATTATTTAAGTGGTCATGTAAACAGCATGCTCCGATCTCCAAAGGCCTAGAAATCAGATTATGAAATCCAATGGCTGGATTTCATTCTCTTCCCAAGTATATCCTTACGGATTTTCCGAGTCCACATTAGGATGCAAACATAACCGATTGTGTCTAGGGCTGTCCTGGAATCAAACATGGTTGCCACGTCTGTTTATTCTAAGAAACTTCGCTTCTATTGGGTTTGTTTCCATTGACCTGGTTACCTGGTTCAACGACTTCCAAGATCATGTTTAGAGACACCAACAGCCCTTGTGCTAAGTGGTGTTAGTGGATGCAATTTAGCATTCTGAACCCATTCAAACCCATTTCAGATCTTAGAGTAATATGCTGTAGGATTTAAAGGATACTGCCCTCTTTGCTTGTCTCCTGCATGCTCTCCATCCCAGGAAGGGCGGCAGCAACACGCCGGAACAGCTGAGACAGAGAAGGAAACAGTGAGAGTGAGAACAGAGGAACAGAACAGTATGACTGCAGTCATCTCACACACATTACACAGATCCACCGCTTGGGTCTAATGAAAGTTACTGAACTCAGCTGGCTAGAAGTTGCTAAATATTCCATGCATTTACTATATTACATTTATCTTATGCTTATGTAATCTCAAAAGCCATTTTTTACCTTGTACTGTGTAGTTTCTACAAATCACGCTATACAACATACAGTGGTGCTTGAAAGTTTGTGAACCCTTTAGAATTTTCTATATTTCTGCATAAATATGACATAAAACATCATCAGATTTTCACACAAGTCCTAAAAGTAGATAAAGAGAACCCAGTTAAACACATGAGACAAAAATATTATACTTGGTCATTTATTTATTGAGGAAAATTATCCATTAGCTGCTCGCTTCAGGTCCTTCTACAACATTTCCATTGGATTAAGGTCAGGAATTTTGGCTTGGCCATTCCAAAATATGAACTTTATTCTTCTGTAACCATTCTTTGGTAGAACGGCTTGTGTGCTTAGGGGCGTTGTCTTGCTGCATGACCCACCTTCTCTTGAGATTCAGTTCATGGACAGATGTCCTGACATTTTCCTTTAGAATTCTCTGATATCATTCAGAATTCATTGTTCCATCAATGATGGCAAGCCGTCCTGCCCAGATGCAGCAAAACAGGAAACCATGGTACTATCACCACCATGTTTCACAGATGGGATAAGGTTCTTATGCTGGAATGCAGTGTTTTCCTTTCTCCAAACATAACGCTTTTCTTTTAAACCAAAAAGTTCTATTTTGGTTTCATCCGTCCACAAAACATTCTTCCTCTTCTGTTCTTTAACTAAAACAGGGTGCCCACTCACACCTGATTGGCATCCTATTGATTGAAACACCTGACTAATTTCACCTTCAAATTAACTGCTAATCCTAGAGGTTCACATACTTTTGCCACTCACTAATATGTAATATTGGATAATTTTCCTCAATAAATAAATGACCAAGTATAATATTTTGGTCTCATTTGTTTAACTGGGTTCTCTTTATCTACTTTTAGAACTTGTGTGAAAGTCTGATGATGTTTTAGGTCATATTTATGCAGAAATGTAGAAAATTCCAAAGGGTTCCAAAGGGTTCACAAAAACCACTGTACTATAGAACACATACCAGATTATTTTTGACGTAAATTCTTCAATAAAACAAATTAACAACAAACATTTACTGTTGGCAAATACATTAAAATCAAAATCTGTTAATGTCATTCGTAAGTTAAAAGTGTTTGGTAGCCATTTTGTGGATGTTGCGTTTAATTCCAGGGTTGTCAGATCTCGCTAAAGAAATAAACAGTCAGGTCTATGGAAATAAGCCCAAAAGAAGCAAAGTGTCTTCGAAATTTCTTTGAAACAAGAGAATCTGGCACTCATGTTTAATTCCAGTAACCACTTCCATGACAGCTCTGCACACATGCGCAGACTGAGGAAACTGATTACTGAGATAAAATCCAGCTCTCTTTACCGGATTTCTTAATCTGTTTTTGGAGCATGCTGTTTACATGTCCAGATCACTGCTTTTGTCAGTAATCCAATCATTATTATTCTAATGTCAGTGATTTTGCCCAACTGTAAGTTAATGTGTTTTAAGCATGTTTAAGGTCGGCTATGCTATGATTTATACAGTATGTATTATGTTCCTCAGTTTATGATGCATTCAGTTTACAAAAGGTTTTTCGGAAACGTAAATCCATGGTAGGTCGGGGAGCACAAGCCCCAGAAACCTGCAAACTGCAACTAGGTTACCAATATTTGTAAGCGACTTTAGTGAAAATAAGGCCAAAGTCAAAGAATTAGCGAACCTGTCAACTAGCGAGTCTGGGACAGCTCTACGCTATATCGGTTCCGTATGTGTGCATGCGCAGACTGAGAAAACCGACTGAAAGGTTATACATGCTATGAGTAATCCAGTTACTGGAGTAAAATGCAGCTGACTTTATCGGATTTCTTAATCTGATTTCTAGATTGGATTGCTGTATAGATGATCACTTGACTAATCAGATAACTGCAGGAATCCGACCATGAACAGGTTATTAAGTGCATGTAAACACACTGAGTTCGAACCATGAGTATAAACAGCGAGTTCAACCAAGTTCAATCAGGGAGTACAAACAGTGAGATGAAACCACAAGTACAGATAATTTCAAACAAGTTCAAATAGTGACTGCAAACATAAAGTTCAACAAAGAGTTCAAATGAGAACAGATGAGTTTAAACAATGAGTACAAACAACGTGAGTTCAAATAGCGAGTACAAACAACGTGTCCAAATTTATATGCATTTTCCTGTAAGAGCTCGGAACTCAGAATCAGTCACGAATGGATGAATTAAGTTCTGAGACTTTACGAGAACACTTAAATGTCTGTAAACATCATGTTTAGTTTTGCTTGATCAATTTCAAACTGTATGCATTAAAATGTGCAGAAATACAGTACTGTGCAAAAGTCTTAGGCCACCATTAGATTAGATATAGCTTGTTTTGGCAATGGTATAATGACCATGTAGAATGATTTCTCAGTCTCTTTATTGGAATGCAACCAGAAAATGTGCATGCAGTATGAAAAACTGAAACAAATTGAGAAAAACAGCTTCTACAGGCTACAGTGGTGAGTATGTAGTGTTTCCTTCCCTTACACTTGAGCTACAGCAGAATAAAAAAAAAAGAAAACGAAACGTGATCAGGAATGCTTTTTTAGAAGGGTAGCAACAAAAAAAAAACCCTTTTTCAGAAGGGGAACAGGGTGAAAAAGCTAAAATATGCTAAAGCTCACAAAGATTGGACTGAAGATCAGTGGAATAAAAGGATTATGGAGTGGAGGGTATATTTGGACAGTAAATACACCGACTGGCTGCTACATTAACCTACAAGGGCTAACGACAAATCTTAATTAGAAACAGGTACTTCTTTCTCAAGCACCATTTGCTTTTAATGTACCTGCTGTGTTTGTTGTCGGACTGTTGTGTTGTTTTGTTCTTAGAGTAATTACAGACCTCCACTAGTCTCACTGTATAAAGTGTAATTAACAAATTAATTTGATCTAAGGTGTTTTAATATAAAATAGAGTGCAGAAAGGAGCGTGTGTCCTCTGAATAAAACCCAAGTAATTCTTTGGTGTAATTGCTTTCTAACTAGGTTAATGCCAGCCTTGTGACTGCAGTACAGAGCACAGTCTTATGCAAAGGTTCTGGCACCCCAAACAAATAACACCTTGAAACAATAAGAATAAATCTGAATGGAACCTGTACATGCTAAAGTTTGGGCACCTTTATAGATTAACTAATTTAAGGTGTCTAAACTGAAGTCAGGTGTCTGCTGAAACAATTTGAAAAGAGAAGACTAAACTGAAAACATGAAAGAAAGAAACTGTGAGAGACTCAACAATTCTAGAAAGAAAAATCAAAAAGATCAAACCAACAAGAATTATTAAGGACTTACTCTTACATGTACATTTAGTCATTTAACAGATGCTCTTATCCAGAGTGACTTACAACTAATACAATCTTACAATCCAAGCAATTGTGGGTTAAGGGTCTTGCCCAAGAGTACTACAACACTATTTCTGTTCCACAGTCCTGCTCCACCCCAGTAACTTGGTGTCCAGTCCCACCCAGACGATCATGGGTTCCACATCAGAGGCTGCTTTGTTACAGTCCAAACATTTTTACAAACAGGCTCTACCTCACACCCCGACATCCTGAGATGAGAGAATAATCAGTCTCTCTCGCTCTATATACCATATAACCCAGCACGTAGTGTGTGCAAGCACCTTCCACGTCATCCATCACAGCAGACTGGTCAGGAAACAGAGCGCCATTAAACAGCCAGAGGTTAAAAAGGGACGACTTGCTTTTCTTCCTCCAGGCAATTTCTTTTGATGAGGAAGACAATGAAAATCATCTCATTTGCAACGGACCTGAACTGGCACAAGCTGATTTATGCTGTAGGGTGAAAAACCCACTCATTTCAGCACCTCCATTTCTCCATTTTTAAACCAAATCTCAAAATAACGTCCATCCAAGAGAGCATCATTCTGCACGAATCGATACTGTTACCTCTGCACTGTAATCCACTTATCTGATTTTCTCCATGTAAACAAGATAAATAAGCAAATTTAGATCCTGACTCATCCACCTCACGAAAGCAGAACAAACACAATCAGAAATATCAATATTCAGGCTGTAAGACGTGGACAAAAATAACAAGCATTCAGGTACGAGCACAGCCTGTAGTTTGGAATTTTCTCCTCCACCAGGTCGAGACTCTTCATAGTCATACGGACATGTGGTTAAAGAGCTTTCTATCCTTTTCCTCCATTCCTTCACAATGTCTCTCCCGTTCTGAGGTGTGCATTTCCCCTGTAGGCTTCATCTCATTCGGAGAGCTCAATGGTCACACTAATGTTGTGGTTCCCGAGTTCGGTCTCAGAGGCCATAAACAAGCAGTCTTGTCTTGGTCTCAAAGTCATTTGGGCTCGGTCTCAGGGTAAGGTGGACTCGGAAATTGTTGTTGAGACCAGCCGAGTCCAATGCGTCTGTCTGAGGTAATGGTAATTAGAAACTGGAGTTTATATCACTATTGAATATGAACAAGCCACTTAAACATCAATCAATCAGTCCTTTCTCTACATGCATACATACAATCTAACAGAGAAAAACAAGTTCCTGCTCTTCTTGTTCAGGATCCAATCAATGAACACATTTTATTTTGAATAGTCTGACCTTAAGATTTTAAGTGTGCATTTTCATCCGATTGCTTTACTTTGATGTCCACAAAATCTGGAATTATTATGATGTTTTCATGTTTAATAATAAAAATGGATCGAATGGATGTTGTTGGTTACTGTGGGGCAAAAAAGGTATTTAGTCAACCACTGATTGTGCAAGTTCTCCTACTTAGAAAGATGTGAGAGGTCTGTAATTTTCATCATAGGTACACAATCACATTGTAGGATGTTTACAGAATTTAATTGTAAATCATGGTGGAAAATAAGTATTTGGTCAATAACAAAAGTTCAACTCAATACTTTGTAACGTAACCTTTGTTGGCAATGACAGAGGTCAAACGTTTCCTGTAAATCTTCAGCAGGTTGGCACACACTGTAGCTGGTATTTTGGTCCATTCCTCCATGCAGATCTCCTCTAGAGCAGTGATGTTTTGGGGCAACACAGACTTTCAACTCCCTCTACACATTTTCTATGGAGTTGAGGTCTGGAGACTGGCTAGACCACTCCAGGACCTTGAAATTCTTTTTAACGGAGCCACTCCTTCGTTGCTCGAGCGGTGTGTTTGGGATCATTGTCATTCTGGAAGACCCAGCCACGTTCCATCTTCAATGCTCTCACTGATGGAAGGAGGTTTTGGTTTAAAATCTCACGATACATGTTCCATTACAATTGCTCCCACAGCTGATTTATTCACACCAACCTGCTTGCCTATTGTAGATTCACTCTTCCCAGCCTGCTGCAGGTCTACAATTTTCTTCCTGGTGTCCTTCGACAGCTCTTTGGTCTTGGCCATGGTTGAGTTTGGAGTCTGACTGTTTGAGGCTGTGGACAGGTGTCTTATACAGATAACGAGGTCAAACAGGTGCCATTAATACAGGTAACGAGTGGAGGACAGAAGAGCTTCTTAAAGAAGTCACAGGTCTGTGAGAGCCAAAAATCTAGCTTGTTTGTGGGTGACCAAATACTTATTTTCCACCATGATTTACAATTAAATTCTTTAAAAATCCTAAAATGCGATTTCATGGATTTTTTTCCCCCTCATTTTGTCTCTCATAGTTGAAGTGTAGCTATGATGGAAGTTACAGACCTCTCTCAAATTTCTAAGTAGGAGAACTTGCACAATCAGTGGCTGACTAAATACTTTTTTGCCCCCCTGTATATTCAGTTGACTTTATGTGTTGATTCTGATTAAATTTGAGAGAAGGTCATTTACTTCCAAAAGTTACATTACCTTAGTTTGACAAAAATATAATAATACTTAATAATAATTTTAGGCTATACATGATTTAATGTCAGACTTTACAAAGTCTATGATGAAATCTATTATGATGATATCTATACACATAATGTATAATGAATGTAAATCGAATTACAAACTAATTTCTTTGTTCCATTTTCTTCTTTTTATTCTTGTATGATGAATAGTCTCAGCCATTTCCAGTTTTGGTCTTGACTCTGGAAATGGAATCGGATTCTGTAGGTTTTTGTTCACTGAGTAATTCTATACTCATTTTCCAGGTTCCAGCAGCTTGGACTTTGTTACTTTGCTGGAGGTCCTGCTGCACACCTGTACGGGTCATCAGCCGGACAGTGCACCCGTTCAGCCGTTGGACTTTGTGCTCCTACCATCGATCTGACCTGAAGCCAAGACAGTTCCCGGACCTGTGCCCGTTCTCCATACGGGTTCCGCCTGCCTGCGACACCTGCATCTGACCTGCCCGTCGTCTATACCTGATTCCGTTCTGGGTTTTCTCTCTCTCTCACACCCTCTCCCCTCAGTCTGTATTCAGTTTTATTCGGTAAATTCCTGTGTTAACCTTTATTAGTGTCTCGTTTTTGCTTTGTGAGTCAGTGTTGAGTTTCTAGCCTTAAAACACAGTAGGTGTGTTTGCATAGCTGTTCGGTCGCCTTCTCACAACAGTATTTTTAAACCGAAATACCTTCATCACAATATGCCAATTACGGAATAAATGGAGTCCCTGCAAAGGCAGAAACTCAGGACACCGGCAGAACGAGACAAAACTGGGACAGAATCCAGCGGAATGGGACTGAACCCGGAAGAATCAGCAGAACCCAGGGTACCTCATGTTCTCTTCCAAGTTCATTAGGGGACTCCAGAGTCTTAAAGTTTGTGTGCTCAAACTGTAGAGCAAAAGCACATTTTCATCATGCCCCTTTTTATGTGAGGTTTTGAGTTGCGTTCTTCCAGGTTTTGCCCCGTTCCTCCGAGGTCTGTCTTCTTTGTGTCGCCTTCCATTGTAGCTTCCATCCCAGTTTCCTCAGACTTCCTTTAGTCTGGGGTGCTCAAGCAGACCAGGGGTGCCCTCCATGATGCAACGATTCCTGGTTTTTCTACTTTAATGCAAACCATGCACTAAAAGACCTCGAAAAGACACTGAAAAGGTGTTTAAAAGATGAAGGTCTGACACCCTGTCACATCTAAAGACAAGTCACCAGCCAAACTGGACAGTGATAAGCAGAACATTACAGTCCATTACAGACTAACGGTGTGATAATGCTGGAGTTTCTGAGGTTTATAACAGCTTTTAATTGTATAGAGTGGTTCAGTCGGTAACAAGCGCTACTGGAGCTGATGGTGTCAGCAATGTGTGCGTCCGCATCTTTACTCGGTACCATCTCTATAAAACAACAATAAAATCTTAAAGAGCTGGAATAACGAGAGCAGTGCGTGTTAGGCACGTTGTTCATTATTGTGAAGAATGAACTGCACTGGGTGTTTTGACTCATTTAAATTACATGCTCTGCACTGACGCTCCAACGCTACGACAACTGCTTTATATGGACCAATACATTGTTTGTATGATTTCGGAAATCGTTAAAATACTCGAAAGACATTTTGCCCAGCTGACAACTTTGAGAGGAGGTACATCTTTGGACTGGGATCCACCGACAAGCACAAGCAACTCCCACAGTTTCGTTATTCACCATCCAGACACAGGGGGCACCTTCACTACACACCCCTGTCTCTGTCCGAACCATTTCCAGGAGCTTAGCAGAAGGAAATTTGTTGTAACCACGCCCATTATGTGTCCTGCCATTGACAGCCAGGCACCTTAGTTTGCAGTGGTGTCATGAACGAGAAACCTGGACTGCTATTGACTGGAACCGTATCATCTATAGCAAAGAAGGATGAAGAAGGATGATCTCTCACCAAGCGGTACACTACCCAAAAGTAGCCTCTGAGCCATTTTACATAGCAGCAATGGAAGCACTTTATCCTTTGGTTAGTTCTCCTCTGGCCTCCTGAACCCCCGTGACCCTGAAATGGACTGAGTGGGTACTGAAAGTGAGTGAGTGAGTAGATCCTCAGAAAAGTTTGATCTCATAAATCCTTACAGTCTAGGAGCAAGAGGGGTTGAATAAAGTAGAGTGTCACTATATCTCAGGAACACTCTGGCCTTTATGTAATTGACTTGGGGTTGTGTTATAGCAATAGATCACAGTACTTAATGTTATTTTCATTATCCGGAACCTTGCACAAACAAAAGGAACTGGACTGTCAAGGTATGTATTGTTGGTATTTTCATGACCATTATTCTGGGCGTGCTGCGTAGAAAAGCAGGACTGTCAGAGCGGCTGGATTAGAACAAACCCATCCTGCAAAGATCAAACCAAGAGCACAGTGTGCGGTGCTGACAGTGGTGAAAGAGCAGTCAGGAGTAACAGACTGCAAATTCAAGACCGCTGTTACCCTCCCCAGGAGAGGTCAACCAACACGGGTCACTCTACAAACGAGACGTTTGATAGTACATGAAGTCTTAAAGAAACCCAGGGTAACTTCTAAGCAACGAAAGGTCCCTCATATTGGCTAATATTCATATGTATTAATAAGTATTAATATTAATAATTAATATATCATCAGGAGAACACTGAACGACAACAGTGTGCATGGTAGGGCTGCAAGAGAAAGCCACTGCTCTGCAAAAGTTTGCCGAAATAACTTGGACAATCCAGAAGCCTTCTGGGAAACATTTTGGGGATGGATACGACCAAAATATAACTTTTTGGGTTAAATGAGAAGCTTTATGTTTGGAGAAAGAAGAATATAATTCTATAATTGTGTTATCCCATCTCTGAAACATGGTGGTAGTATCATAGTTTAGGCCTGTTTTTCTGCATCTGGGCAGGAGGGCTTGCCATCGTTGAATTCTGAATTATAGCAGCAGATTCTAAAGGAAAAGATCAGGACATCTGTCCATGAACTGAATCAATTATTATGACTTGGACAAAGGTCCCTGGGGGTATTCCACAAACTGAGCTACCCCAATGTTTGAGACAAGCCTGGTTCATTTTGTTCAATTTCAGTTCTACATATGAAGCTAAATTTAAGCCCCACTAAGTTGCTATAGCAACATAAACGTTTGGACAAACCTCCGTGCCAGGTTACAACTGCCTTCGATTCTTCGATACTTATGAGTTCGGAGGTCGTACTAATGACATGATACGCACTCAAGTGGTTTTGGTCAGGTGGTGAAAACAGACACCAGAAGAAAACTTTAGTTTTTACTTCTGTTTTTGTGTAGTCAAAACCAGCAAGTTTATTTTGCCTTACTAAAAGAAAATGAAGTGAACAGGAAATGCATTATGTGAGTAATGTTTTTATCACGTTACAATCATTGAACCACATAGATTGGAATATTATGTTTTTCCTTATATTGAGTAGTCATTTTAAAAAGTCTTCGGCCTGCATGTGTTCATGTGTAGTTGCTTAATAACAGAAGTACAACCAGTTTACCTTACAAACTGCCTAGATCAATTATTTATTAAAATCACAACAGTTGCAGCATCCATACTGGCAGCCGCCATGACGTTTTGTTACTAACTCCTAACTCAGGGCTCATGGAAAAATCAGAGTTCCCCACTAGCAAATACTACGTTGTGGTGGCATTCATGTGTACTCCTCTCGTAAATGTGGTATTTCCTACACCACTTGAAGGCAGCATAAAGCTGAGGCTTAGCTAAGCTTCATCAATTCTTTTGAAATAAATAAATAAATAGCTGTGGATGTTTGCCATTACCTTTGAATAATATTACCCGAGTACTGTAACTTTATTGTATTGGAAGACTGGCTGTTTACATTTATTAAAATGTAATACTTAATTTTACTTACTAACATTTCCAAAAACAAATAAAGAACATTTTAATTTCTTGTTTTTATTGAAACAGATTCAAATCAGTGTAAAATGAAACTGCTAGATATGCTGAGCGAGGCTTACTCAAAAAAGGCCTTTTCATACAGAGTACGATTTTTGCGCAAGAACATAATGGACGAGATGTTTAACGTAGTGGGACCTTCGCACCAAATGCGCTATGGTGTTTGTCTACACACTCTGAAAACTCCCTGTCCGCTTTTGCTTTCTTTGATTTCCCTTCTATTAATGTGCCGTGTCATTTTCACATCGTCAACTTAAAAATAAAAAATAAAAAAACACGAGTGATCATGAACAGATTAGAATGCACTTCGATAAATAATCAGACGCTTCCATCCAGTCCCTGTGAGCTTTATCTCCATCATTCTCCAGCCTTTCAGTTCTATCCCACCAGATCTGTTCTTTAATATCCATGTTTTTAGAGGCAGCCTGTTGCTCGTCCTATAAGCTCCTGATGAGCTGTTCTGCCCGGCAACCGAGCTCTGATTGGTCAGCCTGATTTTAATGCAGATATTAGAACAGGCTCTGATTAAACATTTTACTCAGCGTCGCGGTCCTTCAGTTTCGGACTCGGTGTGAAGGATGGAGTTAATATATGTGTACTCTTTTTCAAAACTTGACCTGCAGTTTTTTTGTCTGTAAAAAGCAGACTCGGTGTGAAAAGGCCTTAAGCGTGGCTTTTATAAGCTCGCTTCCTGGAATACCCATCAGGTCGTGCCAGAGGCTTCACATAGGCTGTGAGCATAGTAAGGATTCTGTGAGAAGCAATCTAAAATACAGCTTAAACTTCTCATCCCTCTGTCAAACGCACAAGCACGCGCACACACACACACACACACACACACACACACGCACACACTCTCACAAAATAAAGGAAAATCAAAGCAGAATCAGCGTCAGTTCTGAGACTCCTCCACCCCTGAGCTTAGTCATCCTGACTCACTGCTTCACTTCATCTCACCACACAGTCAAACAAACACACCCCATTCACACACTCCCTCACCCTCCCTCTCTCTCACTCGCTCTCTCTCTCTCACACACACACACACACACACACACACACACACACACACACACACACACACACACACACGCTGAGTGGTCCGGTCCTCTGCTGAGTGCTGAGTGCGGGCATAAGGCAGAATCTCACCTGCTTGACGTTGTAGCCCGTCTTGGCGCTGGTCTCGATAAACATCACGCTGAGCTCCTTCGCCCGCTGCTCACCTTCCTCGATCGTGATCTGCCTGCAGCAAGGACACACGGTATTTTAGAGCTTTTATTTTTGGATCTAAAACCAGACGAGTACATGTTAAGAAATTCATTGGGATCTAAACCAACCAGTGAATCAGAGCAGGATGGGTACAGAAACATAAATCCCATGCCCATCAAAGCTAGCTTAAGAAGAATAAAGCAGTACTGTTTATTTTCTAGTTTAGAAGTACATTTATTTTAAAATAAATCTGTATCTTCACCCATGAAGATCACCGACGTGCTCTGAGATCTCGTCAGACCTGTCAGAACATTTTTAAAGAAGATTCATATGCAGGACCAAACATGACAAATAAATAAATAACTAAATAAACCTAGAACTAACTAACTAAATAAAGAAATAAAACCACAAATAAATTAATGCTCAACATAAAATGGTATATAAAATTGCTTTCCCTGCTGCCCTATAAAAAGGCTCTCAGAGGATACTTTTGGCTAATGTACCTCTTGGTGAGAGATCGTTGCTACTTGACATGCCTCTATGACACACTCAACGACATTTTGTTCACTTGACAGACTTCATTGGACTGAGAGAAACAGGGTGGTGGTTTCAACACACTGGCGCCATCTAGGTTGTTCTGACTTAGCTGGTGGGAGCAGTGGTTTTATGGGGGCACACACAACAGGCTCCGGACGGCCCAGACAGACCACCAGTGGAGAGGATCGTTTGATCCACAGACAAGCAAGAGAAGCAACCTAAAAAGTGTGCAGGATATACAGGCCCAGCTGTAACATCTGTGGGTCAGTGTGCCACAGGATACCATACAGAACCCGTTTGTCTCCATGCCCAACTGTATCTCATCTTGTATCCAAACTAGAGGCGGCCCAACAGGGTAACTAGAGCCTCCTTTCAATTGTACAATTTTCCCCAATAAACTTATCCCAACAAATATAAAGTTCCATTCAGTCCCAACAACTCCTCCATGATGAGCTTTTTCATCCATGAGTGTATTTCCTCCTTTTCTTAGTTTGTTCCTCCTTTATCTCCACAGCCATTTGTTCATCAACCACTTTGCCCTGGTCATGGTCTCATTGTATCTAGAGCGTCAACTGGACAAGATTCCCAACAGGGGATCATTTAGAGTAACAGGTGTACCTACTGACATGTTTCGGATCAAACCTGGATCCCTCGAGCTGTATGACATTATGTCGCCCCTGAGGCTGATTTCATCCATATTGTTTGTATTGCTAATAAATGTGCTTTAACTACAGATATTGAAATTGTTTTCATACTAAATATACAGATACAACCTGATCTACATACGCTTCTCTTAACCTGATTCTCATTTGTACTCCATCGCATCAAAAGGAAATCAGATTCCTCAAAGCGATTCGAAGGAATAAATTTACCCTCTTCACTTGACGCAAAAAAAAATTATTTGAACTATTTATTTATTTCTTTATTTTTGCTCAAACATGAAAGTCTTCTGAAAAGTGCCTCTGCATCGTATCTCCCCGTCTGTGGCTGCTAATGAGCGTCTCTCATTCAGCACTGATACGAGCAGTTTGTCTTTCCTTCAGCAGCCCGTAACCCCCTGAGGGAGGCATAAAGTGACAACACCAGGCAGAGTATGAATAAAAAGATGAAGCTGCCATCGTTCAAAGAGATGCCATCTCTCATTGCATTTAAAAGACCTCTGGCACTTCAGGAATGCCGACTCGCCCCGCGCACATCTGTTCATCAGTCCGCTGTGCTCGGTGCCTCCAAAGTTCAGCCGTCTTCTCTTCTGACGTGATGGCTTTTGAAACCTCAGGACGGCCACGAGCCAAAGATTCTGAAATTCATGCTGACGATAAAATGAAAATGTGTCGGAATTTATGGCTAACAGCACGGCTGAAAAAGTCTGCTCACGATACGGACGTCTTGTCTGACTCGATGAAGGAAAGCGTCCGCCTGCCACGAAGACGTCATCAATATTTCACACCGCAGCTCAGCTTAAAGATGCAGCATAAGCTGTTCTGGCCCACAGGGTGATCGAGTACTTACTTACCTTCCTGGCCTCGATTTTCTGGCAGCACTACATACCTCCGGTTTGAAAGTCTTCAGGTCTTGTGAGTCGTATTGAGCTGTTTTCATAACGATACTGTGGTCTGAGCACGTGAAGCTGTCTTGTGTCTAGTTTATGTCACGTCTCTCAGGAGCTTAAAAGCAGTCCAAGTCCAACTCCAAATCAGAAAAAGTTTTGATGGTATGGAAAAACCACGTATCTTCGAAAGAGTCTGAGTTTAAACTGGGACTGTTTGGGACTGTGGTAGCCTAGCAGGTAAGGTACTGGACTCTGGCCCAGAAGGTCCAGGGTTCAAATCCCACCTCTGCCAAGCTGCCACTGTTGGGTCCTTGAGCAAGATCCTTAACCCACAATTGCTTGCATTGTAAGACTGTACCAATTGTAAGTCGCTCTGGATAAGGGCGTCTGATAAATGCTGTAAATGTAAATGTCTCTCAGTAGCTTAAAACCAGTCCAAGTCCAAATCAGAAAAAGTTTTGATGGTATGGAAAAACAACGTATCTACGAAAGAGTCTGAGTTTAAACGGTTCAAGGAATCTGGAGGAATTTCAGTGCATACTGGGTAAGGGCACAAGCCTAAACTGAAGATCTCCGCTCCCTCAGACGGCACTGCATCAAGAACCGTCATTCATCAATAGCTGATAGAACCACATGGACAAGGGATTCGTTTATCAAACCTTTATCAAGCTCTACAATACAGAGCTACATTCACAAATACCACTGAAAACGTTACTATGCAAAAAAGAAGCCTTATGCTATAACCATGTCAGAAGCGGCTTCGACTTCTCTGGGCTCGGAGGATCTGGAATGGACCATCATACAGTGGGAACGGGGATTGTGCTCAGATCCATCAGTATCACAGATCTTTCTTAGAAGAAATGGACCCTGTGCTCAGGACCAAAGACGAACAAAAGGACCATCCAGACTTATGAGGAACAAGTCCAAAGCCAGGCTCTGTCATGGTATGGGGTCGGGTCAGGGCCCTTGGTAAAGGTCATTTATTCTTCTGTGATGCAGCATTAATGCAGAAAAGTACACTGATTTTAGAGCAACATAAGCTGCCTTCAAGACGACATCTTTTCCAGGGACGTCCATGCATTTTTCAATAAGACAATGCAAAATAAGCTAAATCAGAAAAAGTTAGGACTGAAATATGTAAATCCCTTCCAGTCTTTTCTTTGAGGAACATTGTTTCTACACCTTTCAATCAATTTCTTATATATTTTACCTCATTACTAGCCCTAACTTGTTCATTTCCCAATTTTGTTTGGAACGTATTGCAGGCCTGAAATGCAGGGATGGATGTTTAACAAAAAAACATGAAATATCTAGATCTCCGATCTTTTTAAAGCCAAGCATCAGTGTTTTAAATCTAATGCTCCAGCTACAGGCAGCCAGTGAATTGAAAGCCACAGTGGGGTGATTTGAGAAAACATTGGAAAACCCCAAGCCAGACGAGCTGCTGCTGCTGATTGGGCCTGATCAGGGGTGCTCCAGCATGACATTAACACACACTTCACATGGCGGTTATTTAAAACAGGGCTTAGTTCTTGATTGTTACTCTCAACCAGACCAAGCCATTTTAGAGCAGTGGTTGTTACCTTCCAAAATGACCTGAATAAATGGACACATTACACTCATTTTCCCTAATTCAGCATTGTTGTGCATCAAAACCCTCATGCTTGAACTCTGTCTACAAACATTATCGATGCATCCCTAATTTTAAGTTTCTGCAGGGCGTCTCTCATCCTGCTGGCTCGAAGCCTTTAATAGAAGTCTATCTGAGCTGAGATCAAGCAGGGAATCTGGAACAGACCTTCACCATCTGCTTCCTCAACACAAAAAACCCCACTAGTTCTAGGACTGAGTACATCGCTCACTCACTCATGTGGCTTAGTGGTGTTTCTATTGTATCAAGGTGCCGATGAGGATGATCTTCATTCGTACAGTGCACTCACTATTTCATTTTCTGTTAAAGCACAGCTGAGTTTTATGACCTCTGTCCCTCAGGACCTGATCCCAGCATCTGCTAATATGGTTTATAGGGCCAAATCCTATCGTGGCATAGCTGCACAGTGGTTAGTGCCGTCGCCTCACTGTTCCGGAGATTCCTAGTTCAGCTGTGTGGGGTCTGCATGTCCATAGGCATCAGGCGTCTCATTGGCTGCTTCGGCTCATTGCAAGACTGGCTTGTAAATAAATACAAGGGAACGGAGGAGCGGTGTTTTTTTCTGATTAGCATGTACAATATTATAATTATTTCTCAACCGATTTTAATAAGTCATTTGTATACTCAAGGCTTTTAATCTACGTAGAGTACAAACAAAGTTTGAGACTCCAGTTGCTTCTAATCTCAATAAAGAGGAGTGTATCAGCTCTGATAAGAAAATGCGCCTTTAGAATTTAATGTATGAAATGTGAAGGTTTTTTTATGTCCTCGAATGGCTGTTTTATTTATATTACATATACTATTGCTCATCTATTACTATTATTATGTTGTTATATTATTATTTATTAGACTAGAATCAGCCATGTTTTTTCCAAAACAATATCTGGTTACTCCAGTTTTCTCCCACATCCCAAGTAATACAAAGAAAATGCAATATATGCAACATTTACACACAAACGCATAACCAAACTTTGTTTTTTGTTTGTTTGATACAATATCGGACTCTCTACAGTAAAATCCCTGACTCATTCAGTGAGTTCAGGCCTAACTTCATGCCAGCTTGTCTGAGACCGAGACCGGATCAGCTCACCTGTACAGATGGACGTCCAGCAGGTGTAAACACACTCTTATCTACTATCCTGAATGCTGAGGCTTATCTGAGAGCATGAGGGCATTTCAGTGTTTATTGACTCGTCCCTTTAAGGGAAATGCCAATAGCAGCCCATCTGTTGTTGTTCAGATCAATCAGACGCTGGATTTAGAGCTGAGAGGGACAAGGAGAGGATGCAGGAGGCTCTTTATCCATTAAAGGTGCAGTAAATATTGGAAGAACCTCAGGGTCCAGACATGAGGATTAATAGTACAGAAATCTCTTCCAACAACCTCTATTATGGAATTGGAGTCAGATCAGTGACGGGGATTTAAACACCAGATCATGTTTGTTTGGTTTATTTAATGTCGCATCAGAATCAATGGCTATTCATGACAGGAACAAGGTTACATCAGTACCAGTCACATTCACACTGGGCCAATTTAGAGTAACCAATTAACCTAACATGTCCTTGGAATGTGAAAACTCTACACAGTCGGGATCGAACCGGGGACCAATGGAGCTGTGAGTTGACCGTGCTAAATGCTGATGCCCCCCTGAATCATGTGAGTTTTTGAGTTTGGGCACTGCTGCTAAAATCAGATGTTAATTCAGTCAGGTTCTAAGACAAAAACCCTTGTGGATCATCTGCTGTTCAGTTTATATATCATTTTGTAGCCAAGTACTAAACACAAAGCAAACAATGTAATCATTTACATAGGCAGGACTGAAGCGCTCACCATGAGGCCTCCATACTCAAACCCAACCGTCATCTGAACCTAAACAGTACTTGGATTCATCACTAAAGACGATACGGTTCCAGCCTGATGGTGGCTGGCTGTCACTGGCAGAACATGCCAGGCTGTAAATGCCAGGAAATGGTCCGGGCAGAGACAGGGGTGTGTAGTGAAGGTATGCCTTGTGTCTGGATGGTGGACAACGAAACTAGGAGCAGCTCGTGTTTGTCAACAAACGATCCTATCTACTGGTGGTCTGTCTGGGCCGTCTGGGAGTCTGTCCACCATGCGTGTGCCCACATAAAACCACTGCTCCCAACACCTCCTAACAGCTAGATGTCCCAAGCGTGAGATTAAAAATATATCTTAAATACGTTTCAATCTCATAAACACAAACACCAGACTAATCTTACATCAACTCACTAACACGCACACACATAGTCTTGGTAAACATATGTTTATGAGGACTGTCCATTGAGAAAATGATTACTATAGCTTATTAATTATACACCTACCCCTAATATTAACAGGTAACAAAAGCAAATCTTTTGCCTTTTTTATTTTAAAGTTTGACGTTTTGGTAAACAAGGAATTAAAATTGCTGGAACGGGCTAATTGTCCCCACAATGTCAAAACATATCTACTGTTCCTATCCTTCAGGAGACAAATGGTCCCCACAAGTATAACAAATACCTGATCTCTCTTTCTCTCTGGCACACACACACACACACACACACACACACACACACTCACACACACACTCACACACACACACACACACACAGTACACAGTACTGAATGTACTCTCAGTGACAGATGAGAGCTGAAGGCCAGCGCTGCTGTGCTATGCTAGCATTGCGATAACCGGGTTCATTATCCTCCAGTTACTTTACAGCAGCCTCCTACATCTGTCACATTCCATCACAGTTGTCGAGGTAACCAGCCGCACAATGCAGGACCATTCTTTATTGTGATTCATCACAAAACAAACTCTCTGCTGGGTTAAGGTTATGGAGAGAAAATTAACCGACTTCATGCAAATGGATTTCAGAATGTATTCAGGTACGCTTTATCAACGCCTTCATTTCAATTCACTTCATACTTTATCAACATAAGGTAAAGTAAACACTGCGGTTTGTGGACTACCCATGATGCCATCCAACCTCAAGTCGAGTCAAATGTATTTACACAGACAATGCTGGAGTTGCATTCCGATAAATCCACTGTAAGGTGATCGTATCGCAAACTGGGGAGTTTCATATGTTCATGCGCTGTTTAACTTCCATCTGATAAACGTCTGTTTAACAGCTCAAGTCTTAAGAATTATAATAGGAAAAAAAAATCTGTCCTACATATATCTAATTCACGACTGAATGACAGAAAGCAGGTACAAGCAAAACCCTTGCGACACCTGCTGACAGAAAAGAGAATCGCAGTCTTGAAATGCCAAAACAAATGTCTTTTGTTTTCGGTAAGTATTTCAAGTTTCATAAAAGATACAAAGATAAGAATGACTGTGTTGTTACTTGGTTTTGAAAAGCAGGTTTGGGGATATAATGAAGCATCAGGCTAAATGCATGGGGTGGGTTTCCATATTTCGATATCTTTCCCAAACAAAGGCTTGCATATTAGGGCTATTTCTCCAATCTTGTTGAAAAAACGAACATTTCTCACTCACTACTGAGAAGCAGCAAAGCTTCCGATACTAGAGGAGTTAAAGGAATAAAAAGAGAAAACTGACTCAATCCCCCGCCCTGCATTTAATGACTGACGTTTGCTTATTTGTTTAATCCCTTGCTTTTTTATTCTATTACATTTCTAAATTTGAATATTTTATGCCTGCTTTTGTCAAGGCTGCGATTTTCCCCTCACTCATTTAGTAATGGAATAAAATATTGTGAATGCTGTAAAATCATGGCTTGTGTAAATACTTAATGAAAGCCTGTATTATGATTCATTGGAGCACACAGTACAGTAGATGCGCTTAAACCCAATCTGTGAAGCAAAAGCTGATGAGGTTGCTGCAGGACGAATCCTATCACAGCATCATTTTCTTTTTTATTAGAGGACTGCTGCACTGTAACGTATCGTGCCGCTCAACCAGGACGCCTGCTGAGATCAGTGCAGAGCTCTAAGCCTAAAGCCAGGTCTGGCTGATCCTATAATCCATAACGTCTGCCTTTTCAATCAGGAGCCGGGCTGCTGGGTTACACCAGCTTACACGGATACAGTCAGATATACGACCGAGGAGAAGAGCCGGAGCACGGTATGGGAACATTCACAACATATAGTCTTACGCTAAAGTTTGGGCACCTGCGGTTCAACTCCACGCTCTGCTGAATCTCTAAATGACAAACACTAAACACAAGAGTCTGCAGGAAGCAAACTTTTTTAGAACATGGTAAAAGGTTAATCATCGAGATAAATCATTAATGTTCCTTTTTTAAGCGCTAAGGACTTAATTGACTTTATAGTTCATTTAATGGTTCATTAAAATGTGAAGAATGTCTTATTTGTTCGTTTCCAGCACAGGCTGCGCTGACATTTTTATTTCGAGCACATGCCTAAACAGTTTCAGATAATGATAGTTTTAGTTTACTTTGTCTTACTTCTAAGTGCTGCAACCTGCTGCAGTGCTGTGCAAAAGTCTTAAGCCATCAATAGATTGCCAATAGATCAGAGCTCACAAAAAACATATGACATGGTCAGTACTGTAAGTCTGTAACTCAGTCATGGCCAGAATCACAGCAGTCTCATTAGCCTGGGATGTTGTGGATGACTGTAATAAATTCAGGATCAGTGATCACTGGACAGAGGGAGAAAACTCTCGGATGAATGTGAATGAGCTTAAGTGCAGACTGCAGGTTTTTGATAATAAACCTGATCAAAATTTATTATAACTGATCAATCCATAGGACCACATCTCCATAAACATGACCTGTTTCTTCCAAAAATATAAAAAACTAATGCTTTAATACTTCTTCTTCTTTCAGTTTCTCCCTCTATCAGGGGTCGCCACAGCGAGTTAAACGTTTCCACCTCACCCTGTCCTCCACGTCCTCTACTCTCACCCCAACTCCCTGCATATCTTCATTTACCACAACCAAATAACTCCTCTTTGGTCTTCCTCTCCGTCTCTTGCCTGGCAGCTCCATCGCCAAACATCCTCCTACCAATATATCCACTATCCCTCACTGCACATGTCCAAACCATCTCAGTCTTCCCTCTCGAATTTTGTCTCCCAATTTTCCAACCTGTGCTGTCCATCTTGATGATCTCATTCCTAATCCTGTCCACCCTAGACCCTCCTAAAGAGAACCTCAACATCTTAAGTTCTGCCACCTCCAGCTCTGCTTCCTGTCTCTTTGTCAGTGCCACTGTCTCTAAGCCATACAACAAGGCTGGTCTCACTCCTCTCTTATAAATCTTTCCTTTCACTTTTGCTGCGACCCTTTTGTCACACAGCACTCCTGACACTCTTCTCCATCCACTCCATCCTGCCTGTACTCTCTTCTTTACCTCCTTTCCACACTAATACTAAAGAATCTAAAAGATAAACAACAATTAAATTCAGCTTCCCATTCGCAGAATTCTGTAACTGCTACTACAACCCCAAATCAGAAAAAGTTGGGACGGTATGGCTTTTATTTCATTGCAGACAGTATGAACCGGAGATATTTCTGTTTTTTCTGGTCAACTCCATTTCATTTGTTAATAAACATCCATTCCTGCATTTCAGGCCTGCAACTCATTCCAAAAAACGTTGGGACAGGGAGAGTTTAGAGGAGAAAATCTGGAAATCCCTTCCATATGTCCTCCTCTACAGTGCATAATATCATTAAACCATTCAGAATCTGGAGGAATTTCAGTGTAGAGGGTAAGGGCACAAGCCTAAACTGAAAAGGGGTGATCCCCGCTCCATCAGACGGCACTGCATCAAGAACCAGCATTCATCAATAGCTGATAGAACCACATGGACAAGGAATTCCTTTATCAAACCTTTATCAAGCTCTACAATACAGAATTACATTCACAAATGCCACTTAAAACGTTACTGTGCTAAAAAGAAGCCTTATGTTATAACCATGTCCAGAAGTGGCGTCGACTTCTCTGGGCTCGGAGGCATCTGGGATGGACCATCACACAGTGGAAATTGTGCTCAGAATCAGTATAACAGATCTTTTTTTAGAAGAAATGGACAGTGTGCTCCGGACCAAAGACGAAAAAAAGGATCATCCAGACTGTTATGAGGAACAAGTCCAAAAGCCAGACTCTGTCATGCTATGGGGTCGGGTCAGGGCCCTCGGTAAAGGTCATTTCCACTTCTGTGATGCAGCATTAATGCAGAAAAGTACACTGAGATTTTAGAGCAACATGAGCTGCCTTCAAGACGACATCTTTATCAGGAACGTGGCACAGAGGATACCAAAACGTCTTTTAAGTGTTGTGAGAAGGAATGTGGTAAATGCTTTACAGTCCCAACTTTTTTTGGAATGTGTTTCAGTCCT
This sequence comes from Ancistrus triradiatus, assembly GCA_025084515.1. NCBI lineage: Eukaryota > Metazoa > Chordata > Actinopteri > Siluriformes > Loricariidae > Ancistrus > Ancistrus triradiatus. The sequence goes on along the minus strand of JAJAGP010000263.1, from coordinate 368,978 downwards.
GAAAAGCAGGAATGGATGTTTATTAACAAATGAAATGAAGTTGAACTGAACAAAAACATTAAATATCTCAGGTTCATACTGTCTGCAATGCAATAAAAACCAAAGTAAATGTAAGAAACTGTGTGTGTGTGTGTGTGTGTGTGTGTGTGTGTGTGTGTGTGTGTGTGTGTGTGTGTGTTTTATGTACATTTTCCATATTGTTCCAACTTTTTCTGATTTGGGTTCGTAATAGTCAGAGTAATAGTATTCGATGCAAACCCTGGACATTGCTCCAGTCCATTGCTAGTATTAATGATCTGGACGATGTGTTCTAATGTTAGATGAAGTACAGCAGGCATGCAGATCTAACACTGCTAGCCATAAGCCTTAAGCTCCTCTTAATTGTAGATTCATTAGTCTTGATGCTCCCGCACAAAACGAAAGCAAACTCCTTACAAACAACACGTCTTGCGTGATTACGTTTGGCTTAAGGGTGAATATGCATCAGTCCTGTGAGATACCATTGCTCAGTGTTAAGCGCAACAGCTCTGCTTCCTCCACTGTGGTTATTCCTGAATATAGAAATCACACGTCACATTTCTCATCAGTAGTAACAGTTTCTACATAATTCAGGGAAGCTGGGATACATCTGAGCTCTGGTGTCAAGATGATACAGATGCTAGAAGTAAGACATTGTTCTACAGCAGCAGTGCAGCTCCGTTCTGTTTCCTTCTCCAGCTTTTGTTGGTGGATCAAATCTCTTGAGCTCGAGCAGCCTGTTCTTCTCCTCTGGCAGTGTTTTTTGGCCTAGTTCCTCACAATAGTGAGCTGCGTCCTAACATGCTCTTAAATCCCTGCCTCAGAATGTACAATCCGCCAGAAATTCAGCAGAACAGAACCAGAACTAACCTTTTATCAGCCAGATCTGTCTTATTGCCCACAAGCATGATGATGACATCACTCCCTCGCTCCGTTCTGACGTCATCAATCCATTTGGAGGTTTGCTGGAATGAATTCACATCTAAAAAGAGAAGGTGGGGTTATACAAAAGCTCTCGCATCTATATGAAGTTTGTGAACCCATTAACTGCTCATAATGTGGGCTGGTTTTCATCCACTTGGTTGTGTGCAGCCAGTAAGGTGTTTATTTATGTTTCTATTCCATCGTGTGTTTATAGTTTGGTTCTACAGTGTGTGTGATTGTTAATGTGTGCTTATAACAGAAGAACCACAGTGTTGTGTATTTCCTGGACAGAGTGATATGTAGAAGTTTAGGCTTCGGATGCTGTGTAGATGGTAGAGTTAAACGTGATGGACCAAGTGAACCCGAACTACAAAGTATGAACACACCCTTAGTGTCTCAGTTAGGTCTGGTTCCTCACAGGCCGTCTTCCTTTTGGGAATTTTCCCTTTGCTACCACGGCTGCTCATTCGTGGTCCAGACTATGGTTTCTGACAATGTCTATTGTTAATAAAGCGGAATTGAATTATAGTTTATTTTAATATCTGGTCATTAAAGAGTTCTGCTTATTAAAACTCACAATAAGTGTACAAAGAGATGATGTAAGTTAATGTTACTTAGGTTTTATTAAGTTAAGTGAAGCGGGTCATTAAAAGCGCTTTAAGCGGAGAGGTTGCAGTCCATTTGAAAAGAATTTCAGATGCAATATGTCGGACTGCTGGAGACCAATTACATTGAGTATTACTGAGATCAAAGCCTGGCTCTCGTCTCAGAGTGACATTAATGGCCTTGCTGCTGTTCCAAGGTCAGGCTCACTCTCGGTCCCCTCATACAGCCATCACTTTGTATTCATTTCCCCAAGGGTGGCTGCATCAAACCCATCATGTTCTACTGCATCTTCCGGGACGTAAAAACAATAAACCTGTCTGTTTTTATGCCACCAAATAAAGGAAGCACTAAATCTCAGTAAAACTTAAACAAGGAGCGAGTTACAGTCTTGATCAGGGTGGTACGAAGGTCAATGACGTCTGTGCTTAAAAATGAGTCAAAGATCAACGATGGAAATTTGAGACTGGTAGGCAGATGTGTCAAAACCCCACTCACTGGCTGCTTTACTAGGTACACCTTGGACCCACTTTTGCCTTCAGACTGGCATGGATTCAGCAAGGTCCTGGAGACATTCTTCAGAGATTTTGGTCCATATTGTCATGACAACATCACGCAGTCGCTTCAGATGTGTCGGCTGCGCATCCATGATGAGAATCTCCCATTCCACCACATCCCAAAGGTGTATTCTCTACTGGATTGAGATCTGGTGACTGTGGAGGCTGTTTCAGGTACAGTGACCTTATTATCATTGTTTGGGACATGGAGCGTTATCCTGCTGGAAGGAGCCGTCAAAAGATGGTCCACTGTGCTCATGAAGGGGTGCACATGGTCAGTAACAATACTCAGGTAGGCTGTGTGGTCTAAACCATGCCCAGGCGGTATTAAGGGGCCCAAAGTGTGCCAAGAAATTCCCCCATACCATTACACAACCTGAACCGTTGAGACCAGGCAGGATGGATTCATGCTTACATGCTTTTTTGTTTACGCCAAATTCTGACCCGACCCTCCAAATGTCGCAGCAGAAATCGAGACTCGTCAGACCAGGCGACATTTTTCTAATCTTATAATGTTCAATTTCAGAGAGCTGTGTGAATTATAGCCTTAGTTGCCTGTTCCTAACTGACAGGAGTGGAAACTGGTGTGATCTTCAGCTGCTGTAGCCCATCTGCTTCAAGGTTAGACGTGTTGTGATTGCGTTCAGAGATGTACTTCTGCATAGCTCGGTTGTAACGAGTGCTTATTTGAGTCACTGTTCACTTTCTATCAGCTCGAACCAGTCTACATTCTGCTCTGACCTCTACTGCCCTCTAACTGCCCTCACTGGATGGTTTCTCTTTTTCGGACCATTCTCTGTAAATCCTAGAGATGGCGCTGTGTGTGAAACCCCAGTAGATCAGCAGTTTCTGAAATACTCAGCACCATCAACCATGCCATGTTCAAAGTCACTTAAATCACATTTCCTTCCCATTCTGATGCTCGGTTTGATTCAGCATCATCTTGATCATGTCTACATGAATAAATGCATTGATTTTCTGCCATGTGATTGGCTGATTACGTTAATGAGCAGGTGAGCAGGTGGACCAAATAAGGTGGACGCATTGCAGCGAAGACATTTAAGATATGTAAGATATCTTTCATTCGTTTTTAAATAAAACACACTTACCATAAAAAATGCTCCAACATGAGGGTAAAATATAAAAGCTGTATAGACCACTTACTTGTGATATCATACACCACCACAGCGACAGTAGAGTCTCGGATGTAGCTGGGGATGAGGCTCCTGAAGCGTTCCTGTCCTGCCGTGTCCCACAACTGCAACCTCACCTGCAGAGAGGAAATGACACCAGATATAAAGTGATAGTCATAGAATGTACAGAATGCTTTTTAACCAGTCAGATTAACAGCTGAAACTAAGGTATTCCATCACAGTTACAATAACAACAATAGTAATAATCATAACAATAATAAAGTTGCATTGATAAATACAGTGGTACCTCGTCAAATTCGGTCCTGAACGTATTTTAACTCGAAAAATTTCTCAGTTCTAGTTGTTTGCTCGGTACTTGGTGTACTTGCCGAAACTCGATGCATGATTCGGTACACAGTGATTCAGATTCACAACAGCTCTCACTCGGTGCAGATCTACGCTGTGTTTATTGTGCTTTTCTTTATTTTTTACATCTACAGTTCTGTGTTCTTGGTGCAAATGTGTCTCCATGGGTCCTAAAATGGTTGGTTTATAAGAGCAAACCGAAAGCAAAACAGGAACTGAATCCTCCAGAACACAGGCTAAAGTTAGTTAGCCAAGTGTTTTGCTTTTAAATCGATGACTCACTAAATTATATGAGGTTTTCCAATATTTCATTATAAAATAAGCATTGTGTTTTGGCTAACTGTAGGTTAACGCAAGTGCTATAAACATTAACTTACATATCAGTGTTTATCATGAGGCTGAATCTCCACCTACAGGCGACATAATGTAACTGCAGGGATTTCAGGTGGACCAGAAAATGCAAATAAGAGGCCAAGTTCAGCCTCATCTACATGGATCTACAACATCGATTTTCAGATCAAGATGGCGATTTTTTTGAAGGAAGCAAAAACATTTTAAATGGACTGTAAACTACAATCTCCGCTCCTGTAGATGTTGCAGTACAGGGTTTTGACTCAATTTATCCGGTAATTTTCAGTGTAATTAAGATGACTCAGATCATACACCATAACTTGTATTTCAACTGTTTTTATATTTTCAGTGAACGATGTGGAATATCACAGTATATTGCAATAAAATCGTGATATAATCGTATCGTGAAACCTGATACAGGATGGGGTTGATACGAGCTGACGTTTTACAGAGAGCAAGGTCTCTAGCAGCAGGATTTTGGACAAACTGAAGAGGGAAAATGGTTCTAGTAGGAAGACCAATGAAAAGGGAGATGCAGTAGTATAGCAAAAAATATTCCTTTTTAATTGGTGCAGTCAATCAAACCATGCAGAGTGATATCCTTATAAGATGCAAAGTCGTACCGTTCTGTCCTCCAGATACATGGTTTTTGACAGGAAGTCAATTCCAATCGTGGCCTGAAAAGAAAGCACAGCAATCAAAGATTAGTAATGAGACTCGCTGTCCTACACAAGGCTGATCATTGAAAGCAAGGCTTACACTTCTCACAAGTAGGACTGATCACTGAAAACAAGGCCTGTAAAGGAAATTAAGTGGGTTTTTTATGATCAATAAAGTGCAAGTGAAGTGCCGAAGACCTCTTGTATAACGATGACATTGTATGGTAAGCAGCTAATCTATGCATGACCATATGAGGTAATTCACAGTATGACTTAATTATATATGAAAACAGATTCGGGACGCCACAATTATAATCTATCATCCCAAATAAGACTGATTATCATAAAATCAAGGCCAATCTTAGTAAGCAAGGTGCATCATGGTACAAAACACTGAAGGATGATCACTGCAAAAAACAAACAAAAATGTATCATTATAAACAAGAATGATCACCGTAAATAAAATTGTGTGAGGTGTGTAAACACAGCTGATTATTGTAAGACTAATAAGGGATCGTCTCATTTGGTCTCGGTCTCAGGAATATTCATACATTTCTTTTACATAAATTCTTTCATTCTTGACTCAGACTCTGCTCTTGTGGTCTTGACTACAAACCTACTGATTATAGGGGAAAACAAAAACAAAAACCACCAATCCTAGTGAACAAGGCTTACAATCAACCCAAACAATACTGAAGGCTGACCTTCTGGTCAATAGTGCAGTACCTAAACCTCTGATCCTCCACTTTGGCTTTGTTCATCTAAGCCAAAAGCAATGATGCCTTTACAAAACTGTGACAGTTTAATAATGGTTTTTACTGTTGTATTTTAATTTGCAATCACGTCTGGGCTGTTTATGGTTTCCTAACAGCATGATTATGGTGCTGAGCAGCTAATGGATGTACCCGATCGATCTCTGATTGATTAATGCCTCTCATAAGTTTGCCTCTCATGCACTCCCAGCCTGTCTGAAAGCCAATAATGCAGCACATTTTGTAAATATTACATTAAGGCTAATGTCTACTCATATACAGTCTGCCACAAAAGTTTGGGAAATGTAATGAACTTAATGAAACACAAACAATCTTAGCAGGTAACAAACCTAAAAACGATATATTTTTGTACATTTTAATAAACATTACATAAAAAATCTAGTGAGTTATTGAAGCCATTGTAAAACAGTCTACAGACCTGTGACGCCTCATAAAAATGGAATTCTTTATTAATGCAACGGGCTTTTAAACGCATTAAACCATTACCTTATGCAGTTAGTTTGCAGCACATTTACAAACCCGAATGTTTGAGGTCAGTTCTGTTTTAGTCGCTGGACTAACAGTGCATCAACAGAGGGACAGAATTAAGAATAAAAAGAGAAGACAGAAGAGTTCAAATTAACAATATAAAAAGTAGAAAATTGAGAAATGAGTCGGAATGTAAACTTGTGCCGTGTCTGCTGGCTGTTCTCAAATCTGCTGTGCTGAGAAAAACACGTGTCACCTTTTGAAAAAGTGACTGAAACAGAGTTAGTTCATTCTTTGTAAACTGTACGCCACGAGAATGGAGAAAGTTTATTCTGTTTCTTTATAGCAGCTTGCCAGCTTTCGTGAGGACAGAGCAGGCAGTGAATGGACTGCACAGAGGAAGAATTATTTATTATAAATTGCTGTTAAAACAACGATAACGATATTATCATAGATGATATTAATAATCCATCTATTTCCTAAACAGATGCATTTAATCGAATTGCTGCTACCATTTTACAAAAGCCATAAGCCACTCAAGGCTGTACATTTTAGTGATTTTTATCTTGGGTACGGATGGGATTCTGCTTTGCTTTGTGTATAACACCACCCATAAAATTATAGTAAGAGTTTCTCATGACTTATTGCTTAAATAGTTCTTCAAATTACAAGAAACCACTAATCTCGACTAGATGTGAATCACTGACGATTAGTCTCTACAACTATGTTAACTTTCTAAAAAGACCTCAGATCACCATCCTAATCAGAAAAAGTATTTTTATACATTTGAATTATTTTAAATAAAAAAATGCGTTCATCCCATAGTGACGAGAGACCTGGCGTGAGGGAGAGAGCAGCTGGTTCTAGCTCTCCATCCTGTGTGTTTAAATATAGAGCCGTGCTCACCAGGAAAGGAACGTGCACCAATGTATCTAGAACAAATAATTCATACTGATTTCAATTATTAAGCAGCCCAGATGCCAGGTCTACATCTCCTACAGGGCCGCTCGCTTTCTCCTTCACCCAGGAGCTCACAGGAAAGGAAAAGAGCAAACAGCTGCTAAAATAGAGGTCCTGGAAGTAAATACCACTTAGGAGGAAACACAGTGGTGCTTAAAAGTTTGTGAACCCGTTAGAATGTTTTATATTTCTACAACCCTAAATCAGAAAAAGCTTGGACAGTATGGAAAATGCTAATTAAAAAACCTGCAGTGTTCCTTACATTTCCTCTGACTTTTATTTAATAAAAGTCATGCAACAAATTCCAAAACAATTTTTTACGTCAGACCAGGAGCAAATTAGGGCTAGTAATGAGGTTAAAAAACTAAATAATGATGTGATTTCAAACGGGTGATGTCAACAGATGATTATAATCATGATTTGGTACAAAACCAGTATCCATGAAAGGAGCAAAGATGGGCAGAGGATCTCCAGTTTCTCAACAAATGTGTGACAGAATTAATGAAATGTTTAAAAACAATGTTTATAAAAAGATTGGAAGTGATTTCCATATTTCTCCATTGACAGTTCATATTATCATCAAAAGATTCAAGGAATCTGGAAGAATTTCAGTCCTTAAAACCCTAAACTGGAGAGGGGTGATCTTCGCTCCCTCAGACGGCAATGCATCAAGAACCATCATTCATCAATAGATAGAACCACATGGACAAGGGATTCCTTTATCAAACCTTTATCAAGCTCTACAATACAGAGTTACATTCACAAATGCCACTTAAACCGTTACTGTGCTAAAAAGAAGCCTTATGATATAACCATGTCCCGAAGCGGTGTCAACTTCTCTGGGCTCGGAGGCATCTGGGATGGACCATCACACAGTGGAAAGGGGGATTGATCTCATACCAATCACAACTCCAGATTTCTTCTTTTTTGGAAGAAATGGATGCCGTGTGCTCCGAACCAAACACAAAAAAAAGAATCATCCAGATTGTTACAGGAACGAGTAGAAAAAGCCAGGCTCTGGCATGCTATGGGGTCGGGTCAGGGCCCTTGGTAAAGGTCATTTCCACTTCTGTGATGCAGCATTAATGCAGAAAAGTACACAGATTTGAGCAACATAAGCTGAAATGAAAAACGCATCAACGCCTCACTCTACTATTACATATCTTGATATTAAATATCTCAGGTTCATACTGTCTGCAATGAAATAAAACTCAAAGTAAATGTAAGAAACACTGCATTTATTTTTTTGTTGCATTTTCCATACCCTCTTTTTCTGACTTGGGATTTTATATTTGTATGTAATGCACTTTCGCTATGAAAAACTCTAGACAGGTTGCCAGTCCTTTGTAGATCTGAGCAGGTGTCGCTGTTACTGTACCAGGGGCTGATCCCCTAACCATCCTCTTCTCCCTCAGACATAGCCGATTGTGCCCGCAACGCCCAACATGACCAGAAGACACAACCAGGACAGTGCAGTGCTGCACCATCTGAGCTCCCTCATTTATCGACGGGCTTAATTTTGTGCCTTGGGTGCATTTGGCGCTTGTCCACATTTTTAAAAAAAAGTACACTTCGGCTCCAAAAAACTGGTTTACATTTACAGCATTTAGCAGACGCCCTTATCCAGAGCGACTTACATTTCATACAATCTTACAATCCAAGCAATTGTGGGTTAAGGGTCTTGCTCAAGGACCCAACAGTGGCAGCTTGGCAGAGGTGGGATTTGAACCCTGGACTTTCTGGTCCAGAGTCTAGTACCTTACCCGCTAGGCTACCACAGTCCCAATCCTTATTCAGTGTCATTAAAAGTGTTAGTTAATTTTTAGTTGCTTAAAGTTTGCAACTTTCCTGACAGGATGAGTTAATGTGATGGAAATACATGATATTATTTAATTGATATTTCTACCTTTTATAATTAATGTTTTTCTACCATTTTTCACTCTGAACGCTGTATGGAATTCAATTTCTTATTTTAATTATACTAACAGAAATCACACTCCCTGTAACCCGACCCATCAATATGAGCGTTGCTCTAAACGGCACTAAAGCAAAGAAATTGCAAGCTCAAACTGAAATTGAGGGGGATGAATCAAATGCCACACAGTCAAACCGCATGAAAGGAACAATTAAGCACATGAAACGAGCTAATCATCTCCCATAAACCTCTACCCTGGTGCATTTTAACACAGCACCGGTGTTTATCTGTGAATTTTCCCTATAATTTACCGAGGCTGATGGGTGAATGGCGAGCGTGAAACTTTCATCCACAATCAGACATCTGTTTATGGAATTTAAACCCTTCGCTTTTAGATGAACATACTGTAGATCCGCTGCTGGTGTGATCCATTTAGAACATATCCACAGATCATCGATCCATAGCTCATCAGATCGATGCACATTTACCATCAACAGCCCTGAATATCTGAGTAAAAATGCAACAGGAAATAATGAACTCTACTGATTAGATTCTAACTGCTCAATGCAACACAAGAAGAAGAACAAACATCTCATCTATATCAAGCACACTATTTTCTGTAGGTACTAGTCCTGCTTTTTGATTAATATTAGCTGCTGGCACTAATCCCCATATTTTACCCGTATATGGTGGTGTTTACCTCTGCAGAAAGTCTATTGTGACCTACTTTGGCCGCCTCACTCTTCACTCTCATATAGAATCTATGGAACAATAATAAGACTTAAAAGATTGAAAAATGCACAGCATCTGTTGTACTTAATACTTATGGTGAACTCAATGGATCCGGCTCAAGGACTCAGTGGGATTTAAACCCTAGACCATTCATGGAACCTTCTAGTCCCACAATTATAATTAGAATCATTTACCAAATCGTTATCTATCCCTAATACTAAAAACATCGATAGGCGATTATTAAAAAAACTTCAAACTGACCTTTAATATTTCAAACTGACCTTTAATTTCCCAAATGATGGATTAACCCTAAAATGATGAGAGCAACACATTTCGTCCTCAGGTAAGAAGCTCACACTGGCCTGCAATGAGTGAAGCATTTAGGGCCTATGGCATTGGTAATGACACACCGACCCCCATATCCACAGAATGAAAAACTGAATCTCAATCTCTGCTTCAAGAGTTCTATCTATCTATCTATCTATCTATCTATCTATCTATCTACAGTGGAACCTCAGATTTCAAACGCCCCTCCAGTGGACATCCAAAAACTTCGGTCCGTTTGAATTTTAGTTTGCCCCCAAAGTTGAACAAAAATTCAGACTTCAAACATCGGCATCCTAAATAAATCACTCAATAGTGCGATCTTCCAAAGATGATGCACCTAATCCAGTCCAATCACTATTCGTGCCAAGGGCAATGTTATGTCCAGAGGTGGCAGAAGTGCACAAGTGCTTTACTCACAGGCAGAGTCAGCGTTCTGGATGCAAGTCAAGTCAGCAAGCCTAGGGCAACAGTGTCAAGGAAAAACTCCCTAAACGTTATAAGGAAGAAACCTTGGGAGGACCAAGACTCAAAAAGCTTAGATGTTATATGTAAGACTTAACCAAGTTATCAAATTAAAATGAAATATTATGAAGAGAATAACAAAATATAAAATATAAAAGCCACCACTGGGTCACCCATTGATCCCCTAACCCCTATCCAAAACCCTAATCCAGTATAATGAATGGCAATCAAACCTAACCACCACTCTTACCCTTTACTTTAATTTTATTCAGTGTTTAGCAATGAGGTAATGGTTGTTTGTCTCTTGACTGATTATGACGACCACAACCCAATAGCATTCCTGGCTCGGATGAGGAACGTCAGCCAGCTAAAGCGTCGGTCATTGATTATCCAAGTCTTTAACTCGCCGATACCCTTTTGTTCACCTAACCTTCTCAGTGGACGTGTGACCCCTGTTCAGTGGGATCATGTTAGTGTATGGGGGTGTTACGAGCCTCCATGTGGGAGCGTTAGTTGTGCTTTGTGCTTCATGTCCGTGCTTTGTGTCCGTTAAAACCTCGTTTGAAAACTCACTTTGATAAACGCTTTGATACTTGTTTGAAACTTTTTCAGAGACTTTTAATCCCTTAATCCCTGCTTTGGACGCTCGTGCGTGTCGCTCATTTTTGCTTCGCCCTGCATTCGCTTGCGGTCTGTTGTGTTTGATACTTGTGATTCTGGTGCCCAGTCTGACCCTGATTATTCGCTTTTGCCATGGATTTTTCAGTTGTGTTCTCCCTTCCATTTACTCCTCTTTCAACTCTGGTGGCCAAAGTGTAAACTGGGACTTAACACACCGAAAGTAGTCAGGGAAATGTATGTACAAGAACCAGCAATGGATTCAGTGTAAGAAATACTGCAACCTGGGCTCAGGTTATATGTTATACAAACCATTTTCTGCTACTGGGGGTAATGAGGGTTCAACTCTATACAACCCCAAATCAGAAAAGGTTGGGCCGGTATGGAAAATGCAAATAAAACGATTACGTCGACCAATCGTGGGAGCCTTGGTTTTTTGCAAAGTGCGTTTTGCAAAAAGATACGTTTACCCCGTAACTCCGGACTTGAGGGGCACCCTGTACGTCCCAGATGCCTGGGGACCAACGTAAGCTTGAAAGCAATATGCCGGTGTCAATGCCAGCATTTTCAGGATGATACACAAGTGAAAGGAAGCAGTGCATATTTAATGCAGCCGGCACTCTTCATCGCTCGCTAATTAACAGCCACCGGTCTCTGGAGGCCAGGCATGACAGCGCTACAGCTCACCAAACTGAGCAGCCCTGGGACCTTCATTATCTCTCCAGTAAAGGTTACAGCACGCGGAGAAATATCCTTACCTTACCTTTACCCTACGTTCAAATCTACAAATGAACTAGAGGTGTTTTATTAGAGCAGGTTCCCTCCATGCATGTGGAGATACCAGAGGGTTTTGTTTTTTATAATAAATACTTAATTTATTATCTCTCAGTAATACATGTGCAGCTTTGGCTCCTAATCATATCAGGACTCTAAATGGCAGACAGCTGACAAATCAGGCTGATATTCTCTTAAAGGCACACAGGTCAAGTTCCATCAGCTATGCGACATTAGAAATGTTAATGCAGTGGTACCTTGATTCTTGACCACCTCAGAACACGCCAAATTCAGTTCTCGACTAGAAAAAATTCTCGCTTTCTCATTTCCTCGAAAAATCCTCCACTATTTTTATCATGTTTTTCTTTATTTTCACATTTACAGTACTGTATTCTTAGTGAAAGTAAATCTCCATGTGTCCCAAAACGGTTAGTTTATAAGAGCCAACCGAAAGCAAAACAGGAATAGAATGCTCCAGAACACAGTTAGCTTAGAAGCTATGCTAGCGCCCCGAGTTCACCAATACAGTAAGTGTTTTGCTTTTACTTTCACTTTCAATCCATTACTCAATAAATTACATGAGATTTTTCAACACTGTTATGAAATAAGTCAGTGTTAATGTGTAATAGCTTCCGCTATGATACAGTACAGACTATATTAAACTCCTCAGTTCATGATCCATTTAACTTAGGATGGATTTGTTGAACATATCCTCATCATAAATCAGGATCTCCTCTACAATTTCAGCTTCATTAATGCATACAATGCCTTATACAGGGGGATTTTCTGGGGGTCAGAATGGATTCATTCAAATTACATTATTCCTTATGGAACAAATTTGCTTTGTACTCGTCACTTTTGGTTCTCGACAAGCCTTCTAGAACGAAATAAGGACAAGAACCAAAGTACCACTGTATTAGATATGTACATATGTAACACCTGAGACACAGAACAACAGGTGCAATGAAATTAAATCATTTTTCTTATTTAAGTCTTCCACATAAACCTGAAATTAAATGTTATACATACAGAGGTACAAACTATTTAAAAATATAAATGATTAACACTGAAATGATTACAAATTAACTTGTATAATGTTTTTGTTTAAACAATTGTGTGTGTGTGTGTGTGTGTGTGTTTTCATAAACAGTGTCCTCAATCTACCTTTGTTATTCATTACAGCTACTTGTGACATGTGCAATGAGCAAAGTTGGATCATTTCCTCACACTGCCTTGACAAAAAACATTCAATTATTCAAGTCTCATGCTTTGCTGAACAAAATTTTTATTCATGGATAGTCTGGAGGATTAAAGTGAAAAAAGAAATTGAAAAACGTTAATACGTTTGTGCTCACTGATTAAAAAAAAAAGCTCAAATCTTAAAATGCTTTACAAAATCTCAAATCTTAATTTCAAGTTAGGCGGTGCTCCTTGGTAAAAAGCTTACCGTAGATCCCTGCCATGGTTGAGGTACAGCAACACATTAAGCAAGTGATTTATTAACATTCATGGACATTGATTAGTAACAGAAATGGATGCAACCAAATCAGTAGTCGGTGCGATCAACTGAGAAAGCAAGTCACACCAGCATGACCAGTGGTAAAAAAAGGGTCAAGAACCCTGCCTGAACCTGTGCTTATTTCTCATATGGGTGACTTTTGGCCTTGAGACCTGCATCTGACCTGTATGTGGATCACATGGGTGATGCCTTCTCAGGTGCCAGCTTGTGTCCCGAGCCTGTCTACCCTGTGTCCGTAATCTGGTAGCTACTGCCTCTGTCTGGGTTCTCTCTCTCTCTCTCTCTCTCTCTCTCTCTCTCTCTCCTGTCCTTATTTGTCAAACTTAAATTCCAATTTAAGTTTAGAAGCAAAAGAAGTCTCTGTGTGTATCGGAGGGGAAATATTCTTATCTACAAAAATGGGGCACTCCAGAAAAAGTTTGGGCAGCACTGAACTAAGCTGTAGTAGCTATTAAGATATGTCAACAAAAACACAATTAAACCTGTGATATTTAAGGCATGAATACTGCGCTGTTTACGGAGGAGAGAAAGGAGGCTGTGTAAAAACGTATCCCATGAGCCCTCCGATGGTACTAGAGCCGCAATCATCTCACAAAGCGCTTGTGTAATCTCATTACAGCATGGCGCTTTATTACTGCGCTGTGTCTCTGAAAGAGGTCATGACACACAAACTCGGCTAGTTACAGCAGGTCGAGAGAGCAGCACAAAGCATACAGAGAGAGAGAGAGAGAGAGAGAGTAATCTGACGTAAATGTAAAAATTACATCCAAAGTATGGGACGATAAGTTTTAATTTCAGCAGCCTTGGAACAAAGAGAGCATGTTAATGAATTTATGGTGACCTTGCAGTTTATTCTATGACAGAGCTCATCATGGACTATTTTCCGTTATTCATGCATTATTCTGTTATGGAAAGCCAAACTTCAGAGAACACAGGGCAAGTAGAACTGCAAAGAAACTGGAAGACTAAAAATAAGACATAACTATGCAGGATTTTCAAACAGTCCTCTGAAATGCCATCAGTTCTTGCCATGGTAGTTTAGGTTTAAAAAAAGCATCCAAAAAAAGACAATAGACAATGTTGCAGAAAAAAACAGACACAGACAAAGAAGCAGCATCTATCTCAGGCCTAATGTCAAAGCAGTAGCTAAGATAAGTCCCGTGCTGCGCGCTCTGAAAGTTTCCTCACAGATTTAATTGGAAAAGATGAACCTCGTACAACCTGCAGCTCCCCTCGAGACAAGAAAACAACCTGTGCTTTCATCCGTCTGCCCTGCAGTATGAAAAACAGTACTCAAGGCTCTACAGACTGCTGATAGGGAAGAAAAAAAATCACCCTGTCCATTTGGATAACAACTGTTTGCACACACAGTACAGTGCAGAAGTTTCAGGCCACCATTAGATTAGATATACTGTTATATATTGTTTTAGCAATTGTATAAAGACCATATGTAATTGTTTCTCTCTTTGTTCTTTTATTCAGACACAATAAAAAAATACAGAATTTGTATGCAGTATTAAACTTTAAAAAAAATCAGAAAATCAGCCAAACACTGCTCAGCATTCAATCACTTTGTGTTTAATAAAGCTTTCTGCAGCAGAGGCTGTGCTGTTACGTGTGTCATTACAACTTCTGTACTACAACAGCTCATGTATCTGGTAAGGTCATATATGGGTAAAGTAGCTAAATAACCTTAATAATGAGGAACATAACCTTATAACCCACTGTGGTAACATGTGGACACCTGCAGATTTAATTATATTGAATATGTTTATAAGAAAAACGCTCAGCCGTCGGGCTTTTAATAGGACAAACAGTATATTGACCTTGGCAGAGGAGCCATTCCTTTGAATGGGTGCCATTTCCGCCCCTAGGACATTACATGTATTGATAATTAACATAGTTAACTGTTAAAACATTTTTATTAAGCAACAATTCCTGCACAGTGAGGCAATTGCAAAGTTCAGGTATACTCTTTAAAAATGTAATACATACATATATACTTAAATATAATTAAAATCCTTCAGAAATTCTTTATTTGCTTTGCTGTGTTACTCCATAAGAAATCCATAATAATTTTTTTTTTTCAGTCCTGTTACTCTAACATATCCCCACTTCTGAAAATGAATTTATGGAAGCAACATGACCAGTAGGAAGCTGGATCATCTGAATCTTCTGTTCTCATGGGAAGATCAAATGTAAGCTCCCTCTAATTTTGTTCTGTATATTTGATGATATTGTAACTATGACTGAGAAGGTCAATCTCGGCTTACTAACCTGTTACAGAAGATATTTTAGATGTTATTTATTGTAAAAATACACTTTTTGGTAAATTCGTGTATAGCAAAGTGTCCTAATGCTATTAGTATGGTTGCCATGTGGTTAGATTTTATGTATTTTTTACTTCTGTACTGAAAACTCTTACTCTTACTTACTGCTTATATAAAGAGGGGAAACAATGTAAAAATTAAACAAAGTTTGACCAGCATTCATTATGAATAGTTAAATGTGTGTTTCTTCTTTCCAGTCGAACTGTGAATGAAGGAATACAAACGCTTCTGTGTTCATAGTTGAATGTGTGTTTATTATCATGTCTTGGATCGAGTTGCACATTATATGAATAATTAATGCTTGAATCCAGACTTTTTCTGTCACCAGTGTGTTACTGTCAGGTTGTCTGTCTCTACAGCAGTGCCACATGATTGCTAACCTACTTTTAAACATCCTGAAGACTAAACATGATCCCCTATTTAATACAAGGTATGAACTAGTATAGTGTTATATGGCATCTAATGCGATTAAAGAATTCAGTGTTGTTTACTGTTATATGAGTAGCCACGCAAACCCCTTATATCAGGCGGTATGCTCATCAGATTGCGATATTCATTCCATTCCTATGTAAATGACGTTCTCAACAGAGGAACATTCATTATTTACGAACTCTGAATGAAGCAGAATCGTTCGTTCTGTTCCAGAGCCGTTCCGTGACTGTAATCGGCTGTCACTTCAGCACTCCTCCTACATGAACTTCCTCTGCACTGCACACTCAGCGTGACGGTCCTTTGACACCGCGCAGTGGGTTTGTACCGAAAGATGAACCGGAGCGGTGGCGAGTGACGGGATGACGGCAGAATAAAGCTTCCTACCTGATACGTGTTGTCAAAGCTGTCATACATGAACCGTGTGATCAGAGACGTCTTTCCCACTGCAAGAGAACAAAGAGGAGAGAGGCGTTAAAATGGCAGGCTTTCACCAGCAGACAGGCAATGAGGCATTCTGGGACGGCTGACTGGATCGAGTCGGTGGCAAGAACAAACCACACGACTGCAGAGAGGCCCAATTAATGAACGTGTTGCTGACCAGAGGGCTCAGTGACGTGCCAGGGATAATTAGTGGCTGATAATCAGTGCAGCCAAAACGAAAGCAAGCGGAAAGTTTAGGACTGGATTTAACAAGCTTCTGTTTGATCTCAGCAAAACATAACTCAAATAGGAAGGAACTTTATTAACATTAAAAGTACACTGTGCAAATACTCACACAGTTATATTTATGTAAAAGCTACACAGAATCAGACATCTTAATATGAGCCTAATATGGCAGCAGTATTATCAGTAGTAGTAATACAGTAGTAGATCCCTTACAATTGGAACCTAGTACCTGCACAGTACAAAACACACACACACACATTCCTACCATTTCTCCCTCTCTCTTACACACACACACACACACACACACACACACACACACAAACACTTGTATCTGTAAACCTGACATGTGTAGAGTTATACAGTACATTTTATGTTGAAATACTGACTGCAGCAGTTAGGCAAGTTCCAAGTGAAGTACAAGGAGCCCTGGTTTGACTGTTTTGGGTGTGTGTGTGTGTGTGTGTGTGTGTGTGTGTGTGTGTGTGTGTGTGTGTGTGTGTGTGTGAGAGAGAGAGAGAGAGAGAGAGAGAGAGAGAGTTAGTATATACCAAGACAAATAGGTGCAATACAGGGAAAAGACAGTGTGGAAAGTAGTCCATAATATGGATTGTTATTGCAATTTATTGTAATCTGGTACTATTACAATCACATCATAATCCAGCAGGATCTATTACAATGAAATCCTAATCCAACAGGAACGGTATGAATTAGATCATAATCCAGTAAAACTACTATAACCGAATCCTAATCCAGTAGGATCTTTTAATAAAATTAGATCCTAATCCCATAAGATCTATTATAACTGGATCAAAAGCATGATCTGTTACAATTAGTTCCTCATTCAGTAGGATTCATAACAATTAGATTAGAATCCAGCAGGATCTACTACGACTAAATCATAATCCAGTAGGATCTATTATAATCGGATCATATTCCAGAAGGATCTATTACAATTAAATACTAATCCAATAGGAACGATATGAATTAGATTGTAATCCAGTAAATATCTAGTACAACCGGATGCTAATCCAGTAGGATCTATTCAAATTAGATCCTAATCCCATAAGATCTATTATAACCGGATCAAAAGAAGGATCTATTACAATTAGTTCCTCATTCAGAAGGATTTATAACAATTAGATTATAATCCAGTAGGATCAATTACAATTAAATCATAATCCAGTAGGAACTATTATAATCAATCATAATCCAGCAGGATCTATCACAATTAGATCCTAATCCAGTAAGATATATTATAACTGAAAAAGAATCCCATAATTATAAATATATTATATATTAAAATTAGATCCTAATCCAGTAAGATCTATTATAAACTGATCATAATCCAGCAGGATCTATTACAATTAGATCCTAATCTAATAAGACCCAAAAGATCTATTAGGACCTAATCTAATAAGATTTCAGTCAAATCTATTATATTCGAGTTATAATCCAGCAGGATCTATTACAATTATATCCTCATTCAGTAAGATCTCTTATAATTGGATTAAAATCCAGTTGATCTTTTACTATTATATCCTCATTCAGTAGGATTTATAACAATCTGATGCCAATCCAGAAGGATCCATTACAATCAGATCCTAATCCAGCAGAATCTTTTACTATTAGATCCTAATCCAGTAGCAGCTATTACAATTAGATCCTAATCCAGTAATAACTGTTACAGTCAGATCCCAGTAATGAAAGAACCTAGGCCCCACTTTTGTTCTATGCTGTACACAAAAACACAGGATCCTGTAAGCAGACTGTTTAGCAAAACATCAGAGGAACGTACGCGTGTTTATAACCTCAGATGAATGACAGAGTAAGAGCAGGATTTTTCGGGGCTAACGGGACTCCACAGCTGCAGGTCAGAAGTTATTAAAATGCTAATTTGTTGCAAGACAACAGCGTCTCAGTTTCCCAGCACCGTAACCGATCAGGATCAGAAGGCTTAGGCTCTTGAGTAAATACAGAATTATTATTTTAGCGCTGCTACCCAGATCCTTCAAACACAGCGTGACTATTGATCCTGGCTGAATTATGTGTGTGTGTTGAGAGCGTAGCGCCCACAGTGGGGAGATAATGGTTTACCAAAAGAGCAGTCAAGCAGAGGAGGATGAGAGGAAGTGGGGAGGAAGCAGCGAGAGAAAAGCACATGTCAAACACATCAACCATCCGTCACTTTCTGGTGAGTCCGCTGTGTGCTAACCTTCAGCCCAGGCCGAGCCCATTTACTCAGCACAGGTCACAAAAGCGAGAGGGAACAGGGATCGCTGTGTCAGTCTTCATAAGGTGGACAGGAATTTAGCTTAGCTGAGCAATAAAGCGTAATTCAAACGAAAATCCGTCGCATCATGAAGAATGAAAAATATCCAGACGACCTCATAAGCTGTGCCGACATGAGGACTTTCCAGTTTGGATCTGCTACACCTTACACTTTATTCTGCTTAGCTTAATCTATTACCAGCAGGACCCATTACAATTCGATCCTAATCCAGTAGGATCTATTACAATTAGATTGTTATCTACTAGGTACTATTATAATCAAACCTAACACAGCAGGATCTATCACAATTACTTCCTTATCCAGGAAGACCTATTAAAATTGGGTTATAACCCAGCAGGATCTACTACATTTAGATCCTAATCTAGTATGATCTATGACAATTATATCCTAATCCAGTAGGATCTATTACAATTAGATCCTAACCCAGTAAGATCTATTATAGTTGGCTTATAATCCAGCAGGATCTATTACAATTAGATCTTTATTCAGTAGTTCATATAACAATTGGATCCTAATCCAGCAGGATCTATTAAAATTAGATCATAATCCAGTAAAATCTATTATAATCAGATTATAATCCAGCAGGATCTATTACGATTAGATCCTAATCCAGTAAGATCTAATATTATATGTCATACTTTGATATATTTACTGACGAAAACAATGACTTTCTGTTGATTTGTTGAGAATGAGTACCGAGCCAATGTAAATTGAATGTATCCAGTCCAGATCCCCTGAAAATCCCTGAGGCATTATATGCATTAATGGAGCTGTAGTGTACAGGAGCTCCTGATTTATGATGCGGATATGTTCAACAAATCCATCATTAGTTACATGTAACATGAACTGATAAGTTTAACGAATGTTTGGTATGTCCTAGCAGAGTGGTGGCTGAAGTTGGCTACTTATTCGCATTTTCCGGTCCACCTTAAATGACTGCAGTTACATTATGGCTCTGTAGATGGAGATTCAGCCTCATTATAAGTAATAATGAGTAAGTTAAAGTTTAAAACACTTACATTAACCTACAGCTGGCCAAAAATCATCAACACAATGCTTATTTTATAATAAATCTCATGTCATTTAGTGATTAATGGATTGAAAGTGCAAAACACTGTTCTGGAGGACTGAATTCCTGTTTTGCTTTAGGTTTGCTCTTATAAACTAACCTTTTTAGGACCCATGGAGATTTGTTGGCACTAAGAATACAGTACTGTAGACGTAAAAATAAAGAAAAACACGATAAACACAACGCAGATCTCTGAGCGAGAGCTATTGTGAATCTGAATCACTGAATCACTGTGTACTGAATCGTGAATCATGAAACAAGAATCGTGAATTGAGTTTTGGCTGAAACGAGTTAGACTCATACAAGTTTAAGAAAGTGCGCAGAGTACCCAGCAAAGGACGAGAACCAAGACACATTTTTAGTCAAAATGCATTGAGAACCAATTTTGACAAGTTCCAAGGTGGTCGAGAACCGAAGTACCACTGTATATGCAATTGGATTATACTCTATACTTATATTCTCTATACTCTATATTCTCTATTTATTACATTTTTCAAAATATTATATTAACTTTAATTTATCAGATTCTACCTACTATTGTATTTTATTTACAACATTTCCTTTAAATATCTTCTCTATATTTATTTTTATATTTAGCACCTGTTTATATTCAACTCATTGCTCCATTAGCACGGTTCATTTGAACGTGTGAGCACTGCCATCCAAAACATCAGACCAAAACCCCCTGAATATGTGGGTCTTGGTCCATTTCCGACCGAACTCTGGTGCGGTTCTACTGGTGTATGAACGCTGCACAGACCAAAAACAAGCCAAATGCAGTACGTGATGTTACAAGAAGCGACCCTTAACAACCATGTACCTTAACATAACATATATAATGGAATAACCAAGATGTAAATGGTGTTAGTAAGTGTGTGTACCTGTTCTATTGTAAGTAGTACTCCTTTGTTTATTCCCTCACTACCCATGGCTCTAACCTATAACTAACCTATAACCTATATTCTCTTTAACCTATAACCCGATCAAAAGTATCAGGTCCATCATACCATCCTCTTAAGTGTTACGACTTGAACCTACACAGGACTGTAACAGGACATTGGTGTAATTTCTATAATCATTGCAAATTCCCTGCAGCATCTGCAGGGATCTATCAAAGTCTGCTCTTCACATGTTTGTGGAAGTGTATCATGGCACGAATAAAGGAGATTCCTGAGGACCTCATGAAAAGAGTTGTCGATGCTCATCAGGCTGGAAAAGATTACAAAGCCATTTCTAAAGAGTTTGGACTCCACCAATCCACAGGCAGACAGATTGTGTACAAATGGAGGAAATTCAAGACCATTGTTACCCTCCCCAGGAGTGGTCGACCAACAAAGATCACTCCAAGAGCAAGGTGTGTAATAGTTGGCGAGGTCATAAAGAAGCCCAGGGTAACTTCTAAGCAACTGAAGGCCTCTCTCACATTGGCTAATGTTAATGTTCATTAAGGGTTGCAAGGAGAAAGCCACTGCTCTCTAAAAAGAACATTGCTGCTCGTCTGCAGTTCGCTAAAGATCACGTGGACGAGCCAGAAGGCTATTGGAAGAATGTTTTGTGGACAGATGAGACCAAAATAGAACTTTTTGGTTCAAAAGAAAAGCGTTATGTTTGGAGAAAGGAAAACACTGCATTCCAGCATAAGAACCTTATCCCATCTGTGAAACATGGTGGTGGTAGCATCATGGTTTGGGCCTGTTTTGCTGCATCTGGGCAGGACAGCTTGCCATCATTGATGGAACAATGAATTCTGAATGATATCAGAGAATTCTAATGGCCAAGTCAAAGTCCTGACCTTAATCCAATGAAATGTTGTGGAAGGACCTGAAGTGAGCAGTCTAATGTGAGGAAACCCACCAACATCCCAGAGCTGAAGCTGTTCTGTACTGAGGAATTGGCTAAAAATTCCTCCAAGCCGGTGTGCAGGGCTGATCACAGCTACCGGAAACGTTTAGCTGCAGTTATTGGCTGCACAGGGGGTCACACCATATACTGAAGCAGAGGTTTCACATACTTTTGAACCCACTAATATTTGTAATATTGGATCATTTTCCTCAATAAATAAATGACCAATTATAATACTTTTGTCTCATTTGTTTAACTGGGTTCTTTTTATCTACTTTTAGGACTTGTGTGAAAATCTGATGATGTTTTAGCTCATATTTATGCAGAAATATAAAAAAATTCTAAAGGGTTCACAAACTTTCAAGCACCACTGTAAATACAATTAAATTTGACTGGAGTGCCTTCTGCATAAGACTGTATTCTGTGATGAGATTGATGATGGAGGGTTACTATCAGAAATAAATAAATAATGTATTCTTCTTTCAGTTTGTATTAATTCACACTAACTAATAGAAACACAGCACATGCATGTATTCAAACATCCCTGCCCATCCCTCGGAGAGACAAAGAGTTTCTTCCTGGCTTCCGGATGAATGATGGAGTAGCAGGCATCTAATTTTAGTCCTGTTTAATATTTAATATCGTGTCATTTAGTGTTGCAGGGGGGCACATGACATTTTTCAGTTAATCACCCCTGCCAGACCGAAGAGGGACGGCCTGAGTCGGTGGTTAACATTTCCACTGAAAGACCATGTGATCACCGGGCCGGGTTTCAGCCTCGCTCTGAGCACAGCCATTAGAGCCGTAATGCTTTATAATGGATAATGAAATAACGTACCAGTAAAGAGACGGAGAGGGAGGGAAGTGATTCTTGGAAAATGAGAACTGAGACAATGACAAAGACCAGCAGAGAAGGGCGTGGCAGGGTGAACACTCCAATATCCACACTTATATCAGTTTATTTAATGTGGTATCTTAAATACAAATCAAACAGATCACGG
The DNA here is from genome assembly GCA_025084515.1 of Ancistrus triradiatus. Taxonomy (NCBI): domain Eukaryota; kingdom Metazoa; phylum Chordata; class Actinopteri; order Siluriformes; family Loricariidae; genus Ancistrus; species Ancistrus triradiatus. The sequence continues at coordinate 346,189 of JAJAGP010000263.1, read as the reverse complement.
TAGGGTAGGTACCCAAGGGTGGTGATCAAACGGCTACACGGTTCCAATGTATAAACTGGGTGGCAGTTGAGGTACTCTGCCAAGATGCCACTGTTGGATTAAGTAAGGCCCTTATCCCACAATTTGCTTGAATTGTTAAGGCCTTTTCAGACTGAGTACGGTTTTCACGCAAGAAAAAAAAAAGGATGCGATTTTTAACGTGGTGGGACCTTCACATCAAGCATTTATTGTCTAAACTCCCTGAAAACTCCCTGTCCACTTTTGCTTTCTTTAATTTCCCTTCTCTTAACGAGCAGTGGAAAAAAATCCCAGTCTACAGGAAATTCTGATCAGAATTATGGCCGAAAGACGAAACTGATGGCCAGGGACCGCCGGCGTGTTTCATGGCTTGTGAATAAAAATCGCTTCGCTTCCAGGCAAGAACTGCTTCTAGAAGTAAATGCAGGTCCTTCAAATTTCTGAAAGAACGCTCCACAGGGAACTGCATACCATGAACATACGGAGCAGAGTGGCATGCAGAAGCTCAATTCTGCTCACAAAGTTGCCCTGTTACAGCGAAAAGACACAAAAATTGGACTGGTGACTGATTGGCATGATGAACCTTCAGGAGCAGTCCCACATCCGGATTGGCTAGCTAGAGAGCACCATCACTCACCTCATACTACACCTTGACTACAGTGTCAGTAAAAAGCCATATTACCGAATATCTTATGAGTAACCAAGTTTTTTTGTAAATTCAGATTGATTTACAACTTTTACAATCCTACAATCCATACAGACCCAACAGTGCCAGAGGTAGGATTTGAACCCTGGATCTTCTGGTCCATAGTCCAGTACTTTAACCTAAGCAATCACAGTCCTTCATCTTAAACACAATACTTTGCCTGGAGTTGGCATCACGGTGGCAGAGCTGAAGCTGATGTCTGAGCAACCCAAATTTAATCTCCAATACCATAAACAGTGCCTGTGTGCAGTTTCCTCCATTGTCCCATAAGTGGAAAGGCTAATTTAATGAATTCAAGGCGTGAATAAATAATCAAGCGCCACCCTGCCTACATTGCGCCCAGTACCAACCGCGAATAATGGGGAATTTTCCGGCTCAATTCTTTTGGAAAAACACAGCAGATTTACATGCAGTTCCACCTACAACCACACGAGGCAACAAAACCCATCCAGAGTAGCCTCCGTTTCTCTCCCTCAGACTGAGGTAAGCGAGTTCATGTTCGAGCTGCTTCTCTCTCTCTCTCGCTGACACGCACTGAAGGGGAGAAAAACTCGAAAATGGCATTCGACGGAGCGCCAGTCAGACAGAAAAACTGCTTCTGAAAGCCTCCCCTGGGATTCGGCTTCTGGATCAAACAGCACTCTCAGTGGGAACTCACTTTCTTATCAAAACTACCTTCAGTTAGCTAAAAGCTCTGCTGCATCGGGACTGAGCTTGCATGACAAAGGTGCATTCTGAAACCAGACTTTCTCAGTGAGAGAACCAGGTTGAACCATTAGAGGAATTTTGGAATGAATACACGCTGCTGATATGAAACACACAGTCTGAGTGTAGCTCAGTCCAGATAACAGCTTGAGATATTAAATACGCAAACAGCAGGAGCCGATTTCCATCATATATGTTGTTAGAGCATCTTAAAAACCCTACTACGTTCAGTAAGGTCAGGATCAGTTAGTGTTGTAGGAAACTTGCTGATGGGTTCCTCATAATTACCAACTGTATAAGACAAAGGTGGAGGGTCTCTGTAAAGTCCATTTAGAACTCCATCTACTTATGTTATATGGGCGGGGGATCGGATCTGTCACAGTGTGTTTCTTCGAGTGCCAAATGCTACATCATAAAATAAACAACCATTGCTTCACAATTATTCACTGAATTAAAAATGGAGGGTGTAGTTGGAAGAAAGAGCCCATTTAGAACTAGAACCCTTAGGACAGGGCTTCATGTCTGTTGCAATGTTGCTTCAAGCTAAAATATAAAATAAACAACCATTTCCTCACCATTAACCACTGAATTAAAAAAAAGCAGGAAGAATTTGTTACAACAAAATAAAGAAACAGTTCATACTGAATATGCTTTAATACTGGTAATGCCTTCTGCCTAAAAGTTAGTCCACAACAAATGAGTTGTTGCTATGCAACGGTAACAATTCCCTTCCCTGCCTTAACACAACAGGTTTATATAACACTACCAAGTGACGTTAGTTTGAAATACAAAGTGCAAATAAGCGAACGTTAAAGGAAATAGGACAAAATGATCCAATATTACATATTAGTGAGTGGCAAAAGTATGTGAACCTCTAGGATTAGCAGTTAATTTGAAGGTGAAATTAGAGTCAGGTGTTTTCAATCAAATAAGATGACAATCAGGTGTGAGTGGGAACAGGGATCTATCAGTCTGCTCTTCACAACACATTTGTGGAAGTGTATCATGGCACGAACAAAGGAGGTTTCTGAGGAGCTCTGAAAAAGAGTTGTTGATGCTCATCAGGCTGGAAAAGGTTACAAAACCATCTCTAAAGAGTTTGGACTCCACCAATCCACAGTCAGACAGATTGTGTACAAATGGAGGAAATTCAAGACCATTGTTACCCTCCCCAGGAGTGGTCGACCAACAAAGATCACTCCAAGAGCAAGGCGTGTAATAGTTGGTGAGGTCACAAAGGACCCAGGGTAACTTCTAAGCAACTGAAGGCCTCTCTCACATTGGATAATGTTAATGTTCATGAGTCCACCATCAGAAGAACACTGAACAACAATGTTGTGCATGGCAGGCGTTGCAAGAGGGAAAGCCACTGCTCTCCAAAAAAGAACATTGCTGCCTCGTCGCAGTTTGCTAAAGATCACGTGGATGAGCCAGAGGCTATGGGAAGAATGTTTTGATGCGATGGATGAGACCAAAATAGAACTTTTTGGTTTAGAAGAAAAGCGTTATGTTTGGAGAAAGAAAAAACGAAACCTGCATTCCAGCATAAGAACCTTATCCCATCTGTGAAACATGGTGGTGGTAGTATCATGGTTGGGCCTGTTTTTTTGCTGCATCTGGGCAGGCCGGCTTTTGCCATCATTGATGGAACAATGAATTCTGAATGATACAGATGAATTCTAAAGGAAAATGTCAGGACATCTGTCCATGAAACTGAATCTCAAGAGAAGGTGGGTCATGCAGCAAGACAACGACCCTAAGCACACAAGTCGTTCTACCAAAGAATGGTTACAGAAGAATAAAGTTCATGTTTTGGAATGGCCAAGTCAAAGTCCTGACCTTAATCCAATGGAAATGTTGTGGAAGGACCTGAAGTGAGCAGCTAATGTGAGGAAACCCACCAACATCCCAAAGCTGAAGCTGTTCTGTACGGAGGAATGGGCTAAAATTCCTCCAAGCCAGGGGGGGTCACACCAGATACTGAAAGCATAGGGTCACATACTTTTGCCACTCACTAATAAGTAATATTGGGTCATTTTCCTCAAGTAATAAATGACCAAGTATAACATTTTTCATCTCATTTGTTTAACTGGGTTCTCTTTATTGACTTTTAGGACTTGTGTGAAAATCTGATGATGTTTTAGGTCATATTTATGCAGAAAAATTGAAAATTCTAAAGGGTTCACAAACTTTCAAGCACCACTGTATTTCTTACGGTTATAACGTTACATGCATTAGAACATGAGGAGAAGTGTGTTATTCCAAATAAAACAGCACCATTACAGCACCAACGGAAGGAGAGTGCCATAGATAACCACAGCCATGATGTTATTTTTGATATCACACCTCGAGTGTTCTATTGCTTTTATAGAACAGTTTACAACAAAATAAAGAGACACTTCATACTGAAATATGCTATAATACTGCCAAAGAGCAGGTCTACAACAATTGAATTGTTCTCTACCCTGCCTTAACACAGTATGTTACAAAAGGTTTAAATAACACTACCATTAAGAATTAAACACTATAATTTAGTTATTTCTTAGGGTTATTGCACCATTTGTACATGTTATGGTTTTGTATGAATAAAGCTGGTCGTTAAATGGCAAAACATCAGCAGTGTGATACCATTTTGATGTGAGTATGCTTCTCAACCAATCAGCTTGTAAGGCCCGGACTAACTTCTGTAATGTTGATTAAGCAACCCATGGCAAGTGTTTATCAATTCCTGCACTTATGTAAGCTCTTTGCATTAGACGGTCTCAGGCTTGCTCTCGCTTGTCTGTCATGTTAAATATTAAGAGTCACCTGAACAGCTTAATATGCTCGAGAATAGAACTACAAAAGAAAGACTACAATATCACAAACACGGAGGAAACGTACCTCAGTCCTTCCTCCCTGCATCACATCTTACGCTAACTCGCTGAACCCATTTCCTTCCTATCATGCTGCACAATCAAGTATTCCTCAGTCTAGTGTGAAATGAAACAAAGACCCATGAGAAAGTAATAAAACATTATAAACAGTCAGCACTATCTAGAGTCGCTGCCCAATTTTAATGACTCCATCGCCAAAATGTCACACAAATAATTGTTGTAAGTCCTCCGAGGCTGAAGTGTGAGAACAGTGCTCGAGCAGGGACGGTAGAATCAACCCACGGAACTATTCATCATGGAAAATTATGCTAAACGTAACTTATCAGGTCGACTAATTACCTTCATTTAGGCCCTCTTTTTTGAACCAGTGTGTCAGGATGGATCTCATTTACAACAGTAATGACAGATTATGCTAATGAACACGGCCTCATTTATCAATATCTGTGCCTGACTGGAAACAGAGGGGCACTCAGAGGATCATCTTTTGTTTACGCACGTCTTAAAGGTGTACCAAATTTAATATTCAACTTAATAGACACGGTTCCTGTATGTTAAAAAATAATACCTAATGTTAAGTGTCAATGTAAATCATTAAAAAACATTTACAATAAAATCAATAATATAAACCTATAAACCTTTTTTCGGTGCAAAAATGTTACATTTTCCATTACTGCCAAATGATTTGGTAAATCTTTAATATTTTTCCCAGTAAAGAACAAATCCCGTCCCCAGGTAGTTTTTATGTTTTGGCTGATTGTCCATATTCAGGGGTTAAAGAGCCTGTCCACGGCTCCCTGCAGGGAATGATTTGCTGTGCCACCTGAGCCCCTCTGCTTTATGTATTAGTTAGAAAATATCTGTATCAGTAAGGGCTCAATATTAAAGTTAAAAAATGAAATAGAAGGGAAAACGCTTTATTTGAAGCTCGTATGCACTATTCTCTGTGGTACTGTGCTGCCTTATGATTAGGGGTGTAACGATACACTCCGAGTTCACATTACTGAGTTCACGATTCTTTTTTTCCTCACGATTATCGATTTTACATTCGTTAAGACATATACTTTTTATTTCTGAAGTGTAAACAATGCCCATATTGTTTCCCCTGTTAATTACTCACAGGTTTAAAATTGTTAAAGTTTTATTTGAAAAACTAAAAGAGCAAAAAGACTTGCTTTAGGTTACTGAGGTTTGGGTTAGGCGTAGCATTAATTAGTTGTAGTGATGCTTCTTCGTAATTCCTGTCAATGGAAAGTCCTCACAAGGATAGCAAGACAAATGTGTGTGTGTGTGTGATTAATAGTGTATAGTAATAACAGCCATTTCCTGAGCTAAATCCCCTCTAAACTACTTGTTCCAGCTCCTAACTGCAGCACCGAGACAGAATCGTGCAGGAAATCAAACCAGAACACAGTGTAACTCCGATATCTCCATGGTGACTGATAACCTTCATCCTCGTCTCCCTCAGCCAGCCGTGTTTTCTTTTTGTGCCGGGCCCGGCTCGTGTCGTACCACGCTTTGTGCAAAGCACATTTAGAGGGGACTGAAGAGATGTAGGGAAGGCACGGAGCGCATTTAGAGCACCATTATTGTGAGAGGCTCTTCAGGCGCTGCTTAAGGCCGTCGAGGCGGAGGGAGCAGGTCAGTGGAGAGGATGGAGAGGAAGTGATGGAGAGCCTTTAGCTCCTCGTCTGACACCGCTGTCGTTCTGCCGCCGAGTCACCGAGCACCGAGCACGCCTGCTTAATCTCCCTGCCCTCTCCCCCCGCGTTACATTATCGCCCCCGACGTGCCCTCGCCGACCACCGCGACTCACTTTATGCTTCTGTCCTTGGCTGCAAGAACAATGTCAGAGAGGCAATTTAAACGGCTTCTTTCAAACTTTGTAGTCATACTAATTAGCTAACTAGCTAGCAGACTAATCCTGCATTCGGACCACGTGTGTAGCACCAGGATTTCAGGACCATCCCAACACCTGACGTTTTAAACTGGATTTTGTGATGGATGCATTTTATTTGATAAGTAAAGGACATATTGTAATAATTTTGTGTCAATAATCAAAATGCGCCATGGTACACCTGTTCGACTGCTCATTAACGCAAATATCTAACCAGCCAATCACACGGCAGCAACTGGGTGCATTTAGGCATGATCAAGACGACCTGCTGAGGTTCTGTCAGAATGGGAAAGAATGGTGATTTAAGTGCCTTTGAACTTCCAGTATTCCAGAAAGTGCTGATCTACTGGGATTTTCTAGGGTTTAACAGAGAATGGTCCGAAAAAGTATAAATATCCAGTGAGGGCAGTTCTCTGGGTGAAAATGCCTCCAGAGGTCAGTGAAGAACGTAGACTGGTTCGAGATAGAAAGGTAACAGTTCCTTAAATAACCACTTATGTCAAACCTTGAAGCAGACGGGCTACAGCAGCAGAAGACCACGCTGAGTGGCACTCCTATCAGCCAAGAACAGGCAACCGAGGCTACAAAACTGGATGATAGATGATTGGAAAAACGTAGCCTGGTCTGATGAGTCTCGATTTCTCGGACACTCGGATGGTCGGGTCAGAACTTGGCGTAAACATGAAAATACCATGTATCCATCCTGCCTTGTATCAACCATTTAGGTTGCTGGTGGTGTAATGGTGGGGAATATTTCCTAGGAACCCTTTGGATCAACTAAATACCAACTGAGTGACGTTTAAACTATACAGCCTACCTGAGTATTGTTGCTGACCATGTGCATCCCTAAAGGCTACTTCCAGCAGGATAATGCTCCATGCCACAAGCATTGTAATGAGTTCACTAACTCAAACGGCCTCTACAGTCACCAGATCTCAGTCCATTTGGCACGTGCACCTCACCATTCCTGTCCCATATGTGCTGTATGGCCGAGCTGGACGTCTACAAACCCTGAAAGTCCAGCTCTACCATCATTTAACCTTGAAAAATGGAAAGGAAAGTCTGATTGCATCTAGAAGTGTGACCTAGATAGGAGGAAAGCTATTTCCCAGAGGGTGTAAAGGCCGCTGAAAAATCAATGTCTCCGAGCCGGAGATGGATAGCGCCCCTTTAATGCCCCAGCAACACCTATGCTGGGGTCAGGACCATGTAGCAGGCTCTAAACCAACAGACGTTGCTTTAAAAGAGGTCACCAGTGAAATGAATCAATTCCTACAGCACAGAGACAATTGTGTTCTTTATGAACGGCTATAAAGTCACACGGTCCACCAGGGACCACAGGGGAGTGGATCTGCTGGAGGGATGCATTTAAAGAGTGCAACACTGTTTACCTCTTATATAGCGATAAGTACCTTCTAAGGTCTTATCGGGGTAAGTTCTTGTTTAAACACGTTTATCCTGGATTTATTATGGAATAAACTGGGCATAGATTGAATTCCCTTGGCCAGATGCCACTCTGTTGGGCCAGTTCGTGTCTGCTGTTGTAGCACTGGGGGATGATGCTGCCATCCGGCCTCCATTCCCTCAGATACAACCAATTGTACCTGTGTGCAGCCTGACCCTGCCAGAAAACACCGCTGGGACTTGCACTTGTACAGTCTCCATTGTGGTGGGCTAGCAAATTGCCTCTGTCCCACCTAAGTGACGATACAAGTAGCTGACTGATGAAATACCTGCTGGCACCTATGACTTGGATAATGAATATCTGGATAATGAGAGCCATAGTTCCATTATTTCTAATAGAGTAAGCCCTATACGGTTCTTGAATAGTCACAACCCTTCCTATGTTTAATGGTGTCAGCATAAGATAGTGACTAAGGTTACTTGACTGGCTCTCCTGCCTGCCTGTTGGGTGGGGCGTTGCCGTAACAGGTAAGTGGTTTGAATAGAAGGACTAAAATACCTAATAATTCAGACAGCAGGAGTTCAGATATGATGACTGTACTACTAATACAGCATAATACAGTGGTACTTTGGTTCTCGACCACCTCGGAACTCATTGAATTCAGTTTTTGGTACATTTTGACAAAAAAAACGTCTTGGTTCTGGTTGTTTTCTCAGTACTCGGATGACCTGCTTAAACTTGTATGAGTCGAGCAGTGCGACTCGATTCACAATTCATGATTCAGTACAGTGATTCAGATTCACAATAGCCCTCGCTCGGTGCCGATCTCCGTTGTGTTTGTGTTTTTCTTTATTTTTACATCTACAGTACAGTAGTCTTAGTGCAAATAAGTCTCAATGGGTCCTACAAAGGTTGGCTATAAGAGCCAACCGAAAAAAAACAGGAACTGAATCCTCCAGAACACTTTCATGCTGCAGTTAGCTTAGCAGATATGCTAAAGCCTGAAGTTCATCAATAGAGTAAGTGTTTTGCTTTCACTTTTCACTTTCAATCCATTACTCACTAAATTACATGAGATTTTTCAGCACTTTATTATAAATAAGCTTTGTGTTAATGATTTTGGGTAACTCTAGGTTAATGTAAGTGTTAATGTGGAACCTCTATGATACTGTACAGACTATATTAAACTCCTCAGTTCATGATCCATGAGCCTCCCTGTTCAGGCACACTTTGGGTTTTTTCAGGTGCTACGTTTTACATAACCCCAAAGAACCAAATAAAAGCCCATGCCAGTACAGCAGCAATTATGATGCTAAGACAGGATGGCGGAGACATAGCCAAAAGCATAGACGTTTTGACAGTTTAAGAAAAACCAGCCGGGCGGAAACAAACAGCTTGGCAGATCGTGTATAAATGAAACAACTTGGTTAGAAAAACTCAGCAGGCGACAAGACAATCTGTGATTTATTACCAGAAAAAATGTTTAATCATGAAGAAAATGTGCTGATCCAAAAATACTGTACAGAGTGTAGGAACATGATTTATGGGCTTAGAATTTTTTTTTTTTAGCCTGACCTTAGTGAGTTTATTAAAATATGTACACATGTAAATATCAAAACCTAAGGCTAACAAAAATGGGGTATGTAATACATTTTCTGAAAGCTGTGCTCTAAATTAATTTAGTTTTAAGCCATTAAATCTATTAAATCTGAGTCGGAATCAGAACCGCAAGCAAGGGTGATGTACTGGCAGCAGCAGAATCTCTCACTCCGTTTTCATACCCGCTTAATCGGATTCCGGGTCACAGGGGCAGCACAGGCTGTAGGTGGGAATCAGCTCCAGACAGGGTGCCAGTCCACGTCTATCTGTCTCTCACACACTCCTGGTAAACATGTATGTTTTGGGGACGTTCCATAGACATAATGATTACCACAGCTACCCCTAACCCTAACGCTTAACCTCGGCAACCTAAAGCAAATGTTTTGCCTCTTTTGGATTTTCAAAAGAAAGTAAAAAAAGCAGTTTTCCTCTTGAGGACTTGGCTAATGTCCCCACAAAGCAAAAAAGTCAGCTCTTCCTATCCTTGTGGGGACATTTGGTCCCTACAGCATAATATAAATCTGACCACCCCCTGGCCAACACAAACACAAAATATATTCACCAGTCCGTTCTTTGCTAATTCAACCCTTCTTCCACATACTAAGTAGAGTCAGTGATGTCATCTGGACTTTTGGGCAGGTCAATAGCTTTTCCTTCAGAGCTTGGCACTTATTGATCACCGTTAACTGCTAATTAACAGAGGCAGGGGCAACGTTTCCTTCAGACACTGGATTAAATACAGCTGTTTCCACTGATATGCCCATTCATTATTCCTTATAAATGGTGCTGTAATATGGAACTCTGGTCTAGTGGTTAAAGTAGTGGACCAGAAGGTCCAGGGTTCAAATTCCAAGCTGCCTCTTTTGGGTACTTCAGCAAGACCCTTAACTCACAACTGATTGGACTGAAACCATCAGTTGTAAGTCGCTCTGGATGAGGGTGTCTGCTAAGTGACTAAATGTATCCAAGGAGGTCTGGTCCCTTTTTGAGTCTTGGTCCTCCCAAGGTTTCTTCCTTCTAACGTTTAGGGAGTTTTTCCTTGCCGCTGTCACCCTAGGATTGCTCAATATGTGATTGGCCTTAGATATTTGAAGATACTCTAAAATTGTAAAGCTGCTTTGAGACGATGCTCCATTGCAAAAAGCGCCATAGAAATAAATCTGACTTGGCTTGACTTATCTGTCATGTTTGAGACTTCTGTAGGTAAAGGTACTGGACCAGTAGTTTCAGGGTTCAAATCCTGCTTTGGCCAAGCTACTTGTGTGCTTGAGCAAACGCCCTTATCCTTGCACTGTAAGAGTGTACCAGTGTGTAAGTCCTCTGCTAAATGACTAAAGGTGATGTAGTGCTGCATGGTGACAGTGTTCCATGCTGTTCCCTCACAGCTCCAGAATTCTGGGTTTGAGTCGTGTAGTTTGCATGTTTTGTGTCTTCAAGTCTGTGTGAATCCAGTTTCCTTCCAAAACATGCGCTACGTCGACTGGTATCTCTTCCAGCGTGAGTGGGTGTAGGCGCCAGCTCCCTCGTGACACAGAATTGGATTAAGCAGGTATGGAAAGTGAGTGTTTGACTACGATTATTATTTTTAGGCTCTCACGTGGCATAATGCGCTAACCCAAGACCCGGATTTGAGTCCAGGAGATGCCTTCTAGCCAGGTCAGCACGTCACTTGCATTCATGATTGGCTGTCTGAGCCTGTATATTATTGGGACACTGGATAACATGGCTGTTGTAACACATGGCCAGGTTGTTTGCAGTCTTACACAAAATTCGGGCATCATGACAAACTGCAGGAACATGTTTTAGCCATTTCTGCCGGTCTTCTGTTGCGACCCTGTGCTTCTTTTTCCCTCCTTTAGCACTGCGCTTTTGTGCTGCTGGTCTTATCTCTGCGGGACGCTCACTCCCTGGGGGAGTAGGAACAATACTGCATTTTCCTCCATGTAGACAATTTGTCTTGTGGCTGGATTAGCACCAGGTCTCCAGAAACGCTTTTGTCGCCTCTAACGGACTCATACTGGATGTTGTCTCCATATTTTTAGCACTACAGCCAAATCAAGGCAATACATCCAAGGGGTGCGCAAACTTCTTTGTATTTCTATGCCACTGGTTCAGACGGTCACGTCGTCCGTGCATGCAAATCGCCTCATCCTCGTGCTGCCATAATTAGAGCTAGATGTTGGCACAGTGTGTTATTTTCTGCGATTTGTTTGCGTCCACGGTGTGATTTAATCCCCCGCTGAAGCGTTTGTGCATAAAGACCAACAAAACAGCTCATTTACTCAGTTACAGCTTTAGCATCGTCCTAGCCTGAACTAATTGTCTTGATCCATAGCCCACAGGGAGCTGTTCGTTTACGTATTGAAAGGAAATAGAGACATTAAGAAATTCAAGCGGGTAGAAATTCTCCAGCAGGACCGTATGGTCATTTTGCCGGCCTAAAACCAGACAGTAAGTCCACTGAAGGTTCTGACTGCCAGCTATTACCCAAAAAAGGCCTCGGAGACTCGGTCTGGCCCGCATATGAACCAGAGCTCTCATGGGAGGTCACTGGCAAACAATCAATTATGCAGGGGTATCATAGCCAGCTTAATAAGCAGGAGCGATAGGCTTGGGGTCTGGCAGTCCATCAATTAATAGGTTACTCCTTTAATTAGGGCCGCCCCCCATCAGGCTGTTCAAAGGAACTAGAGGGAGCTTAACCGTCATGAGGGCCAATTACAGCTAGAAGGGGAACATCTGCTGCCCCTGGAAAGCCACTCGCATGCATGTTAACCTGCAGGGACCAAAGAGAGGGACGATATTGAGAGAGAAAGGAGTCCAAATGCAAAATGGTGGGGTCACGGTTTCCAGCCATGAAGCCACGCGGTTTTGAGGCGCTAATGATATTCAAATGCGTGTTTCCACTCACTGTTTTGCTGTAATTAAAGACTGTTTGTGGAAGGACAAGCAAAAGGTCATTTGTCTGGGCTCTACTGTCTAAAGTTGAACCCTGTTGACAGCTGCTGAATAACCACTACACCGCTTGCTGCACAAAGATTTAGGTGTAGAAATTAAGTCACTGGGTTATAAACGACTTGTGTGTGATTAATCATGAGCCGGTAAAAGGATCACAGAGGATGACTCACACAGAGCAAATGCAGGAGGGAAACTCAGATAAAACATTACATCCTATCGGGAAATCCCTACCTGGCTCATGTACTGTACACACCATTCACTTTATTAGGTACACCTCCTCGTTTCTGCACTCAGTGTCCATTTTCAGTTCCACTTCCCATACAGAAGCACTTTGTAGTTCTATAATTAGACTGTAGTCCTTCTGTTTCTCTATGCTAATTTTACATAGTGTACCTCTTGGTGAGAGATTGTTGCTGCTAGACATGCCTCTATGACGCACTCAAAGACATTTTGCCCAGTGGACAGACTTTGAGAGGGGGCACATCAGTGTACTGAGGGAAGCAGGACGGTCGATTGGGCCGTTCTCATCTAGGTGTTAGGAGATGCTGGGAGCAGTGGTTTTATGGCGGCACAGACACTGTGAACAGGCTCTGGATGGCCCAGACAGACCACCAGTAGAGAGGATCGTTTGATCCACCGACAAGCACGAGCAGCTCCTACAGTTTGGTTATCCACCATCCAGACACAGGGGGTGCCTTCATTACACACTCCTGTCTCTGCCCGGACCATCTCCAGGTGCTTAGCAGAAGTAAAGTTGTTGTCACTGTGCCCATTACGTATCCTGCTATTGACAGCCAGAAATCGTCGCCTTTGTTTGCAGTGGTGAATGAGAAACCTAGACTTTAGGGATGAATCCAGGTTCTGTTTGGGAACCGACAATGGTCGGTTCGAGTATGGAGGCCTCGTGGTGAGCACTTCAATCCTGCCTGTGCAGTGGAGCAACACACTGACCCAACTGTTGGTGTGATGATCTGGGAAGCCATGGAAGTGATATGAGGGACAGCAACAGATCAGAGATATGTGCAGGACATCCTGCGGCCATGTGTTGCCTCTCATGGCAGGGCTTCCAACTGGCATTTTTCAGCAGGATAATGCTCGCCCACACACAGCAAGGGTTTCCCAGGAATGTCTCCGCCAGATTGCGACACCTTCTTGTCCTGCCCGGTCACCAGATTTATTGCCAATTGAGCATTTATGGGACCAGCTGGGACTCCAGCTTCAGCAATCTATGAGTATGGAGGATCAGCTGTAACATCTGTGGGCAAATGTACCACAGGACACCAAACAGAACCTGTATCCCTCCATTCCCAACTGTATCTCATCTTGTATCCAGGCTAGAGGCGGCCTAACAGGGTAACTAGAGCCTCCTTTCAATTGTACAGTTTTCCTCAATAAACTTATCCTTTCACACTAATTGTGTAAATCGCTTACATATATCATCATTACATTCCTACATATAAAGACTCAGTCGTTTCCAACAACTCCTTCTTGGTGAAGTTTTTGTTGTCAATGAATTTCACTGTTACACGCTGGTTTGAGATCTGAAATACATCCTGAAATTGTACACAAAAGGTTCTGCTGTGCAAACGGCAATTTTCTAACATATCCAGTATCTGCACATTTTAATTAACCACCTGAACGTCAATTAGATTCTTCTACTTTATATTTAGGATTATGTTTAAACGATTCCTGATCTGTTGAGTATCAGTAGGGTATGAGGAGTCAGTAGATGAAGATGTTCTATCGTGTCACTTAAAGTAGGTGCTTCCTTTATTTAATCGTATGAACTCTCAGCATCAGTGTATCGACCGCTGGAGCTGTGAGAAGCTCGGCTGTACGTCTCAGAGCTGTCTCTCTCTCCACACACACACATCCATTTCCTCATCAGCGTGTGAGCTCATCCGCCAGCAGCACTGATTTAAGAGAAATGAAACCTTTAGTGCAGTGTGGAGGAGGTGGTGCACTCATTCTTACAGTGACACGATAGAGCAGGTTTTATTCTAACTGTAGCCATGTGAGAAAACCTGCATTCCCTTCAGGGCTTTCAACTCCCATTTGGACTGGACCCCCCTCAGCCATCTGGTCGGCCCAGTTCCTAAAACCCTGAGCCTTAATTGCTCAAATTATTCAAAGCGATTATCAACAAGGACATCGATGCACTCAGGAGTCCAGTGAAAGCAATATCACTTGAACCTTCAACCTTCTGGCCAACAATCCAGTACATAAGTCACCAGATCATCCACTGTGACTTCCAATTTGAACCTGATACAGTCCAAGCCATTGAGCCACCACTACCTAGTTTTAGACGTTGAGGAGGAAGACCTTGCTCAAGGGGCCAACAGTGAGCTCTTGACAATACTAGGACTTGAACCCTCAACCTTCTTGTCAACAGTCCATTCAATAGTATACCTGTTATTTCTTAAAATATATTCTCTCTGTTAATATTTATTTAGTTTCTGTTTGCTTAACCTATTACTATGAACATATTAACGAGATTCTTAATTTACGTTTAGGGAGTTTTTCCTTGCCACTGTCGCCCTAGGCTTTAACAATATGGTATTGGGGTCCAACAGTGATACCTTGCCAGTACTAGAACTTGAACCATCAATCTTCTTGTTCAAGAGTTTAGTACCTAGCTTAATAGTCCATCATTGCTCAGATTATCCAAAGTAACATGCACTTCAGACATGACAGTCCAAGCACTTAAGGAAAAATGGACCTTGCTCAAGGGTCCAACATGGGGGCTTGAAATCCACCTTTTAAGTCTTGATTTAGTAAAACAACATAACTTAGTTTTACCAGGTTGCCTCTACTTTTGCATGTATATTAAAGAGCTTCAGCAACAATCTGCATTATACAAAGAAATGTTAAATAACCCAGTGTTTGCTCATAAGTTATTTGCATGTGTAACTGTTATGCAATCACTGCTACATCTCTCCTGTGGACGAGCGGTGGAGACAAACTGCGAGCTTCGTCATCCTCCAATCCCCCGAGACTACCAACCAATCCGAGGCTTCGATCACTCCCTGTATCGGGATAAAAATAAACGAGGGTAGGGCGGGCGACTTGGGCCTGGCTCCCACTCACGACAGGAGGCACAGGAGAGAAGGAAGCAGCATCAAAAATTCATTAGGGAGGGACAGAGTGATGATCTGCACTGAATCTCATGGCTGCTCTGTCAGATTAAGACCAGAATCAAGGAAAATGATCAAACTGCGTTTGAACTGAACACAGTACAAATCGGATCGTACAAAAACCAGTATCACAGGGTTAATAATTGTTTTACTGATCATCATGTATCTGAAAAAGTTATAGATATAAACATTTTACTCAAGGAAAAGCAGCTGCTGAACTGAACAGGCAGCTCCTGTGGTGCTGTGGTGAGGGCCAGATACATCTGCATCAAGAACCATCATTTTCCACTTCTGTGATGCAGCATTAATGCAGAAAAGTACACTGAGATTTTAGAGCAACATAAGCTTCCTTCAAGACGACATCTTTATCAGGGACGTCCATGCATTTATCAACACAAAAATGCTAAACAAATCAGAAAAAGTTAGGACTGAAATATGCAAATTTCTTCCAATCTTTCTTTGAGGAACACTGTTTTCAATAATTGTTTCAGACATTAGTTGATAAACAGGAGATCCTCTGCCCATCTTTACTCCTCAAAGACTCAGCCTTTAGTGGATGCTGCTTTTGTACCAAATCATGATTATAATCACCTGTTTGAAATCACATCATTTAGTATTTTAAATTCATGACTAGCCCTAAATTGTCCGTGTCCCAACTACAGTGGTGTGAAAAAGTGTTTGCCCCCTTCCTGATTTCCTATTTTTGTGCATGTTTTTTACACTTAAGTGTTTCAGAACATCAAACAAATTTAAATATTAATCAAAAACAACACAAGTAAACACAAAATGCAGTTTTTAAATGAAGGTGTTTATTATTAAGGGAGAAAAAAATCCAAACCTACATGGCCCTGTGTGAAAAAGTGATTGCCTCCCCTTGTTAAAACAGAACTATGGTTTATCACACCTAAGTTCACTGTCTCTAGCCACACCCAGCCTGATTATTGCCACACCTGTTCTCAATCAGGACATCACTTAAACAGAACCTGCCTGACAAAGTGAAGGACACCAAAAGATCCTTAAAAGCTACACGTCATGCTGAGATCCAAAGAAATACAGGAACAATTAAGAAAGAAAGTAACTGAGATCTATCAGTCTGGAGAGGGTTATAAAGCCATTTCTAAAGCTTTGGGACTCCAGAGAACCACAGTGAGAGCCATTATCCACAAATGGTGAAGACATGGAACAGCGGTGAACCTTCCCAGGAGTGGCCGGCCGACCAAAATTACCCCAAGAGCGCAGCAACGACTCATCCAAGAGGTCACAAAAGACCCCACAACAACATCCAAAGAACTGCAGGCCTCACTTGCCTCAGTTAAGGTCAGTGTTCATGCCTCCACCATAAGAAAGAGACTGGGCTAAAATGGCCTGCATGGCAGAGTTCCAAGACCAAAACCACTGCTGAGCAAAAAGAACATTAAAGCCCGTCTCAATTTTTCCAGAACACATCTTGATGATCCCCAAGACTTTTGGGAAAACATTCTGTGGACTGACGAGACAAAAGTTGAACTCTTTGGAAGGTGTGTCCCATTACATCTGGTGTAAAAGTAACACAGCATTTCAGAAACAGAACATTATAGCAGCAGTAACATATGGTGGTGGTAGTGTGATGGTCTGGGGCTGTTCTGCTGCCTCAGGACCTGGTAGACTTGCTGTGATAAATGGAACTATGAATTCTGCTGCTGCCAAAAAATCCTGAAGGAGAATGTCCGGCCATCTGTTGGTGACCTCAAGCTGAAACGAACTTGGGTTCTGCAGCAGGACAATGATCCAAAACGCACCAGCAAGTCCACATCTGAATGGCTGAAGAAAAGCAAATGAAGACTTTGGAGTGGCCTAGTCAAAGTCCTGACCTGAATCCTATTGAGATGCTGTGGCATGACCTTACAAAGGCCGTTCCTGCTGGAAAACCCTCCAGTGTGGCTGAATTACAACAACTCTGCAAAGATGAGTGGCCAACATTCCTCCACAACGCTGTAAAAGACTCACTGCAAGTTATCACAGACGCTTGGTTGCAGTTGTTGCTGCTAAGGGCGGCCCAACCAGTTATTAGGTTTAGGGGGCAAACACTTTCACACCACTGTATTTTGAAATGTGTTGCAGGCCTGAAATGCAGGAATGGATGTTTATTAACAAATGAAACAAAGTTGACCAGAATGTACAGAACAGTAAATGTTATGTAAAGGTAATATGCATTTTCCATACCGTCCCAACATTTTCTGACTTGTGTGTTTGTGGTGATCAGCTGGAGATACTCTGCTTCAAGTTCAGGTACATGCAGGGAGTGTTGAACATTTCTGCCAGTTCATTATTAATATGCACTAACATCACTAATCCAGCATTAACTGTGTAGGTAATTGAGTAACGACGCTCATATTAAGCAACTTGTCTAAATAAAAGCTTTTCTTCAGTCTTTCATGCAGTCGTTCTGAACTTGTGGGACAGCCTGTATATCTAAAAAGTTGGTGCACATCATCCGGCTCGAGGCAAATTAACGCCCTCTCAATGCTGCATGTGTTAATCACCCAAAAGACCCTGGATGGTGTTCCATCAAACAGAATTCACGATGCAGGGTCTGCAAAGCAGCGTCATTTTGCTTTCATTATCAGACCACAATGTTTTATTTATTAACAGCCAGCGCCGGTCCAGCGACGTGCTCGTTTCACTTTTACTGCCAGGGAACACAAGACAATTTCATATTCTGTACTGCGCAAGATGTATATTCACACGGGACCCTATTTCAGGGTAGAATAAGAAACTGCAGTGTACAGGCAGGCGCTCGGTGGATTCACACAGTAATGCCTTTTAGATGAGGTAATGCTACGCCTAACCCTTAGACACACTCCACCATCAGTCACATTTATTGATGCTCCTTTGTGCCTAGTTTGGTAGCTCATACTAGGGATGCACAAATCTGATATTAGGATCGGATATCAGTCCCGATTAACAACTAAATTAGCTGGATCAGGTATCGGAAAATTAAGCCGATCCATGTCAATAATTGATCCAGTCAATTTGATTTTGTGACATCAGTTATGCCTACAAGGTCGATGGCAACGTGCAACATCTGCTAAATAAATACAACACATAATATTACTGATTAATAGTATTAAAATATATTATTTCCAAGTGTTAAAATGATATTCAATCACGTAACTGAGCCTTTTGTATTGCTTGCATGGCACCAACCAAAAATATCCAGCCACCAGCATCCTGTAGGCAGCGTCCTGTGAGCATGAAGGATTAGAGGTTGACAAACAAACTGTGCAGCAGATGAGCTGCTATAAGGTGGAGCAACAAGGTATATGTGTCTAAAAGAGTGAGAGAAAAAACTAGCAGCACTGCTGTGTATGATCCTCTCGTACCAGCACACTACCACCACGTCAGTGTCACGGCAGTGCTGAGAATGATCCACCACCCAAATAGGACCTGATCTGTGCTGGTCCTGTGTGTACCATTCTTCCTCCATAAGGAAGACATGACACCACGTCTTAAAGGTGAAATTAGATTCCAGTCGTAGACCGCTGTGACTGACAGCACGTTGGGAATGAAGAAAGCATCGACCTGTGAGTGTGACCGATATGATCAGACCTACACGAGTGTGTCCTGATAAAAGTGCAGAAGCC
This sequence comes from Ancistrus triradiatus, assembly GCA_025084515.1. Taxonomy (NCBI): domain Eukaryota; kingdom Metazoa; phylum Chordata; class Actinopteri; order Siluriformes; family Loricariidae; genus Ancistrus; species Ancistrus triradiatus. The sequence continues at coordinate 327,271 of JAJAGP010000263.1, read as the reverse complement.
ACGGTCTGGCAGGACTCAAAATGAGAAAAATGTTACAATGATGTGTGGGAGTACATACTAAACATCTCGTTTGAAGATGAACCAAATACATACGAAAGTACTAAAACCATTACATGCATACCAGTTTCCTCTCCAGGCAAAAAAATGTCAGTCCAACCTATGTGGTGCTCACCAGGATGGAATACTGGCAGTGTATTATGGTCACCAATACAAGGAGCTTGTATAGGGAGTATACTGTATACTGGGATGCTGGTCACCAGTATGGGATAATGGTACAGGGAGTATACAGATCACCAGTATGTTATAATGGTTCAGTGAGTATTCTAGTCACCATTATGGGATGCTGGTAGAGGAGGTATGCTGGTAACCAGTATGGGATAATGGTACAGGGAGTATGCAGGTCACCAGTATGTTATAATGGTTCAGTGAGTGTGCTGGTCACCAGTATGGGATGCTGATACAGGGGATATGCTGATTACCAGTATAGGATACTGGTACATTGAGTATTCTGGCTATCAGTATAATGCTGAGTATTGTGGTCACCAATATGGGATAATGGCATAGAGTGTTTACTAGTCATTAGTATGGGATGCTGGTACAGTGAGTATAAAGACCACTAATATGGGATGCTGGTAGAGTGGGTATGCTGGTCACCAGTATAGGATGCTGAGTATTCTGGTCACCAGTATGAGATATTGGTACAGGGAGTATGCTGCTCACCAGTATGGCATGCTGGTATAGTGTGTATGCTGGTCTCCAATACATTTTCACTAACATATTTGAATTGCATTATTAATACTGGCCCCGTCATGCCTAAAGACAAACATGTCCAATCCATTTCTGGAGCATAAATGCAAATGAAATCCTGTACATGTCTTTGTTGGTCAAACTAAATCTTCAAAATCAGATATTTAGTATGACAATTGAGACACGGAAGTAAAATTCTCAGCAAATTGGAAATTTAACTACCTCAATATTCCATCAATATTTCAGACGACATGAACGAGCAGTTTGGACATGCAGCCGGTCGTCTGTCTCCACGTCTCATTAAGCAGGCTTGCTCAGACGTACACTCCGTCTCCGGCTGAATGAACACGGAAGGAAGAAGACTGATGCAGACCTGGGAGGATTTGGCACGGAGTGACCGTCCAGACACCGGCGTAATTATTGATCTGTCAGTCAGCGTATAAACTAGCCGAGTTTATCTGCCTGACAATATTAATGGAGGAAAATGGTCCCTGAATGGACTACGGCCAAAAACACAATACCAGCATCTGTCGACTTGTGTGGGTAAGAGGACGAACATCAAGGACACGAGACGTCCCAAGAGCAACAGACTCGAGCCATCGCTTGATTTTCCTTTCCTACAGGGACTCCGATGGCTATGGTTCTACACATTCTGTTTAAAGTGAGTCCTGACGTGAGTCAAATTACAGGACACATTCTGCTCAGAGAAGTAATTATACAGAGAGGGTTCCAGAGAGTTCTCTAGAGATACCCCTCACCCCCAGTCCCTGTACAGGTCCTGTCATATTCAATAACCACACATGTGCTGTGATACTCAGGCTCTGCTTTGTCTGATTTTAGTTACTCAATCTGAAGAGGAATTCAGTTTGTCCTCCTTCCTACTAACTACATTTTCTTCCTTCTTACTGGTGTTGGTTCTAATTCCTCATACAGTATGAATTTATCATATAACACCAAACCGTAGCACAGCAGAAACAACAGCTGTAATGCTTCAATAGCCAGCAAACTATATAATATTGTTCTCTGCTGGAAGTTAGTTAGCCAGGCAGCATAACAGTCTAAAGAACTGATAGAAGCTCAGTCGCTAGGGTAGGTTAAATAACAGAAAAGAGATGGAGAATAAAGAAAGTTTAGAGAGATGCAAAACAAGACATCTGTGCTCCAAGAAAGGAGCTGTATCTGCAATTTGGAAGCTTTTTGGTTTTAAAAAACCTGACGCAGACCAAAAGGCTATATATTGTCAAGCCGCTGTTGTTAGTAATACAGCAACTTACTCCAACGTTGTATGAGATAACGTCAGTGTATGAGATTATGGTCGTCAGATTCAATGTCATTAACCGGTAGCTCCAGAGAAACAGTGAAGCCAAAAGCTCAAAAAGCTTGAATTTTTGCTCACCGTTCTCATGATCATTTTGACCCCACGGGATGAGATCTTGCGTGGAGCCCCAGATCGAGGGAGATTATCAATGGTCTTATGTCTTCCATTGCTCCCACAGTTGATTTATTCCCACCAACCTGCTTGCCTATTGTAGATTCACTCTTCCCAGCCTGCTGCAGGTCTACAGTTTTCTTCCTGGTGTCCTTCAACAGCTCTTTGGTCTTGACCATGGTTGAGTTTGGAGTCTGACTGTTTGAGGCTGTGGACAGGTGTCTTTTATACAGATAACCTGGTCAAATAGGTGCCATTAATACAGGTAATGAGTGGAGGACAGAAGAGCTTCTTAAAGAAGAAGTTACAGGTCTGTGAGAGCCAGAAATCTTGCTTGTTTGTGAGTGACCAAATACTTATTTTCCACCATGATTTACAATTAAATTATTTAAAAATCCTACAATGTGATTTCCTGGATTTTTTTCTCATTTTGTCTCTCATAGTTGAAGTGTAGCTATGATGAAAATTACAGACCTCTCTCATTTTTCTAAGTAGGAGAACTTGCACAATCAGTGGCTGACTAAATACTTTTTTGCCCCACTATCTTTTGCATATTTTAACGTTATCGTATTAAACATTTTTATTTACTTACTGTTTTTTGAACTATTACTACACTTATTTTACTAGATAAATTAGTTTCATTCTTACATTTATCATCCAAGCCGCCCAGGGAGGTTGGGTCCCTTTGAGTCTTGGTCCTCCCAAGGTTTCCACCTTATAATGTTAAGGAAGTTTCTTTGCCACTGTCACCCTAGGCTTGATCAATTTGGAAATGGCCTTAGATATTAGAAGATAATCTAAAACTGTAAAGCTGCTTTGAGACAATGCTCATGTTCTGTTTTTAATATGTTGGAGTTGATTATATGAGATATATGTGATTATTTATGTGATGCCTTCATATATTGTATAATTTCGTGATGAGAAGTAAACCCTATAGTAATCAAAACCTTTATTAAACATAATGATATTATTCTATGTACTCTTAACAGTAGAATAAGCCACAAACCTTTATAAAAGCCCAGACATGCATCAAAAAACAAAACATTACATATATATATATATATATATATACACATATAGACATATAACTTTAAAAAACTGTGAAACAAATATTTGGTCATACCGCCCAGCACTACTTTTTTGTTGTGTTTTTTTTTTTTATTTACCTCGGTTCTTGACCACCTCAGAACTTTGTCGGTTTTTGTAATTTTCTGGGTACTCGAGTCGAGGAGCACAACTTTTTCAGCCTAAGCTCGATTCATGATTTACATTTACATTTACAGCATTTAGCAGACGCCCTTATCCAGAGCGACTTACAATTGGTACAGTCTTACAATCCAAGCAATTGTGGGTTAAGGGTCTTGCTCAAGGACCCAACAGTGGCAGCTTGGCAGAGGTGGGATTTGAACCCTGGAACTTTTGGTACATAGTCCAGTACCTTACCCGCTAGGCTACCACATGATTCAGTACACACATGATTCAGATTCACACTCTGAAGATCTGTGCTGTGTTTTCTGTTTTCTATGTTTCTACATCTACAGTACTCTATTCTTACTGCAAATAAGTCTCCATGGGACCTAAGAGTTAGTTACAAGAGCAAACTGAAAGAAAAACAGGAACTGAATCCTCCAGAACACAGGCTGCAGTTAGTTCACCAATAGAGTAAGTGTTTTGCTTTTCTTTTCACTTTCAAGCCATTACTCACTAAATGATAAGACTTTTTCAACACATCATTATAAAATAAGTAAATAATACATTTTGGCCATCTGTAGGTTAATGTAGACATTTTAAACATTAACTTAGTTAACCGCTCTACCAAACACTTGTTAAACTCCTCGGTTCACGAACAGACTGATCGGATGGTTGTTAAATGGCACATATCTGTATTTTGAAGAAGCAAAAAATCATTGAGTCAAATTCAAGCCAAGTCAAATTTATTTCTATAGTTTTCACAACGGAGCATTGTATCAAAGCATTTTCACAACTATATGGGCTCAAAGCCCTAATTGAGCAAGCCTGAGGCGACAGTGGCAAGGAAAAACTCTCCCTAAACATCCAAAAAAAAAAATCCAACCTCCTTGGGCAGCCTTGATGTTAAACAAAGTACCAAACAACAGAGAGTATAATAAAATAGAGAATATAATGAGTAGCTGAACACTTCTCATAATCACTGAAATATTTCATTTACATTCATTTACATCACTGCTTCAAGGCCTTTTTCAAGCAGAATGTGAAGAAAAGAACTTTTAACCAATACAATACACTGAAGGATTTTCTGCTCTCTACTTTCTGGAAGTTTCCTTACATTGGTTAAATATCTGGACTGAATCACGCTGTGTGACTGGATTTCTATACGAGGCATTAGATCTAAGCTCCTTCTGTCACTTTCATCCCTTCAGCCAAGGCCCAAAAAATCACTTCCTCATGACATGGCTGCTTCTGCACCCCCCGGATCATCTGCCCCATCTGCGCCAGACCAGTCCCCGTCTGCAGCCCAACTGCTCTCGCACCAAACCAGACGGCAGGGCCCGAGGACACGAGAGAAAGACAGCACCGGGGTCAAACTTAATGATGTGAGCTCAGCCGTTTGAGGCTCAGTGCGGGAGATGACAGGGGTCAAGATAATTGAGGCAATTATAAAAAATGAAATGGCTGGAATGGCTGCCGTCTGTCATCACATAAATGAGGAAAGGCAAAGAAAAAAAATGTTTGGGCACCTTTCCAGACGATGCACTCATGTTTTCGTAAAGTCTCAGAACTTAATTATTACATAAATAAAAATGATTAAGAGGTTGCTTCAACTCATTTAAAACCAACATGCAATTTGACACAAGGTGCTCAAACTGCACCTTCTAGGCACACATGTCCATCCAAAGTGACTTTAAGATGAGCAATAAGGCTTAAGGACTTTGCTCAAGGGTCCAGCAGTGGCACACTGGCAGTGATGAGCCTTTACCACTGAACCGCCAGTCCCCAAAGAACAAGGAGGGCAGGGTAAGCAAGCCCATGACCAGTCCATTTTAGGGTTGGGTAAAGGGTCGCTGTTGCAGCATGATCTTCCTACCGGCCTCACCCACAGTTTCACCTGCATTTGTCAGCTGGGCACCACCAGGACTCAAACCCATATTAGACCGCTGTGCCACCCTTGTGCTGCACCTTGGATTTGAAGTGTTCATTTGATCATTTTATTCTGAAATGATTTACAACTGGGGATCGATTTAGCACGGTAACAGTTCAGGTGTAATTGGGGTCAGCGTCCCGTCGTTATCTGCAGGTAGCAGCGCCACCATGAACGAGTCTCAATCATGGGATCGTCCTAACTTCAGGTGGAATTCATTTTTATTTTCATTTTACTGTTTGCATGCAGTCTGGAGAGAGACTACATATTTTTACATTATTTATAATATTTACATTGTTATTTTGTCCAGTACATAAAGTCACTGCAGGATCTCGTGTCCTCAGTGGAAAGGTTTTGATGGCATGGCATCCTCAGTGTCTTGTCGAGGTCACACTAAATACTGACTTCTGCCAAAAGGAGCCAATGGCATTTAATTTGGTGTACATATTTTGTAGTTTTGTAATCATAGTTTGTATTTAATATATAGACTGAGAAATAATTCTATATGGTCATTATAACATTACTAAAACAACAAATCTACTGGTGGTCTAAGACTTTTTGTACAGTATTCTACATAGACATGTAATTAGTGACCGAGAAACAAGTGCAAAAGGGAAAGATTTCAGACACAGGCAGCTTCACTAAAAGCAAAGTGCAGGCACCAAATGGACAGCCACCTTTGACAGTGGCAAGGAAAAACCTCAAGCACGCTACAGAACCTTGAAAGGCAACATCTCAGGTATTTTCTACCGCCTGTACCAGTGGTTATGTGATAGTATTCCGGCACTGCTGATTGTTTTCATGTCGAACGTTTTAAGTATTTCTTGTGTATTTCTGTGTCCCATTTATGTTGCTGTTAATCTGCGTACATTAAAGTATTCTGACATTAGTCGTACACGTGTTGTGCTGCTACGCTGTCATGCTCCAGATTTTTGTGAAACGATACCGCTGGGAGAAAAAAAAAACGCAAAACAGCAGCGACAACACAAAAGAAGAACGCAGTCAAGTCTGATAGCTGTCAAACATGAAATGCGAGCAAAGGCAGAAGGAGATGTCTCAGGAGGAACGATAAACATTTCTGCTCTCCAGTCATCTAGCGGCTCACCCTCAGCATCTGTGCTCGAGTCTGGAGTGCTTTAATTAAACACCGAGTTTTAGGAAGTCTCCACAACTCCAAATTTGATACTCGGTGTTTCCTCTCCTCTCGCTCTACCACCTTCTCCTCCAAACCCCCCTTCACGCTTATGAGGAACATGAGAGAGTGTGTACATGTAGTACATGAGCTGATCAATAGGGAAAGTAGCTTTCCCTAAATGCAGAAGCTGGGTGATGTTTCCAGTTCCAATAAAGGTCAAACCTGGACCTACACTGGATCTTGTTTTTCTAACACTGAATCTCATTGTAGGTTCACGATTACAGTAATGGTATGTGCATTCAAGTTACATTCTTATCCAGACTGACTTGTAGCTGATGCAATCTCACAAGGTACAATTCAAGTAAGTGAAGGATAAGAGTCTTGCTAATCTCTAAACTGAATGTTATGAGATTCGGGTGTTTTCAGAAGAACATGTACACTGTATTGGCAAAATATCTCTCTAGCACATTGACTCATTCAGCTCCTCCTCATGCAGCACACACTCTCACACAGACACATGTAATTAATAAAACTTTGTGTTTAATAAAACGTTCTTCACCAGAGGCTGCACTGTCACGTGTGTCATTACAACTAATGTATCTAGTTAGGTAATACTGTATATGGGTTAGGTAATATTGTATATGCGCAAAAGTCTTAGGCCACCATCAGATTTGTTGTTTAGCATTTGTATGATGATTATAATTATTCCTCAGTCTCTTTACTATTATGCAACCACAAAATACAGGACATTTCCCTTATTAATATACTACAAAAACAATTTTGAAAACAGCTTTAGCACAAGGCGAACAGGCTGAGACAGTTAAAATATCCTAAATATTGGCTTTAAGGTCAAACGCAAGAGCCATTCTGAGACGGACTCAAAATAAAGAACATTACTTTACAGCGAAAAACACGAGGCTGAAATGTTAAAGCCGACCTAGCGGCGTAAAGAGAGTGATAAATGTGGAAGGGCTTGTAGAAACGCGATCACTAGAATAAGCTCACAAATACTGAGCAGATACATGAAAATTTAGTAGATTAAGGCAGAAGCTCTCGTCGATGTAGCAAACGGAGCTGACATCACTCAATCGATGAACAATTAGGGGATAGAAAAGGAGACTACGTGCCAAAATAAAGAGCCAGTCACACCAGAATCTGACAATAACAATATTAAGCCTATTTCACCTCAAGCCTTGCAACCTTACGTCACTTCCCTTCCTCAAAGGAAAAGTGATACCGTCTTCCCTTGCCGAAGCTAACAGTGTGAAGTTGCATCAACGCAGGTCAAGAGTGCGACAAGACACTGCTCTGAAACGGTTATAAATACCTGAACAAGCAGGTGTCCCTTGTCAGGTGTAATCAGCACCTATTCTGATCGGCGCACAAGTGCTAGGGATTGCCGACCCAATCCCAGCACATTTACCATGCCCTCTAGTGTCAAGCAGCAGAACTGCGTGGTTCCTAATAGTTATAGCTTAATATTCTCGGTTTTATTTTTTATACTTTTTTCCTATTTTATTTTTTATATATTATTTTAAGACCACATTTTATCTAAATTATTAGTCTACATATTATATTTAATTGTAATTATTATATTTTTTTAATACGTTCTCTCTGTGAATATTTATTTAGCTTCTATTTATTTAAACTACTATAAACTTAATTACGTAACGTTCATATATCACCCAAGCCACCCAAGGAGGTTGGTTCCCTTTTTGAGTCTTGGTCTTCCCAAGGTTTCTTCCTTATAACATTTAGAAAGTTTCTCCTTGCCACTATCACCATAGGCTTGCTCAGTTTGGGAAAATGTAGAAAAGTATAAAGCTGATTGGAGACAATATCCCATTGTAAAAAGGGATTACAGAAATAAATCTGACTTAATAATAAAGATAATAACCTTACCACGAACCGAACCATGGACCTTGCATGTGCGAGCAGACGTTATGTAGCACCTGGCTGTACTTTTAAGTCTGCAGAATCATAGCCACCATTGGATTAAAGTGAAGGAGAGGACTTGGACACAATGGCATGAATATGCAGGTGTGTATAGGAATTACATTTACACTACATGGTGTAGTTGATAAATCAAGACACATTAAGGCCAAGGTAACAAACAACACGTGTCTTAAATTTACCCGGTAAAAGGCAAAGAGGTATTTTGTAAAACAGAGAATCTGTAGGCCATTTGCAAATGTAAGTTTCATTTTGAATTTGAGTCATGCCTGTGTAAATGAATGAACACTGCCTCAAAAATCAAGTTGAATCCAGCTTACATCAAGATCATTCTGACAACTGACACCAACTCAGCATGAGTAATAAAGCTCAAATAGGACTACTTTTTCTTGGACTACCTCCAGATTTGATATGCAGCGATGGCTGAAAATGAAAAGACACCACCTCTCAGTTAAGTATTCTTCCCTGCAAGACCTAAAGGCCAAAGCAGTGCTTGAGCGAGCGCCGGCTAGAGAGACTGCGAGTTCATTAGGCTGCTCGGAGAGCTGTGAGAGACGGATGAAAGATCTGATCAACGCCAGCGCTCTGACAAGGGGATCATCTGGGGAGGCGAGAGGGAAAGACGTACCTTTTTCCTCCTGAGTTAAACAGCGGCGTGGTGGCAGGGGGAGACTCTCAGCTGGCTGAGCAACCACGTTCATTATAATGAGTTTTTACAAAGACAGAAGCTGGCCGTTTCAGACCCCGATGCTTTCATGCAAAGTACAAAAGAGAAAATGTACGACCTGCTGGCAGCCCGGTGAACTGTACTGAATAAAGGTAATCACATGAAAACCAACTTACGGTTCTCCATCACATAGGGCAAGTCACAGAAAAAGATTTGAATACTGAAAAGGTACCATTATTGTATTAAACATCGTGGACTTCATTAATCACATCTTCATTAAAGACATGCTTTAAAATAATGAAGTAATCATCCGCACGGTCCATTTAAATCCTCAGCATTTACCCTCACAACCTTATCAGCAGTGCAAAGCCTTAAGCACTCATCAGAAAATTACCCACAATTTAGGACTAACCAAGTCCCGCCCACTAGCTGAGTCTCCCCGGCACGACGGCCAACCATCCGAACCTCTGAAGAGCTGTAGACGTTTTGAGGACAGCACTAATCTCCCCTGTTCCTTACAAGTTGACAGTCTTAATGACCTAATATTGATTTGATATTAAATAGGAAAAGGAATGCCACTCTGCCCTCTGAGATCAGTGCCAGCTCTTGGACTGCCAGCTGCAGATGGCTCTGGTTTCATCAGGAATCAAGCTTGTAATCTCAAACGTGTAGCAGCCACACTCAGAAACAAATCCCATGGCACTAAAAATGTTATGACAAATATGAGCTCAGCTTTAAAGACCTTCATTAAGAACTATGGCATTTAAATTGCCATCACAATGAACTAGTGCCTTTTAATATGAGAAGGTAAATTAGCCCTTACTGGACCAATACAGGATGCGATTAGATTACAAGCTGCTTCATGCATATACAGGTTTAACCTCTGCATTATCTTCTGTGAAACAGGGCGCTGACCAGACATTACCATAGCCATAGTCTTTTTAGAATATCTTTATTTTTCATCTCAGAAGTTGAATCAGTTCATCTGGACATTAGGTTTTGTTTCATCTAAGTGACTTCTTCCATCTCCTTTATTTTTTAACTTCAAAAGTAAGTTTTATGGTAAGCTTCTTTCCTCCCATTTAAACCTATAATAAATAAAAAGCTTAACGTGGTTTAATGTACCAAAACAATGACCTAGGATCACCAAACATCTCTCAGTTACCACCGATCATAAGTAATCTCTACTGCTGAAATGATGAACCTGTGATCCAGAAGGAAAGTACAGTGGTTAATTCATTCCAGAAGATGAAAACCTAATTCATTTTTCCCCATAAGGAATAATGTAAATTGAATGAATCCATTCCAGATCCCCAGAAAATCCCCCTGTATGAGGCATTATATGCATTAATGGAGTTGTATTGTACAGGTGCTCCCTGATTTATTAAGGGATATGTTCAACAAATCCATCATAAGACAAATAGATCATGAACTGGGGAGTTTAATATAATCTATAGTGCATCATAGCGAAGCTGATTACACATTAACACTTACATGAACCTAGAGTTGGCCGAAATCATTAACACAAGGTTTATTTTATAATAAAGTCATGTAATTTAGTGAGTAATGGATTGAAAATCAAAAGTAAAAGCAAAACTAGATGTAAAAATAAAGAAAAACACAAACACAGGGGAGATCTGCCCTGAGCATCGGATATTGTGAATCTGAATCACTGAATCACTCTGTAAGGAATGGTGAATCATGAATCATGAGTCGAGTTTCATCTGAAATGAGTCACGTGGCTCAATTCACACAAGTTTAAGCAAGTGCGCAGAGTACCCGAGCACACGTCGAGAACCGAGACAATATTTTCTAGTCAAAATGCATCGAGAACCGAGGTACCACTGTATTCATTTTTACAGTGGAACCTCGAAATTTGATCTTAAACAGTTCCAGAAGGCTGATTAGAGTTCAGTCTAGTGCTGTGTACTCTAACATCATACACTGGGCAGCGCTGTACACTGTCTTTGGTGTTTTGAGTCTGTTTAAAGCCGCAAACATCCACAGTTTAAAAAAAATATATATATATATATATATATATATATATATATTATATATAATATAATATATATATATTATATATATATATATATATCTCTATACATATACTCATCTCTCTATCATCTATATCTATATATATTATAATCTATTATAGTTTTTTAATAAATTTAACTGTTAAAGTGAATGGACGTTGATCAGATGGACGTTAAACAGCACATTCCTGTACTAGATCATCGTGACAGCAATAAAATACAACCAAGAAACAAGAGCGATTGAACACGACTCTCAGTTGTCCCAGTTACAGAGCCTCACTATGTGTGGGTTTTATTCATGTCTTACAAAACAGTCCTGTACCTGGTCATGAACACAAGAGAACCTCTACAATAACGTGCCGTTTTTTAGTTATTCAGGATCGACTGTCTGAACTGAAACAATACTCAGCCTGGTGAACAAAAACACAGAGGAATCACTCGGTTCCTTTTACCCCAGACATCCCCTGAGGCAAATATGCTCTGATACATGATGTAATTGCTGTTTAAGTAATGTTTAATATTAGACAGAACTAGGCCTTCTCAATTCACTGGAAACGAACCTAATCATGCTGATAATATCCTGTCCCCTGTCAGAGGTTTTGGACTGTATATTAATACTATTAGATGGACAGATTTAATAAATCTTAAATATAAGAAAATAAATGAGTCTACATATTTTAATTCATAAATAAAAACAGGGTAGACTTTTCTATTCCATAACTGAATAAGGGGGTGTAGGGGGTGGTGGTGGAGTTCAGTGACAGTAGGGTGGATAGTGATGCTGCTGGAGGGGTTTAATACAGTGAAAAATAAAAGAGAGTATTTAAAATGTGACAAATTATTTCCTCAACTCTTGTTTGAACAGCTTTTGTGGTAAACAGAAACAGTGCGCTGTCACAAAGACAGTTTATTTGTCCATAACAGGTCGAAGTAAGATTTTACCCATCTTAAGTATTAAAAAGTACAGAAAATCAATGTGGTGGTCAATGTTGATATTAAATAAATCAGTGTATGAGAAACAGTATCTTGGCTATTTAGTCACTACGGGTACACTACAGTGTACTTTTAAGATTAAATATTAAAAGTAAACATTCTTTATACCCAAACATTTTGGAATCGAAAACCATTGGAAAACATTTGGAATGGAGAACCATGTTCAATAAGCAGAATCAAAATCAGATTCGGAATTGTTAAAATGCAAACGATATCCAACCCTACACAGTACCAACAATAATAAACATAATATTAAAGTAAAGAAACCCTCCTGTATCGGAATCTGTCTCAGTATCGGCTGTCGTGCACTGGAATCGGTTCGGAAGTGAGAAACTGTGGATCGACCCACCACTCATCCTTTCAGTAGAAAGAGCCATATGCAAAAATCTTTTCAATGTGAACCACATTTTTCAGCAGAGAATTCCTCCTTCTAAACACTAAACATGTTCCAAAAGAACAGCTGACAGTGTCGGGCTCTGCTCCTTCACACTGCTTTATTTTCCTTTTTGTTTTCACTAAGGTAATGGAGGGAGCGGCTCGAGCCCCGCTGGAGCTCGGGATCAAGGCTCAGTGAAGCGTGCAGCATATGTAACTGCACTCAGGCTGCACTGCTTGCTATTCCGCAGCGTGAAGCCAGTTTCCTCCAGCAGCAAGGCCAACCCCCCAGAGAAGAAACACACACACACACACACACACTTAGAGAGAGAGAGAGAGCGGTGTGAGATCGACTAATACATGCTGGAGATCTTACAGTTATGATTATTAAGAGCGTGCAGGCATATGGCAGCTACTTTTCATTGCTCTATAAAGTCCTGCAGCTCGTATGTTCTGCAGCCGCGTAACGATTTATAGCAATCAGGAGAAATGTTCCAACCTTGTTCCCAGCCATGCAGTAAAAATTTTAACGAAGGGCATACATACTAAGAGGCTCTTCAATAAGGAAGGAAGTAGTCTCACTCTGTGCGGAAGCAAATATGCAATGCAAATCACGTCGCTGTTTAAGAATCTCAGATCTTAAAATGAGTTCAAATGATTTAAGACGCTGTATTTTACTTTTATTGACCTAACAGCTAGAGCAGTGGATCCCAGTCTTTTTGAAAAATATCTAGGGGTGGGCAATAGGGTAAAAATATTATACCACAACACAGATACATTTTCACGATACACAATATTTATCGCGATACATGTGATCGCAGACAAAATGCGTCACTGGTGTCAGATTCTAAAAAACTACTATTCAAATATTATTCCATACTTAAAGTGATTTCAATTCAAACTGTCCTGCACTTCATCCAATTAAACAGGACTAATTACACACTTTATAATGAAACATGCAGTTCTTTTAGCACTGATGACATCCACGATGTACATAAATTCTCTATATAACATGTTGTTATTGTGAATGTTAAGCGACACACAGCTGTAGTTCAATATAAACACAATTTAGATCAACTTAATTTTCTAACGATGACATAATGACAAATACACATCTGGGTACATTTCAAGAAGTTATTTTGGAATATAAATCTGCAGAATGTGTTGAAAGGTAATTGACTTTAGGCATTTCTGAGCACTTAACATGTAAATGTAGGTCTAAAGAACTGAGACCTGTATGATATGAGCCATGAGCGATGCAGTTATGAAGCCTGAAGGCCACGTCCATGAACAAACCAGAGAACCAGCCTCAAAGGAAGAGAACGACAGGGCTGGATTTATGGATTATGATCAATTTACAGCCCATTACACGGCAGCCGAGCCGATCGATAGCAGATGAGTGTTTCCAGCGAGATGCATCCCATAATGCACCTGACAGAACTGGGATCTTTCCGAGAAGTGACAGTGAGATATAAGGATAAAGATCCAGTGTTATCTTTAGGTGAACAAAAACCTGGAACCTTGGCTCACTCTGGCATTTCCTCCTGCCACCCACTCACACACACACACACACACACACACACACACACACACACACACACACACACACACACACAGATAGACAGACACACACTGAAGACTGTATGATCATGTCAACATTATATTGTATTGCTGGACATTACTTGCTGTTGATAGAGCCTGTGAATGAGTCATTTTATTTGAACTATAAAATGATTAAAGTGGATGGCACTTGGTTCAATCCCGACCTCAGACTCCGCCTCTGTGGAGTTTGAAAGTTCTCCCCGTGTCCGTGTGGGTTTACTCCGGGTACTCCTGTTTTCTCCCACAGTCCAAAGACATGTGTTAGGTTAACTGGTGTTTCTAAAGCGTGTTTCTTAGTGTGTGAGTAAGTGTGTGTACCCTACGATTGATTTGCTGCCGGTCTAGGGTTGTTCCTGCCTAGTGCTCCAAGTTGCCGGCTAGGCACCAGCTTTTCCGCGACCCTGACCAGAAATAAGCCGACAAGAAAATGAATGATTTAGGCACTCCAGTGGCTCAGTGACCCTGCTTTGAGTCCCTTCTGTGCCTCCCAGTCGGTTCAAACATTATATACAGGCATCATTGGCTGTTTCTGAAAGAGCGGGGGCTAGTCAGTCCAACAGCAACCCTGTCTGCCTCGAGACGGACTGGTGTCCAGTCTAGGGCACTTTTATGCCAGAGTCCTGTGCCCTCCAGTAACAATCCTGAAGTCCATGCGACCCTGAACAGGAAAAGGGGGGATAAAACATGGATAGAAAATAATAATCTGTATTGAATAAGGGTGGCACAGATGGTGCAGAGGTTAGCGCTGCCGCCTCACAGTTGCAGAGATCCGGGTCGAGTCCTGGCCCAGCCGCTGCCTGAATGGAGTTGCAGGTTCTCCCTGGGCTTGCCAAATTCCAAAGCATGGCTCAGTTGTGTTCTCTACAGTGTGTCCTGTGCTGTCGATTAGGCCCCAGCCCCCTGGAAACCTGCACTGTATTAAGTGGATATGGACAGTTGAACATAAAAGTGCTTAGAATAATAATATTTACTGTTTTAATGTTATTAAGGAAATAAATAGCTTAAGAACTTCTCTACATCCGATCTCCCATTAATAAATACTGGGCTTATGACTACTGACTAGATACCTGCTAATTAACAACGTTAGCTCAGATTTATCACAAGTACATGCGAGTGGGATTTGTAAAATCCTCAATCTGCTTATATAAAATATGGTAAAACATTTAGATTTATGGTGCCCATGACCATGATCTGCATGAGTGTGTGTGTGTGTGTGTGTGTGTGTGTGTGTGTGTGTGTGTGTGCGCTTATCGCGTAGGAAACACTCATAAATAAAAGGTGCAAAATGTCCTTTGCTGTCTCACAGAGAGTTCCTTCTAGTTCTTTACCTTCTAAATAACCACCAGCTGCTTGTAGTTTTTTTCTATATCAGAACCAGACTTTTGCAAAACTCTCCCAGCAGGGACCCCTGCCTACAATCTTTTACCCCAATTAACACTACTGAACTGTCTTCACTGAAGTCATCGTCACATTTACTCAAATAATTGACACCTAGTATTATAGAGCCACTGCTTATTATTTAGCTTTGGTTATGTGCCCAAATCCCTTAATTGCGTGGTTATTAAACCACTGATTAAAAAAGATAACCTTGACCCTAGTGTGCTGTCTAATTATAGAACAATTTCAAACTTCAAAAGCTGTGTAGACCATAGCACTGAAACAGCATTAATTATGGCACTTGATTTATAAATGTCCACAGATAATGTATGTGTTTCTTCTCTTGTTCTATTAGATTCAAGTGCAGTGTTTGACAATACAGATTATGACATCTTAATGAATATATTAGAAAATACCATAGATCTCTCCTCTGATGCACACATTAGCAACATCACTAGAATTGCCTTCCTTCCGTTCCATAATATTGTTAAACTTAGCAATATCCTCTCTTTTATAGATGCTGAGAAACTGGTTCATGCGTTTATGACATCAAGGTTGGATTATGGTAGCAATATCCTCTCTTTTATAGATGCTGAAAAACTGGTTCATGCGTTTATGACATCAAGGTTGGATTACAGTAATGCTTTACTTACTGGATGATCTGGTAAATCTATAAATAAACTTCAGTTAGCTCAGAATGCAGCTTCTCGAGTGCTAACTAGAAGATTTGATCATACCAGTCCTGTTCTGTTGTATCTATACTGGTTACCAGTAAAAATACACAAGTAAATGACAAAATATTTATTGTAACATATAAAGCTCGACATGGCTTAAGCTTACATACTGCATATCAGAGTCTCCTCGTTTCACAGATGCTGCATTTATTTTCAGGGTTGCCAGATCTCATAAGAGAAACAAGCAACCTGATCTATGGAAACGAGCCATAACAAGAAGAGGTGTTTTATAAAATCAGAGTTTGTTGTTTACCCGACCACTTAAATAATCAGATTAACTGCATAAATCAGATTATGATCCGATTATTAAGTGTGTGTAAACTCACTCAGAGAGAATTCTGACAGCAGGGTTCGACTGATGCTAAAGCAGTACTGACGTTCTCACAGCAACCAAAGTAGTCTGCGTCTAATATATGCCTTCACACAATAATAAAGTCAGTAATCAAACTTTTTCAGGTCTGTATCAGCCCCTGTACTGATACCCATTACTTATCAGTAAAAATGTCCTCATCCTTTAGCGAAGCATTAAGGGAGACGTCAGGCTAATCTGTTTGTTGTAGTGTTGCACTGATACCGAACCAGTATTGGTAACAGTGCCGATACACACTTACATACAGTATCGGTATCACCAATAGAGAGCACCGAGACCATGAAACGGTTACTGATGCACATGTGCCCCACTAGATGAAGCTTAACCGAAGCCAGCAGCATGTCCACAGTGCACGATCGTTTCGTTTGCTACAGCAAAAAAGGTAAGTATAACCAACAATTAAAATTATAAAGCTTAGCAAAATTATGCTTCTCTACTTGTGCTTTTAGACAAAATGTATTTTTTCATGGCTCTAAACCTTTTCAAACTCAACCAGTAAATACTATTATTTATTACTTATTATATCTTATTTGTGATACAGAATAATTCTTCACTTTTAACAAAATAAAGGGATGACAATCTATAAAAAGTGGAACGCTACAAATATCAGGATTTATAGCCACCTTTCGAGGACTTAAGTTAGATAGAGTTGGTATCAGCAAATACTTGAACATCAGGTATCGGTATCAGAAGGAAAAAAGTGGAATCGGTGCATCCCTAGTTTGTTGTCACTCCAAAATTTGCGTTCTCAGAATGTTTTGTTTTGGTTTCGCTCTCCTGACCTCGACGTCATAATCAATACTCTGCTTTTCACCAGGCCTAATCAGCACAAGCACAGGGTTACAGGTCAGACCATTAGTACATGATCCACATTAGTGTAAAGCACACACTTATCCCTCACAAAACACAGCTCACTGAGCATTCATTATTCATGTCGCTGTATTGGGCATTATTGCCATCTGCAGTATGAATCAGTGCCATTCTCGCTCCGGCTGCCAACTAGAAATAAGAGAATTTATCACTAAGTAAATACCAGCCATTCTTCTCTGAACATTCTCTGCAGGCTTCCAGACATTTGCCAGCGAGAGCTCGGATCTGTCTCACAATCATTTCTCTAATATATTCGCTCTTCTCAGAATCAGCTCTCAGAGCCGCCCGTGTGGGGGTCAAACCAAGACAGCTTCATTAATGGCTTCTGATAGACCGAGACCCTCGCTCTCACCATTCTGAGAAACAGCCCACACGGAGCACGGCCGAGCCCTGTCTCGTTCCCAAAAGGTGAGATCGTTCAGTACCCTGCTCTATAAATGAAGCAGGCAGTAATGTGTGTGGAGCTTATGGCTAAAATACATCAATCGGCACTTACAGTATGGATTTGTCCTGGCAGAATGTCCATACTGAACTAAAGATGCGGAAACTAAAAGGACAAAAGTGGCAAAGATGGATCAACATAACTAAAAAAACAAACATAAATCACGTTTTTTTATACAATACTGTGCAATAGTCTTAGGCCACCATTAGATTTGTTGTTTTAGCAATGTAAATTTCATATAACATTGTTGATGATTGGACCCAACACTTGGATCCGTCACTTCATAATCCTCTTTTCCACAGATCTTCATTCCAATTTTTGTGAGCTTTAGCATATCGTATCCTTTTCACCCTGTTCCCCTTCTGAAAAGTGGTTTACAGGCTGCTACTCTTCCAAAAACCATAGCTGAACAAGCTGTAGAAGGGAAAACTTGCCATGAAGCTGCCAGATGTTGCTATTGCTCAAGTGTAAGGAGAGGTCACATTAAATACTGACCATTGTAGCCTATATAAGCTGTTTTTTTCTGATTTTGTTCAGTTTTTTAATAATGCATATGACTGTCCTGTATTTTCTGGTTGAATTCTAATACAGAGACTGAGAAACAATTCTATACTGTCATTAAACTAGTGCTAAAACAATCTAAGCATGGCCTAAGACTTTTGCACAGTACTACAATTTTGAATATTAGCCGTAGAACACAGCTTTATCACAATGCATTACAACTCGTTCTAATATTCCACAATATTAACACACAACGAGGGCTGCCAAAAATATAATTTCAAGATTTTTTAGGTTGGATCATGGACCAGGATTATTGCCAGTTTGGTCCATGCTGGCTTTTCAGACTAACTTGCAACTGAACCAAATTCATTTCTCCACTAATAAAAATCCACAAAAGAACAGAAATAACAGAGCACTTAATCTAACAGAACCTTTTCAAATTA
Organism: Ancistrus triradiatus; assembly: GCA_025084515.1. Lineage (NCBI taxonomy): Eukaryota > Metazoa > Chordata > Actinopteri > Siluriformes > Loricariidae > Ancistrus > Ancistrus triradiatus. The sequence continues at coordinate 308,482 of JAJAGP010000263.1, read as the reverse complement.
AAATGTGAAATATCACCACCATGTTCTAGCTGCCCATCAATAACAGTTCTGAAGTCCAGCTAGACCATGAATCACCAGCAGTGGGGATTGGGGTTAATCCATCTCATTCAGTTTGTGTACACTGGAGGTGTACATGGTAAGTAGTAATGAGGGTCAACTATTTATAGAAGTCTTATAACCCTTACAACCCTAATTTATGACCATTTTGCTGGGTTTTATGTATTTGGCCAGGTAAAATGTCACACCATCAGTTATTGTTTCCTATCCCTTCGTTACTGTTGTTAAATTCAGCACAGTATCTGCTTGTTGCACCCATGTGAGGTCCGTGTGCTACCTGACTTTCAGTGTACTCTTTGGGGTGCTTCTGCTTGAGGTATTATGACACGACAGACTTAAACCAGCCAAGATACCAGCAAAAAACCTTAGAGGAATGCTTCTGCAAAAAATTGTTCCTTACAACATGAAAACCTTCAATACTCTAGACCTAATATATACACTGCCAAAGAAGCATTTAATTATCGTTATCGACAAATATTGAGATATGCTTTTTTCCCAATATTGCTCACCCATACTTGTACTTTACTGTGTTGCCAAATAAATATATTTTAAGGACCCATCCACTTTGGGATATGATTGGTTTAATCATCTCTGAATAGAGAGGACTGTGGTTCTTAAAACACCTTGAGATGCCATGTCAGATTACACTGTTAAAAAATTTGTTTAGTTTGACGTTCACAGCATCTCTCATGGAAAAATCATCATCTCAGCCACCCCTTGGAGGACATAACATGAGAGGTTTAAGATGAGTTCTATTTAAGTTATCTTAAAGAAAGATCATTTCCAGAAGTGAAAAGTTATTGCATACGTTTGTCAAGGAGAGGGTTTCAAATTTGTTTAAACCAAACATAAGTGTGTATGTGTGTGTGAGAGAGAAAAGAGAGAGAAAGAGAGAGAGAGAGAGAGAGAGAGAGAGAGAGAGAGAGAGAGAGAGAGAGAGAGGACAAGACAAAAGAAAACCTCATTAAAATGCAAGAAGGAAGCTCTTAAGGGAAAAACAAGCTGTGAAAACAACGCATTGTGTATTATTGCCTGTGTGTATACGAGTGTGTGTGTGTGTGTGTGTGTGTGTGTGTGTGTGTGTGTGTATGCCTGCACACACACACCCTCACATGAGCACATCCATGTATGATTGTATGCACTCTCATAGCAGTAAAGACCATCTACAAATCCAAACGCATCTCATAAGGAGGATGTATAATCTTTGTAATTCCATTTTCTCTTCTAGCTAACTGAGTCCGCTACCAGTTTGGGAGGGTAAAGGGTTAATCCCCACAGTCTCTTTGCAAACTGGGAAGGTCATTTAAAAGAAACTGCACACGAGCTCACACTCCTGAAATGAACTTCAAACCCACTGCGATGTGTCGAGTATTTCATCACTTTCAGCTCTTCCACACCGAAGCAGTAATTATAACGAACTCTGATGGATCAGGCACACGTGGCAGCCTGGTGAGCCCCGGTCTGTTAAGACCTATGCTTGGGTACATTTAGGGTAAAGCTGTGAAAAAAGTGAAAGCTGTTTTCCAAAATGTCGGTGCCACAAAGGTCCAGTGTCCTGGGTTACTGGCAGTACTATCTACCAAGGTGGCATGGGGATGCAGCGCAGTGCTGGTGCCCACAGATTACTGGTGCTGTATCTTATCCTTGCCTCAGATTACTACCTGGTTTATGCCAAAACATGCCAGTAGGTGGACTGGTTAGTCTAGATTGCACTGGCAAGCAGTCCAGGGTATATTCTAACCTTGGACCGTGTGTCGCTGGCATCAACTCACTGCAACCCTGACCAGGAAGGAGCAGTCACTCAAGATGTACGAGTGAAAATACTACCAGTCGTTGGTAGTATGTGATCTGTGATCTGTGAATAAACTCTGTTCTGTGAGCTCTAAACATCCCTAACTACATATTCTGTTTTCTCTCTGAGCTGTTATTTGGACACCTGTTCCAGTCCTTGTACCTTTACCCAGACCACACCTGAGGACCCTTACTCTCACTGCCCTCCCCCTGTTGACTGAGGATGTCACACCATTTATTCATTCATTCATTTTCTTATTTTCTTCATATTGTGTTATTGCCTAAACCTAATCCTAATTAAAATAAATGTTATTATTACATTATTTTATTTATTACTACATCATAAAATTAATAATAACATATCATAGCATACAATTAAATAATATAACATTATAGACTACATTATATTTATTATACTTTCTTCTTTATAACATTCTCTATTTTTTCTATTTTTAAATAATATTTTTTTAATTAAGCATACATCTGAGATTATTGAACTGCAAAAGAATTTATGTTCTGTTTAGCATCTGTATATTTCAACTATTACTATGCATTTATTATTGAAGTCATTTAATTTATTTCTCACATATAACATCTAGGCAGAGCAAAGTGGTCGGGTTCCTTTGAGTTTTGGTCCTCCCAAGATTTTTGTTTCTACTTTGAAACAATGGTTTGTTGTAAAAAGTGCTAAATAAATACATTTGTCTGTGACTTGCATAAAGTCTTCCGTCCGGAACAGACACCTGCCTACTGTGAAATTTTCCAAACCAGTTCTTTAAGTTTTATAAAAATGAAAATCTCCATCGCCCTGCTTATTAGATTAGCTTAATGTTTCCTAATCCTTCACAGCCTTGCTACTCTCTGCTGTTTTTTAGGTATATTTAATAGATAGCTTCTGTCCCATGAGGCACTGGAAGTCTGTAAGACTTGGTTTTTAATAAAAGGTACTTATCCTTCTGCCTCAGGGTATAAACCGTTGCACAGCTTGGCTTTCAGTGACTGGATTTCTGCAGGTGTTATTCAGAAGGAAAGAGTTCTGAGTGAGCCGAGTGCACTGAATGCACTTTGAGGAACAACAGGTCAGAGGAGACCAAGACGGTTTAATATCTAGTCAACAAACCCAGACCGTGTCCATCATTGGGACACCCTTTGGCTTTAGAGAAGATGAAACCGAACAAAAAGAAGATGTAAAAACTGCAAAAAAGGTTTCAGCAACCAACGATAATGGCAACAACACTTTTAGCACAATGACTTTAACACATTAACAGCATTTAGCAGACGCCTTTATCCAAAGCGACTTACAATTGGTACAGTCTTACAGTCCAAGCAATTGTGGGTTAAGGGTCTTGCTCAAGGACCCAACAGTGGCAGCTTGGCAGAGGTGGGATTTGAACCCTGGACCTTCTGGTCCATAGTCCAGTACCTTACCCGCTAGACTACCACAGTCCCACGCTACAACAGTACTGAATATGAATGGTGCATGGCTCAAAAAAAGAGAGAGACTGAAACGCCCAGCAACTCGAGCATTTAGAAATGCTACACAATATGAAAAGGATTTAAGAAGATGGAAAGAAATAACGGACGCCTGTTCCTACTGTAACGCAAAGGATATGGCAACCACAGCTACAGTGGAACTAAAAAATATTGCACATGGCAATATTTTAAATATTTGTCCAAGAAGTTGAATCTGTTCATCTGGACATATATTTTGTTGGGGAAATGTTTCGTCACTCATCTAAGTGACTTCTTCAGTCTCAGCAGTTGGAAAACTTCCCCAATCTTATATACAGCACCATTGCATAAACAATTGGGACCGGTGATCAGTTTAATATGCAGATTGACATAGCCATTAACGACAATGGCCACGTGTGCCATTCACACAGGATTGGGGAAGGGCTGCGATGGCTCCATTGTAAGATGGTGAGAGGTGTACTCTGAGGCCCCCTCCTCGGTTCAGGGATGGACGTTCCCTTTTTACAAAAATGGCTTCTTTTACTCCGTGTTCAAACCAGCGCTGTTAAGTGCCAGGAGGATTGCCAGGAATTGTACATCGGGGAAACCAAACAGCCACTGGCGAAACAGATGGCACAACATAGAAGAGCTATCATTGTTATGCAATGGTGCTGGTACCAGTCGTTATGTAAAGGTGCTGTATATAAGATTGGGGAAGTTTTCCAACTGCTGAGACTGAAGAAGTCACTTAGATGAGTAACGAAACGTTTATCCAACAAAATATATGTCCAGATGAACAGATTCAACTTCTTGGATTTTCTTACCTGGATCATTGAGCATGCATCAAGATGTTTAAATATTTGTATACAAGTTATTTAAATTAAATTATTTAAATGTCTTATGCTTGCAATGAATGCAAGTTATTTATTTTCTCAATTTTAAGAAACTTGCTTTTTTACATTAAGACTAAAACGTGACTTTCAGAGGACATTTTCAGTTCAACTGGTTTCCATTGGTTGAAATATGCAATAACAATCATAAATAGTTCATTGGTGTGTGTTCCCTTCTCATGTCATTTTAAAATCGCAACAATATGCAGTCTTTCATTAGAAAAAAAATGATCCAGCTTTAATAGTTGAGCATATTTACAATATTAGACCCATTATTTGTAGTTAGATACTAGGAAAGGTCTATGCCAATCCACTTCATTCCTGAAAGAGGATAGCACTTTCACGCTGCTGTTACATGACTGTTGTTGCTTACATTAACGCACTAGTAAAACGCTTTAATTCAAAGCAACTTACAATCTAAACACTGAGGACTAAAGGCTTTTTCTCAGCAGATTGGCAGTTCTGGGACTTGAAGCGTCAAGGTTGTGTCATCAGTCTGTACCCTAACCCAATAAACCACCACTGGCCTCGATGCAAAATTGCTTTTAAATCTAATTTAAAAGCAAACGTACAATGTCAGAGCATTTATCCGCAGTCAGGTCCTAGCAAAAGTCAATCCTAAAATGGCTTGTTTTGTTGTTGTCAAGCTGCCACTGTTGGGTCCTTGAGCAAAACCCTTAACTCTCAATAGCTTGGATTTTAAGACTGTACCAATTGTAAGTCGCTCTGGATAAGGGCGTCTGCTAAATGCTGTAAATGTAAATGTCACATGAGATACGCAGTGTTTAATACACAACACGTTTAGGTTAGGTGCACTGTTGGCTCCTCAAAAATAATTTTAAAAAGGCTCAATTAAAAACACACCACAAATAATCAAAGTGCGGCTAAATGTAGTTAGATATTCAACACTGGAGAGATAATGAAGGACGGAATAAAGTCAATACAAGGCTGATATCGGATATAGCTGAGCTAAACAAGGGGCTTTACCATCTGGCAATCAATCGAGTGAAATTGCATTGTGGGTAATGTAGGAAACCATGAACTGAAACATAAAAACTGAAAATCCACCACGTCAAAAGAGACAGTTAGGTCAAAAAGAGCTAAAGAAGATCACAAAGTTAAATACAAGAGTAATCTAACAACTAACTGACAGATACAGGCACAGCACTTGGCTCCTCTCCGGCAGATTCACTGCACGGTTTCAGTGGACTGACAGGATGACTGGACAAAAACAAGATCGAGCATCATACAGTCAGTGTGGCTTTGTAATGTTAGATGAATGTACTCTTCTATTAAATTACACACTTTGTAAAGGATGCTGTATTTTGTGTAAACAACACATTTGTAAATAATTCAATCTTTCTCTGAGGTCGCCCTATTGCAGTCAGGAACATCCAGACTTGACAGAAGTCATGGATGTTTAACTTGCATTTAATCTTGAACCTTTCCATATCTGTCTGTCTAACTCTTTCAAGCTCTCTATCTAGCTACCTATTTTCAGAAATGTAACGCATTTGTAGTTCATTTTACCTCTTTTTTTTTTTGCTAAACACAAGCACTCTTCACTCCTTCATCTATCGTATTAAGGTTGCCAGATTTAAGCTTCCCTAAAAATGTTTGTGGTTTACTTACATTATTAATAAACCAGTGGACAGTGGTAGGTTAGTGGTTAAGACACTGGACTATGGACCAGAAGGTCCATGGTTCAAATCTCTCAAGCAAATCGAATCCGGGTACCAGCATGTTAGACCACTGCACCACCTGGGCACCACAAATATACAGTAGATTTCCCACTAATCCGTCTAACAAAACTCAAACATTAATAATGAGAAAATAGTTTACTGATGGAGCTTCACCATTTAAAAGGTTCTAAAAATGTAACTTATCCGATAGGCGAGATGAAGATTGGTGTGAAGAACATTCCAGGTTTCCTTTCTGGTTCGATTTGCTGAACGCTGTTGCCTGGAGACGTGCTGATTAACAGATTTGCTTCCCTGATCCGAGTCTATGTGGTCACACCAGTGAGTCAGAGAAATCCAGTGAGTCATACAGCAGCTTAATCCACTGTGTGAGTGCTGAACTAAACCAGTGAGATACGGCATTAACTGCAGCATTAGAAGTCAGACACAAACTGACTGTGGTGGCCTAGCAGTTAAGGTACAGGACTATGAAGCAGAAGGTCCAGAGTTCAAATCCCACCTCTGCAAAGCTGCCACTGTTGGGTCATTGAGCAAGACCCTTAATCCATAACTGACAAAAAGTCATTTAAAGCCTGAATACGAGTTGAGTGACTGAACCTTCAGCTGAACAGAATCAATTTAAACAAGGTAAATCATAAAAAAAATGGTTAGGCAGGGACTCTTAATAGACTTTGTGTTCTTAACAACAACTAACAACATGTTCTGTTTTCTCAACAAGTTCTGCTTCTGGTACCAGTTCCAGCTCCACTCAAGCTGTTCTTCCATCATCAGTTCCAGTCCTCATAGAGCTACTTGGACCACATCAGAGGGCAACAGCGCCCCCTCCCTGACTGAGCCTGCCACGCCATCAAAGTTTCCCACTGAGGATGGGAGATCCTACAGCGACTCTCGACTATTACAGGACTAAATAATGCTGATACTCACTCATTCTCTACATTATTATATCTATTTATTGTATCTACAATATTGTCTTGTATGCTATAGTTTTATATTCTATTTTATTACACTCCATAATATTGTATTATGTTTTAATATAGTCTACATATTATTTTATCTTAATCATTATTTCTTCTTTAAATATGCCCTCTCTTAATTTTTTTAGCTTTTGTATATTTAAACTATTACTATAAACATGTTAATTAGGTAACTTCGTTTAATTCATACGTATAAATGTGATGCTGCCCCAAGCAAGTTGGGTCCTTTTTTGAGACTTGGTCCTCCCAGGGTTTCTTCCTTATAATGTTTAAGGAGTTTTTCCCTTCCGCTGTCGCCCCAGGCTTGCTCGGTTAGGATTTTGGGCCTAGATAATTATAAAGCCTGCTTTGATACAATGCCCTGTTGTTAAAAAAAAAGACTCATCGATGGGCAAGGGAAATGGTCTGAATAAATGGGGCAAGGCATTCTAATTAAATTCTTTTGGCTCATCAGTAAGGTACACTTCATGCTCATGACATAAGACCCTTGAACAAACATCTACCCAGACACTGTAATGCATGTAAAGAACAGTAAACCACCCACTGTACAGCATGGTGTGGGGAGGGTATGGTCCAGAAATACAAATTAATACAAAGTGGACAGTAAGTTCACCGTCATGCATAAATTGAAGAACTGACAGTCTCCCTGATCCCAGCAGTCCACATTCATGTATCATGACCAGATAATCCAACGTCAAGACTACAGAGGGAGTGTTCTTTAAATGTGTGGAGGGTTATGAAGCGTCCAGCGCTGTCTGATTTAAATCCCACAGAGTTTGTGGGATTATATTGAGAAATCTGCAGAGAATCTTCATCCAGTCTTTATGGATAGTCTCTGGGCAGCAGAGCATGAAGCAGCTCAAAGAGTCAATGCAAAGCATCTTCATAAAAGTAGGTCAGGATGGTGTGAGGATCACAAGAGCAGGAAATACTGAGAAGCTTCTGATTTCTATGTTTGCACTGATTTTTCAAGCGACTGTAACAAAAGGCACTTGAGCAGCTCCGTCCTGTTACTCCAGTTTCCTCCCACACCCCAAAGACGAGCGTTAGGTCAGCTGACGTCTCTAAAATGTCCTGATGTGAGTGTTTGTCTAAGATGAGATTATTCTTATTATTATAAGAGTTAACATGATTTGTGCTATGGTTGCCTATCATTGACTGGGTCACCAGGGTCTGGATGCTTTTAATTATGCATATTATGGTCTATAAATTCCTTCTTAATAGAATAATTGATGAAATACACCGCCTGGCCATAAGAAAAGTCACACACTAATATTTCGTTAGACCACCTTTAGCTTTGATTATGGCACACATTCACTTTGGACCAAAGTCTCCTCCAGCACATCCCAAAGATTCTCAATGGGGTTCAGCTCTGGACTCTGTGGTGGACAATCCATGTGTGGAAATGATGGCTCATGCTCCCTGAACCACTCTTGCACAATCTGACCCTCTGAAACAAATGAACATCTTCTCATCTTTGACATGGTTGTTTAACAAATAAGAAGCTCCTCACTGCATCAGTTAGGCTTCAAGAACTTGTTGCCCTCTGAAACATCATCACCAATGCAGTAATTATCCGATGGGAGGCTCTTTTTTCGTAACTATAACTGTTTGCTTAGGTAAATCCAAGTAGTGACTTTATTTTTTTGGCCAGGCAGTGTAGAGTACAGGTTATTTCTTCGTGCACCGAATCTATCGAGGTCTACTTTGGTTTGGTTTGGGACGCAGGCCGTGTGTCGAAATAAAGTACGTAATCAGTGTGAACCTCCTTCACAATGGCCTTGTTCATTACACTGAGCCGAGAAGTTGGCAGGAGACGGCTTCCTAAATCAGAGCACAGCTCCACAGAGACTAAGAAAAAGAAAACGAAACCCCTACCTGTGTGCCAACAGGCCTGAAATTCCATGGATTTAGCCACAGTTGCTAAATTCTCTCTCAGCTCCACATAGTGTCGTCATGCTTCCTGCTTAAAGAGTCAACTCAGCCAAATTCAGGTTATATTGTGCTATGACACAATGAAACACTCGCTGGAAATTTCTCACACTGAATAACTGCAACGCAAATCAGGAGCCCGTGGTTCTATTGGCAGCTTAGGGTACAAAAACAACCCATACACAGAGGTACCTCGGAACTCGTCGAATTCGGTTCTCGATGCATTTTAACTAGAAAAATGTGTCTCGTTGACTTGGTTAAACTTGTATAAGCTGAGCAGCGCAACTTGTTTCAGACGGAATTCATGATTCAGTACATAGTGATTCAGTGATTCAGATTCACAACAGCTCTCCTCAGCGAAGATCGCTGTTGAGTTTATCATGTTTTTCTTTATTTATACGTCTACAGTACTGTAGGTAAATAAGTCTCCATCGGTCCTAAAAGGGTTAGTTATAAGAGCCAACCGAAAGCAAAACAGGAATTGAATGCTCAAGAACACAAGCTGAAGTTACAATCCATTACTCACTAAATAACATCAAATTTTTTAACATTTTATTAGAAAATATGCGCTGTGTTAATGATTTTGGCCAACTGTAGGTTAATACAAGTGTTTTAAACATTAACTTATTACTTATCATGAGGCTGAATCTCCATCTACAGGCACCATAATGTAACTGCAGTCATTTAAGGTGGACCGGAAAATGCAAACAGATTCCAGAAATCTTGAACAGATTCATTCAATTTACATTATTACTTGGGGGAAACATTTCCTCGGTACTCAATGTTTTTGGTTCTCGACAAGCCAAGAACCGAGTTACCACTGTACTTGAACAGTGGAGTACAACTAGGGGTGTGTGATACTGACAAAAATGACATCTCAATCTTTTGATATTTTGTCAATTACCATACATAGACTCTACTTTGCATTCTTCAAAAATGTGTTTGTAAGAGTTTTACGTTGTTAATAGAATATTAAGCGCGGTGTGAAGCATTCAAGTCAAAACTGCAGGACGTTCCACATTTTCCCACAACGACAGACTTGTGGTCAAGCAGAACATCAGCAGAGCCATACATTTCTTTGACGTGGCATTTCATCGATGAAGTTCATTTTCTGCACAGTGGTTAGTTCACAGATGGTGAAAGAAGTTAGTTGCTGAGCCATCTTTAATGGCAACTGATTTGCTGTCACAGACTGAGCTAGTGCCAGAATAAATACAGCAGTATCCAGTACACTTCCATCCTCCACTGAATATTTTTGGGCAAACAAATGCTTATAAGGGGGTGCACCTTATTTATCTAAGTAGAGGGAAGTTGCTGTTTGTATGTAATTCATATAGTAGGAATTCAATAGCAGATTTAACATGGTGGCTTTAAAAGGAAGCAACTTACATGCATGTGCTGATCTGTGTTCCTAGGCCAAACCTGGGTAAGACCATTGGGCCACATTTATAGGTGGGGGGTTGTGATGCAATCTGGTGGGCAGTACCTATTTGAGGATTTACAAGGGGGGGTTTGATATTGATTTTTTTTCAATGATTATTTTGGTGTGTGGGACTTTGACTTTGAATATATATATATATATATATATTTGTAAGGTATTTGTGTTTTTGTATCAGCATCAACGGCTATTCATAACAGCGGCAAAGTCCCATTGATACTAGCCAATTTAGAGATGCCAATTAACCCAACGCATAACTGTGGACTGAGGGAGGAAACTGGAGTACACAGAATAAACCCACGGACATGCAAACGCCACACAGTTCAGGATCGAATCGCCATCTCCGGAGCGGTGTGGCAACCACCCTAACCCTTGTGCCAGCGTACCACCCATAAGGAACAGTCAGAGAGTGAGTGGTATGGGGATGATATGTGGCTCCTAATGATTGACGGCACCTGATCAGCTGGGATTCACAGACGCATGGCCACAGATGGTCTACACACAATCAAAATTGGGCTCTTTTGTCCGGTGCCCGTTTGTGTGAGCACAGGACTGGCGAGGAAGCTGGTCCCTGAGGCGGCGGGGTGTGCCACAGTGTGATAACGGACCACGGGGAGCTTATCTCGTCTAGACTACCTGTAACAGGACGAAAGCTGCTTCTTCTCGTGGCGATTCAGATGACCAGCGCTTGCTCAGAATTTCAAAACCAGGAGTGCTTCTGAAGACTTCCAATCTCAAACCGATTACCACCAGCCTTTTTCCGCTCCGCCCAGCAGCTTCCCTGCTGCCCCGTTCCTCTCGCCTCTCATTCTCAATCCCTTTATCTGCAGTCACGCCATCCTACGTTCTCCTTCTCTCGGTTTCTCCTTCCAGTCAGAGACGTCCCGTGGTGCAAACCGAGAGTGATTTTAATTGCCATGTGTGTTTCCTGACAAAAGCAATTTGTTGAAATTGAAGGAAAACGTACATCAGTCATAGAAACAGAGGCAATATACGTAATGGGAAGCCAAGATAAAAAGCATTGTGCAGACGTCAGCTTCTTCGAGGTTTCATGGCGAAACAAATCATTAGTAACAGAGTAAATATGGACGAGAACAGATCAGCAAAGCCAACAACATTAAATCCAATCATCCACATCAAGGTTTTACATGCTCTCATATTCCATTAGCATGCGGATTGACACAAAAGGCTGCCCTGCAACAAAAATCAATACAACGTTTCAAGCAGTGTGAACAAAATGGGGCCTCGGGAAGCAAGAATGAAAGCATCATGTAGCGTTTTCGGCTCCCACAGCCATTACAAAGAGAGCTTACTATTGACTAAGTAACATTCCTAATGGCAGGAATCAGTTTGTAAGGACCGGCCCGAACAGAAACTGTCCTCCATCAAAATAAAATGGCTCTATCATGTGAGATGCCCTCAAAACCTAACCTGGTAGCAGAAACACAATAGAAAAATATTCAGAGTGTAAAATATTCAAGATATCAGCATGATGCTGTTTTCCAATAAACACGCACTGAAGTCTGAACAGAGGCCGAAGCTGGAGTCCATGAAGTTCATAACTCTCTGAAAGTTTTATTCTGCAGAGGTTGAAAATATTAGCCATTCTGAATTGACTGACATTTGAAAAAGCCATATTTCAGTTCGACACTTAAAGGGAACTGTCGCCTTTTTTTTAAATATGCTTTTTAATCCCAGAGCTTTAAATCGCTCTCATTATTTCCCCCAAAGCCATTTCCTTGAAAAAAGGACCACCATTTCTGCTTCAAGCTGGAGAAACAAGAGCAATTAACCACCACAGCGAAGAAACCCAGGAATTTTATCGTACAGCTCACGTGAATAAACTAGATACCATACCAAAAGCAGCTGAAGAAGATAAGAAAGTGTTTCTTAATTCCAGTCTTTAAATCCATCATTACGTTACCAAACATCTGCCTTAGCCCAGGTTTCCTAACACGTCACCCATGTTCCTGTCGATACGCTTACAGGTAATCGTGCATTTTTCTGTATGAGTATTTCTTCTTCATTCACCACAGATTAAATTACGTTACGTGTCACGTAAGCAAAATGCCAAGAGTGAAACATTTAATCGGGCGCAAAACGTGTAAAGCTTAGGAGAAATAAATAGACGCACCGATATTGAATTTCTCGGGCCGATACAATAACCAATGTTTAGCACATTATTGTGGCCGGTACCCATGTTAAAAGTCGATAATTTAAAGTTTCTGAATTTATAAAATGTTCACATATGAATCCATATATGAATTGTTGTTTAAAACTGGATCACGAATTCATTTTAGCAATAACATAAAATAAAAAATCATACATGATGATTGCTGTAAGCACAAGTTGCAGTTCGCTCAAAGGTAAAGTGGTTTAATTCCCACTGTATTCCAGCATAAGAACCTTATCCCATCTGTGAAACATGGTGGTGGTGGTATCATGGTTTGGGCCTGTTTTGCTGCATCTGGGCAGGACGGCTTGCCATCATTGATGGAACAATGAATTCTGAATGATATCAGAGAATTCTAAAGGAAAATGTCAGGACATCTGTCCATGAACTGAATCTCAAGAGAAGGTGGGTCATGCCAGCAAGACACCGACCCTAAGCACACAAGCCGTTCTACCAAAGAATGGTTACAGAAGAATAAAGTTCATGTTTTGGATTGGTCAAGTCAAAGTCCTGACCTTAATCCAATGGAAATGTTGTGGAAGGACCTGAAGTGAGCAGCTAATGTGAGGAAACCCACCAACATCCCAGAGCTGAAGCTGTTCTGTACGGAGGAATGGGCTAAATGAAGAAAGAAATATGATTTTAATTCCCTTTTTAATGTAGAGATCAACGTCCTGCTCTGCAAGCTTGGAACATGGCTTGCTTTGCTGGGGTTCAAAAAAATCACTACATTTCATTTTTGAAGGGCGTGGTCCAGGCACCGTAGGGTCCACACTCTGTTCTGAAGGATTTGTCTCCATATTCTCTCTAGCTTGGCACTATAGAGATAAATTATGAAAACTTCTTTATTATATTTGACTTTCTATTTATTCACATTAACAAAAACAGCATCATTACCTGTTTCTGATGCTGCCCAGTGCTTAAAATCTCTGTGGTGAGTTTATATGCTCACAGAAACTATTACACAATCTGCCACTAGATGTCGCCTGTGTAATATTATCTTATCTTATACAGGAGGTCCTCGGGTTACGTCAGTCCTGAGTTACGATGTTTCGTGGTTACGACGCATCTCCCATTTACTGTATAAAGCCTTGTTTCGACTTAAGTGGTTCTGCGTCGTAAACGTCATAACGCGAACTTCGTGTTTGGTGTGCGCGGCGGAAGAATACACGGTTACGCGGCTCGTTTTTTGATAATTACTGTGTTAGGATAGGATAAGTGCTTACAGTATGTTATTTACGTACAGTATGTACGTATGTTCCGACTTGCACCGAAAATCGGTTTACGACGCGACGTAGGAACGGATCAACGTCGTAAGTCAAGGACCCCCTGTATTATATTATATTATATTATATTATATTATATTATATTATATTATATTATATTATATTATATTATATTATATTATATTATATTATAATATATGATATTATATTATATTATATTATATTATATTATATTATATTATATTATATTATATTATATTATATTATATTATATTAATCATATAATATATGATTAATGTAAACCACTAAATGCACACTTTTACTCTAAATCCCGGCCATAAATGGTACAACACAAGTAAAAACATGCACTGTGAGCCTTTAGTACCTAATCAAATGACATATGCACATAAAACAGATCCTATATGAGAACTGTGATCTGAACACACAAAAAAGCCCAAAAATAAACAGACGCTCCACTAGAGCCTTAGTTTCACTCCACTTACAGAGAAAACAAAAAGGCTAAATGTAACGTCTGGAAAGTTGATCTGTTATAAAGGAGGTTACACCTGCTACATGGCAAAACTTCTAGGATACTGAGCTTCAGCAGTGTAACGGGTTCGACCGACTGCGTTCTCCAAGCTCAAATGCTGCACTAGAGAGAGGGAGAGTCTAAAACACTTAACGTGAACAAAGCTTAAAACCTTAAAGCGTAAAGCCTAAAACAATTATCTAGAAACACCAAACTTCTCTTAATTAGTCCTGGTCATGATTAATCTCTACTGCTGACATGATGAATCTGTGGTCCAAAAAGAAGAGAATCATTTTTACGCTAAGCTTTTTCTTCCAAATTTAAACCTATTATAAGTAAAACGCTTAAAATAAAAATGATTCCTTTCCCTTTGTACCACATGTTCGTCATTTCAGCAGTAGAGATTACTTATGACCAGTGGTAGTTAAGAGAGGTTGAGAGAAGTTTGCTGGTCCTAGGTCATTATTTTAGTACATTGAACCACATTAAGCTTTTAATTTTAGACAGACAGGATTTAAAAACCATGTATTTTACGTGTAAGCAACCTTTTATAGAAACTGAATTACTTAATATGTGAAGAAGAGAAAATTTAGCTAGCCGGGTTTTAACAATTCAATTCATAAAACATGACCGACAAATTGCAATATCAATGTTACACAGCCATTATCGACCAGCTCTAGCTCTCATATTATATGAGATTCTACTATGTATTAGCTCTCATATACAAGAAAACACAAGATATTAAAAATCACCAGTAGCTGAACCTGCATCCTCTGACACACATTAGCTTCATAATAAAACATTTCACTGTTCCTCAATAACAGCACTTGTATCATCTCTATTATCACTTATTTTCTTATCACATCTCAACTAGTCGTAGCTTCTTCATGGTTTGCTGTAAAGGGACTTTATCTCCCAGCCTGAGATTTTATTCTGGAATAAATGGTATTTCAAATCGAACAAATGGTTTCAACCAGATTTCAGCTCAGAGCAAATTCATCCAACATTTTACCATCTGCAACACAGAAACGCCAAACGCCATGATCAACTGTGACTGAAAGGACTCGAATGTTCACGTCTCACCGAATGTCACCAGCCGTCTGAGATTCATAAATCTATCCAGATACAAGGCCAATGTTTCAAACAGGGGCATCATCACACCATGTAATATGTTGCTGTGCCCCACTAAAATGACAGTGCTAACAAGTCAATTTTATCCTGGACTGCTGAGCAGAACTCCAGGCACTACATTTCCCATAATGCCCCAGTATCTTTCCAAAAGCTTGAGCAGCCAACGCTTTCAGTCAGAGCCAGTTTCTTTTGGGTTTTCACATAAAGGCAAATATTTAAAAGAAAGTCAGTCACACTGCAGAGAAGGTAATGGTAGATCATAGCTATGTGTTATGGCCACTTATAACTGTATAAATTAGCAAAAGTACAGATTCGAGCACAAAAGCAAACACATGCATTAAACTAACAAAGGCATCAGTTACATTACCATAAAACAATAATGCACTTGAGGAAAATTCTTTAGTGTTAATTTATTCTTCATTTCTCATCCATGCCAGAGTAACGCCCAGTTTAGTGTTAAATCACTTCACCTATTTAGTGTGTAACACCCTTATTTTTATGCACAGCTAGCAGAGGGGTGCAGCTGTGCCCCTCGAAATTCTGTGTGTGCCCCAGTATGAAAAGTAGTCTAGAAACACCTCTGTTTCAAACCACAATTTTTCATCCTAATCTCTGAATACTGAATCTGGATATGTTTCAGTGTTTCCCTCTACTTAACTACGACCTAAAATCAAAATCGGTAATCTATCAATAATCACTAAAGTCCAGCACAGGTACAGTGGTGCTCGAAAATTTGTGAACCCTTTAGAATATTCAATATTTCTGCACGAATATGACCTAAAACATCATCAGATTTTCACACAAGTCCTGAAAGTAGATAAAGAGAACCCAATTAAACAAATGAGACACAAATATTATACTTGGTCATTTATTTATTGATTAAAATGATCCAATATTACATATTAGTGAGTGGCAAAAGTATGTGAACCTCTAGGATTAGCAGTTAGTTTGAAGGTGAAATTAGAGTCAGGTGTTTTCAATCAATGGGATGCCAATCAGGTGTGAGTGGGCACCCTGTTTTATTTAAAGAACAGGAACCTATCAAAGTCTGCTCTTCACAACACATGTTTGTGGAAGTGTATCATGGCATGAACAAAGGAGATTTCTGAGGAGCTCAGAAAAAGAGCTGTTGATGCTCATCAGGCTGGAAAAGGTTACAAAACCATCTCTAAAGAGTTTGGGACTTTCCACCCATCCACAGTCAGACAGATTGTGTACAAACGGAGGAAATTCAAGAACCATTGTTACCCCTCACCAGCAGTGGCCGACCAACAAAGATCACTCCAAGAGCAAGGTGTGTAATAGTTGGTGAGGTCACAAAGGAGCCCAGGGTAACTTCTAAGCAACTGAAGGCCTCTCTCACATCTGCTAATGTTAATGTTCATGAGTCCACTGTCAGAAGAACACTGAAACAACAATGGTGGTGCAATGCAGGGTTCAAGTAGAAAGCCACTATAAACATCGTGAACATGGTGGTGGTAGTATCATGGTTTGGGCCTGTTTTCGCTTGCAATCTGGGCAGGACGGCTTGCCATCATTGATGAAGTGGATTAAGGAGGCTGGAATGGAGGGTGGGGAGGGAAGAGAGGGAGAGTGGACAGGTGTAGATGCGGCAAGAAGAAGAGAAGGGGTGAGATGGATGCGGTCGAGGAGTAGGGGAGAGGGAAGTGGAAGTGCAGGGGGGAAGGACAGTGGGGGGTGGGAAAGACTAACATAAGATGAACCGAAAGAAAGATGGGAAGGAGTAATTGGGGTATGGACACGGGGCGGGGAGAGGGGGGCAGGGGAAGGGCGAAACGTGAAGAGAGGGAAATGAGGGAAACGGGAGGGGGAAGGGAGGTGGGAGAATGCGAGGCAGGGGTAGAAAGGGGGGGGAATGGAGTAGGGCGGTAAGGAGTGGGGACCCGTTCCTTCTTCCTTCTATCAGAGAATTCTAAAGAAAATGTCAGGACATCTGTCCATGAACTGAATCTCAAGAGAAGGTGGGTCTGGCAGTCCTTAATCCATGGAATGTTGTGGAAGGCCTTAGCTAGCAGCTAAAATTGAGGAAACCCACCAACCTTCCAGAGCTGAAGCTGTTCTGTAACGGAGAATGGACTAAAATCCTCCAAGCCGTGTGGCAGGACTGATCAAACCAAGCTACAGGAAACGTTTGTTTGCGTTATTGCTGCACAGGGGGGTCACACCAGATACTGAAAGCAGAGGGTCACATACTTTTGCCACTCACTAATATGTAATGTTGGATACAATAAATAAATGACCAAGTATAATATTATTGTCTCATTTGTTTATCTGGGTTCTCTTTATCTATTTTTAGGACTTGTGTGAAAATCTGATGATGTTTTAGGTCATATTTCTGCAAAAATATAGAAAATTCTAAAGGGTTCACAAATTTTCAAGCACCACTTTAAACACATATTCACAGAGACTGTACTCTGAGTTCTGAATTTCCCCCAAGCAAGCGATGTGCAGTACGATACTCTCCTGCACTCTCCTGCGCTAAACAAGGAAATCAGCAGTGTGTGACATGGCGGGAAATGTAGTGAGGAAAAGCTGTGGTCGGTACAATAATCATTTTTGTTTTTCCACTTTCAATCCATTATTCAATAAATTAAATGAGATATTCAACACTTTATTTAAAAAAAGGATTCATGGTTAACGATTGTGTTTACATGCACTTAATAATCTGATCCTAGTCGGATTTCTGTAGTTATCTGATTATTTAAGTGGTCATGTAAACAGCAGACTCCGATCTACAAATCAGATTAAGAAATCCGATAGAGAGAGCAGGATTTTATTTCAGAAATCTGATTTCTCATAGCGTGTATACCAGTTAGCCGATTTCAGTCAGATTTGGCAGTCTGTGCATGTGTTGTCAGGTTGCCAGGTATGCTTTCACTTAGGGTTTGCGCTTCTTTTGGGCTTATTTCCATAGATCGGGTGAGGGATTCACATGTGGGATCTGGCAACCCTGGAATTAACGGCGGAACCCGCTAAACGGCTTTCAGACACTGTGTGGAGACTGAAACGCAGTTTATACTCTAGAAAACGAAGGATTTGATTATTTAATATTAAAAATTCAAATTCTTGTCACATCCTTCTGTGAGATTATTGGCTGGTAGCAAAGTAGAAATCTGATTATTGCCCGCGTCATGTAAACCCTGAGCTTTATCATTATCTGATTACTCAAGTGCATGTAAAATCGTTCATCAGATTACTCATAAAAACTGATTTTCTGCAGTTATTAGATTATTAAGTGCATGTAAACAAACTCATTGACTGGGTTAGGGTTAGGTCAATGTTTTAGGGCATGTTTAAGGTAGGCTGCTCTATATCCCCATCATTAATCAGGTACTACCTGTATATGGATCCTGAGTATGTTATATAGTGCACAGTCCTGATCCTGCTGAAATTAAATGTAATTTTGTTCTTCAGGCTTAGGTTCATTAAGTTCATTTACACTCCACACTGCTTGGTGTGGTTCTGAGGAAGATGGATGGTAGCCAGCGGAAGTTGGCTCACATAGGCTCATGTTTATCAACCCAATCACATAGGCTGGATGGAACCACAGCCGGCACATCACTCCTGAAAAAATATGTTGTTTCATTCAGATAAGAAAAATGCATTCTAAATTCCATTCCTCAATAGACTGTATGCGAGTCATATTTGTGTAGAATTCTTCTATCAAATCAGTTTAGAAAATGAATCCCTTGAAGGTCAGGGTTTTTTTTCATGCATTTCATACTGGCCATATATGAAACATGCTAGAGAATTAGTTTAAGTTGCAGGTTAAGAGTAAAAACCAAACAAACCAAACAAATGAAGCATTCAGACCTTGGATATTTACATGGATGACGTGCTCTATTTTTATTCAACTCATTCCTTGAGATATTAATAAGCTAAATATATACAAAATGGTCACTTATAGGGTTTGTATCCGAAGGACTCTCCCCAACCCTAACCCCTAAAACTAACTTGTGAAAATCATTCATTCATTCATTTTTTATCCGCTTAATACTAATCACGGTCACGGGAAAGCCGGTGTCTAGACGGCAGCACAGGGCACAAGGCAGGAACAACAGGGTGCCAATCCATCGTAGGGCACATACACACAAACATGTGGGAGGAAACCGGAACATCCAGAGTAAACTCACACAGACAAGGGGAGAACATGCAAACTCCACACAGGCTGAGTCCGGGGTCAGGATTGAACCGGGGATCTCGAAGCTGTGAGGAGACATTGCTAACCACTGCGCCACTGTGCAGAACTTGAGAAAATAACATTTAATATATATATTTTTTGCCATATTTCAATGTTGTTTTTAAAATGTCTTTTGGATTTCTTCTAAAGTGAAGCTAAGATTAAGATTTATGATAAGTTTAATCTCTAAATAATAAAAAATGCTGTCTCTATCAAAAAATATGCATTATTAGTCAAACCCGTGGAAATGTCAACGTGTTCCAAATCTGAAAATCAGTGTATGCTTGCCATGTACGGAGGTACCTCGGTTCCCATAAGGAATAATGTAAATTGAATGAAACCATTCAAATCCCCAGAAAATCCCCCTGTATGAGGCATTATATGCATTAATGGAGCTGTATTGTACAGGAGCTCCTGATTTATGATAGGAATATGTTCAACAAATCCATCATAAGCTAAATATATCATGAACTGAAGAGTTTAGCGAGTGACAGAGCGTCTATACTGAATAATAGCAGAGACGAGGAAGAAATTGGCTTCTTATTCGCATTTTCCGGTCCACCTTTAATGACTGCAGTTACATTATGGTGCCTGTAGATGGAGATTCAGCCTCATGTAAGTTCATGTTTAAAACACTTATATTAAGGTACAGTAGGCAAAATCATTAACACAAAGCTTATTTTATAATAAAGTGTTAAAATCTAATGTCATTTAGTGAGTAATGGGTTGAAAGTGAAAAGTAAAGTACTGTACGTGTAACAATAAAGAAAAACACGATAAACACAGCGCAGATCTTCAATAAGCAAACACTATTGTGACTCTGAATCCCTGAATCACTGTGTACTGAATCGTGAATGGTGAATCGAGTGTCGGCTGAAACGAGTCACGTGGCTCGCCGAGTACTGAGCAAACGACTAGAACCGAGACAAATTTTGAGTTTTGAGGCGGTCGAGAACAGAGGTACCACTCTATAGCCTAAAACATAAACATTACTGACATGTAACCAAAACATGAACATTTCTTCAAATTATTTAACTAGAATCGTTTTGAATGTGGTGCCTAGTGGTTAAGGTGCAGGACTATGCACCAGAACGTCCAGGGTTCAAATCCCACCTCAGCCAAGCTGCCACTGTTGGGTCCTTGAGCAAGACCCTTAACCCACAATTGCTTGGATTGTAAGATTGTACCAATTGTAAGTCGCTCTGGATAAGGGCATCTGCTAAATGCTGTAAATGTAAATGTCACGTTCATGTTCTTGTGAATATT
Source organism: Ancistrus triradiatus (assembly GCA_025084515.1). NCBI lineage: Eukaryota > Metazoa > Chordata > Actinopteri > Siluriformes > Loricariidae > Ancistrus > Ancistrus triradiatus. The sequence continues at coordinate 287,722 of JAJAGP010000263.1, read as the reverse complement.
TCCAAATAGAACACATTGGTATATGCTGACAAGAATACTTAGATTTTTTTTAACTAAACATTTTCATTCTCAACTGATAGGTCTTTAAGGCCAACATGCAAAACATAAACCTAATAGCCAGTCAGAATGCGTTGCATTTGTAAAATATTAAATTCGAAAGCACGTTGTCGCTCATTTGTGAGCCATGGGGTGGCATAATCAAGCGACCATGGCTGAACAAACGTTCCACAGGTGCCCTTGATGCAGGGGCTGCCATAACTCTTACTGACACCTTGAACAAAGAGGCTAGGGTGTGCCTGATCATGGCACAAAACTCTGTGCATCACAATGTCCAAATAGTGGTTCAGCTGAACTTGGGGACTGGAACATGAATATGACATATCTCGTCTGTTTTGCGGTATGCTACAGAAATAACCCAATAACAGCTCAAAAAAACTTCTCAATAAATAAAATTGCAAATGTTTAATAAAGAATCAAGTCATTTTGAGTCGTCTCAAGTCATGAATACCAAGTAAAAGTCGGAGTTCTTAAATATGTGACTCAATTCTGACTCGACTCATGTGACTAACTCTGGGGACTGCATGAGTGACCGCGCTGGGCAGATGACACGCATCTCTAAAGATGACCGTGTCTAAAGGCTGACGGGAGCCTCAGCATCTCTCCTTATTGTTCCTCAAGACAGAGAAGACCAGACCGGAGCAAGACCACATTCCCCAGAGCGGATCCATGGCAACATTATTCCATTGCATGCAAATCGTCTCTGGTGAGCTGCAACATCTGAATAGCGGCTCATCCATTCCACCTAAAGTAAATAGATGAATGCTTGATTGTCCGGCCACATTTTCCTCAAGTTTGAACCTCGGATGCAAAAAAATCCCCTAATTCCCAGCAGCAGCATACAAGCATTACAACTGATGTCATGTCAGAGTGGACCATCCTGCACCGAGGATGCACACAAGCTACCCAAGTTGTGGCACCAGCACTCTGGGTGTGTCCCTGTTCTTTATATATTTATTTATCCTACCACAAGTGCATCAGGCAGCATCAGATGGACGGGCACGCATTTACAGACCGATTCGACTCTACATTTAGATCAAATCGTGCAGTCTGTTCCTTATAATAAGAGGCAAATACAAATCGCGCATGCAAATCAGATCAGCACACAACTCCAAAAGCGTGACTGCATTTCAAACCTCACTGATACAAAGTGTTACCTCAAACGAACTTAATTAGAAACTCCCCGCTCGGTACCTTAAGGTGTAGCCCATAAGAAACAGAATCTAATCTGAAATAAACAACTTGTTCCTGGTTGTCACTCACCGCTCTGCTCTCCAAGAAACACCAGCTTGAATTTCCTTAAAGGATTCCCGAAGTCGTTGGCCACAGACATCTTTTGATCGGGGATATTTAATCGGGTTTTAGCTACAGCAGTGCGTTTGTGCTGATCTGCGCTCCGGCGATGCTGCTGCTGCACTGAACGGAGTCGGAGGCTGGTGCGCATGCGCAGTACGGACCGGACCCCTCCCTCGGTCTGCGCATAACGTCATGCAGGAACCCCGGTGGGGTTTCAGTACAGGTGGATAAAGTAAAACACTTTATGACATACTGCGCTGTGCGATGCTAGCGTTGAATGTGATGATTGAGAATGAGAAAAGTCATTATAAGACTTAAAAGACTTGTATAACGTCTCTGGAATTAGAATTAGTTCGAGTTATACAAGAGCTCTGGCAGTCAGTAACGTTAGCAAAGTTTAGCATTACAAATACCTCACAAAGTAGGAGTTTGAACTGCAGATGGATCTAAAACTTTAAATAATTTCATATTCCGATAGACACAGTGCCTATAGAAAAGCTTCATATCACTTTGTCTTACAACCTGGAATCAAAAATCACAAAACAATATATTTTTCCATCTTTACTTGCACAGTTTTGCCTAACATTCAAGTAATGAGATAAAAAGGAAACAGTTCTGAAAATTAATTTAAAGTACTTTGGGATTAGTAGTTTGTAGAGCCACCTTTTGCTTTAGCTACAGCCTACAGATCTGTCTCTCCTAGCTTTGCACACCTAGATTGGAGAATATTTTCCCATTCTTCCTTCCAAAATAGTTTGAGTTCAGTCAGATTTTGTGGTGATCGCCAGTGCACTTCTCTCTTCTAATCCATCCACAGATTTTCTATCTGATTTATGTCAGGACTCTGAAGGTCATTCACCTTACTATCCTTTAGCCACTGTTTTTTAGCATGGTGTTTAGGTTCGCTGTTGTGTCGTGTCAGCTGTTTATGCAGAGGGTCGCATGTTTTCCTCAAGAATTTGAATGTACTTGGTGTCATCAATTTCCCTTCAATTCTGACCAGTTTCCCAGTTCCTACCAAAGAGAAACACCCCCATAATATAATGTTGCCACCATGATGCTTCACAGTAGGTATGGTGTATTTCCGAAGGCGTGCTGCGTTTGGTTTTCGCCAAACATACCGCTTGGAGTTGAGTCCAGAAAGTTCAATCTTGGTTTCATCTGACCATAAAACCTTTTGCCACATTGCATTAGAATCTTCCAAGTGTTTTTTGGCAAAGCGCAACCAAGACTCAGTGTGGCGCCTTTTACATTCCCTCCCTCAGACACCAATGGCTGTGCCTGTGTGAAGTCCGACCCAGACAGGAGGCACAGCAGGGATTCGAATGTCTTTGTGGTGGCAGTGGGCTAGTAAATTGCCACTGCACCACCAGAGTGCATATTAGAAACATAATTTGCTTTCACTAATCACATCTTGGCAGTCGGATGGCACAGCAGTCTAAGACAGTAGCCCACCAGCATGGTGACCTGGATTCAAGTCTCTGTTGTGCCTTCCAGCCCGGTCGGGTGTGAAAAGCAAGCAGTTTTAGCTGTGTCTGAGGGAGGGGAGGCCAGACAGTCCAGGGAACACACACTTGTAATAAAATAAAATATTACGAAAAAGAATAAATAAATAAATCAGTCACACAGCATAATATCATTGGGATGCTCTTGTAAAGACCTGAGACAAGCAGTTCATATTGTGATCACAAGGTTTTATTATTAATTACAGTTACACAGTATAACAATGTACAAAAATACATATTTACAAAGTGTGAAAACGTAAGCTTCCAGCTTAATAATTGTGGTGCTTGCGTGACCTCTTTAATACTGCGACTCTAAACAGTCAAGCTAATTAATAAAACGTTTTCAAGGGCATTGTAACTTACACAGTTAATACTTCACAGGTGAAACTACCTGAGTGGAGGTACAATGTTTTTATTTAGTGTGTGTTTACATCTATCCAATGAACAGTGCATAATATGTTAACTTCAGTAATTCTGACAGATTTGGAACCATAACCTGTGAATTACATTACACTGGACAACAAAATTTTTCCAAGAGTTTTGCTCACTAAAGACAAAGATTATCATAGACATTGTTGAGCTGAACAAAAATTTAAGATCTGCTGTATTGTGTAGGAATTTGGAAACAAATTAAATCTATTGTTTTTCATCACATGAATCAATCAAATAATCTAATCAGGACATTTAATTATTTCTTATGGGATGAGCATAATCGAACCTAAATATGAAGGGTTCAACAACTGGATCAGTTTCATTTTCCACATCTGATTCATGCATTGAGGCATTTTCATCTACCTCATCTAGGCTCCATGTCTATGGTGGCTTCAGTGGCATCATGTTGGACTGGTCTCATAGCTGAAGGCAAATTGGGGTGTACAATGAATGTATTATTTTTAGTAGAGAATCCAGATACATTGGTCAGACTGAAGAAACAATCCGTCATGTCATCCTACTGTTCTTGCCATATCATTGGGACTGCAAATGACTTGTGAGTAGCTCTGAACCAAGCTCTCAGGTTGACTGCACAACAAATGTGAGGAGCCCACGGTTTGCCTTGGTCACCAATTATCCAGGCTTTCTTAAGCGCAGTCATGGTGCACACACAGAACACAATGTATGGCAGCTGTTTCAAGATTGACTAGACATTTCTGCTGTATTAAATCTTCCTGAAAAGTAAATCTTATTGTGAAGTATACTGACTATGCCATTGCATGAATAACACGTCAGCATGCATCCAAACAGTGTCTGTAAAATGTGAGCAGCATCTATAGTCTGTCTGCCAGGATCTAACCTGACCAATTATGCCCAGGCATGCCCAAGACGCCATTTCAATAGCAGCTCCACTTCATAGCGCTTCAGTTCATGCTCAGGCATCTTTGGACTGACCAAAACAGCTTGTGGGCAGTGTACATACTGTGCAAAAGTCTTAGGCCACATTTGATTAGATATACCATTGTTTTAGTAATGGTATAGTGACCATATCTAATTGTTTCTCAGTCTATTTATTAGAATACACAGCAGCTATAGGATACATTGGTAAGTATTTAGTATGAGGTCCCCTGGCACTTGAGCAACAGCAGCATCTGGCAGCTTCATTGGGATGCCAAGTTGATCCTAAACAGTCTGAAGACACTTGATCAGGAATGGTCTTTTTGGAAGGGTAGCAGTCAACCATGCAGTAACCACTTTTCAGAAGGGGAAGATATGCTAAAACTCACAAAGGTTGGAATGAAGATCAGTGGGAAAGAGGATTTGGAGTGATGAGTCCAGTCAAATGTTTGGGACAGATTGTCATTATACATTATACATGATCATTATACTATTGCTAGAACAACAAATCTAACGCTGGTCCAAGACTTTTGCACAGAACTGTACTAGTAGACTTGAAATATGATGGTAAGTCACAAAAATAGGTTATATTTCAAAATTGTACATGATAGGAAAATTCAAAGGTGATTTTCATGAAAATACACCCAAAAGTCTTCAGGGAGCAAAATCGTTGTCCAGTATTATATAACACGCTGATTTCTGAAGCTCCACGTCTAGAATGGCCTGGCCTAATGCTACGGCCTAGTCAGTGCAGAATGGAAGACATCATCCCTCCATCCGTGACGGAATTGCCCTTTAAACAGGGCCCTGAATGGAGATGGACAATAATAAAGGCGTCAAGGGTCCAGTTTTACGAAATGGACTCTTGCATCTTCTATGGAATGAGTCCGTGGAGAGTGAGCAGAGCATCACAGAGGTCCATCGGGTCTCTTCTCCAGGGTGTATTCTCTGGTTCTTCCAACCTTCCAGCCAATCAGAGCCAGCAGAGCGATGCCCGTGACTTTAAACGCCACCTGCAGGCCAAGGTACCTGCAACAGACAGATTTGAGAAGATTTCAGCTGTAAGGCTAAAGTTATAGAAATCTTTATATCTTTATGTAAATACAACCTCGAAAATAATACCCATACAAAGCTCATTCCTCAATCAAGACTGTAAAGCCATGTGTAGTTTTCAAGCAAACTATTTTTTTGTTTTTATTTTGTTTGTTTATTTAACAGGGACAATACAGACAAACCTTGTAGCATAATATACAACACATTTAATGTATATAGGGCATCTAGCTTAAGCTAATTTGCAGCCCCAGTCCCTGGTTAGGCTTTTGGGGGTTTTTTTGTTGTTGTTTTAAAAAGGAAAAATTGATAAAATTATCAAAACTTAACCGATTATATCTTTCTTGAATTTCGCAGTGATGCCACCTCATTGATTTCTGATCCATTATTTTCAAAGCCTGTTTGTATAATGATGTTACAGGTTTAATTACAGATTGAGAAGCCTGACCCCAGACAGTTGCACAGTAAGACATGTGTGAGAAAATCATGGCATGCATATATATCTGTGCAGCCTTAAGTGGAATGCAGGGTCTTATCAATCGAAAACAGCTTAAATTAGTCGTTACAGTCTTGGTCAATTTCTTTACATGAGCGTTGTTTTTTAATTGGGGATCAAGTGTCATGCCCAGATATTTAAACTCATTAACTTCCTCAATTTCCTTAGGTCAACATATATTAAAACTCTGAGTTTTTTTTTGTCTTATAGTAAAGCACATCGATACTGTTTTTGTAAAAGTCAGACAATTATTTATAAGCCACTGAGAAACACTAATCATTTGCCTATTTAAAATTTCTGCTGCTTTCTGTGGAGCCTTTGCTGATACATAAATGACTGTATCATCAGCACACAGTTGACACTCTGTACCTTTACAAACTTCAGCTAAATCATTTATGTACAAGCAAAAAAGCAGTGGACCCAAAATTGAACCCTGGGGAACAGCCCTACTACAACATTGAATGGATGACCTTACACCATTTATTCTAACACATTGCTCCCTACCATCCTATAGTATGTTCAGATAAGTTAAGTTTCTTTAATTTATTTATAAGCATTACATGATTCACAGCATCAAACGCCTTTTTGAGATCTAAACATACAGCTCCAGCCACTTTACCTGCATCTAATGAACTTTTAACAGTTTTAGTAAAATAGCATACCGCAATTTCAGTTGAATACTTAGGTCTAAATCCAAACTGTCCAAGACTTTGTTGTGATGGAGATATTGCATCAATTGTTCAGCAACTAACTTTTCAAGTACTTTAGAGACTGCTGGAAGAATTGATATTGGTCTATAGTTACACAACTTATCAGGAGGTCCGGTCTTAAAGACTGGGGTTATAATGGCCTTTTTCCAGTTCTGAGGAAACTTCCCTACACTTATGGATAGATTTATCATATGCACTATAGGCCTTATCAAGATTGCACTATATTTTTTATAAAGTTAATATCTAGATCAAATATATCTCTAGCTTTTGAATTGCATAATTGATCAATAATTGTATAAATTTGACTTTGATTTCCCTCCACAATCTAAAAAGATGTTGCTGAATCCTTCATCAAATCTTGTAATTGAACTACTGATTGAAAAGTAGCTGAAAGTTCTTCTACCGATTGAATAAAAAAGGTATTCAATTCATTAGTGATTTCCATAGAGTCACTGCTCATCTTACCATTTATATCCAATTCTGTTATAGATTTTCGTTTATAACAGTCATGATTAGTAAGCCTATTTATATGCTTCCAAAGAACTGAGCTTTTCCCTCATGATTCTTCAATCAATTATATAAAGTAGGCTGTTTTTGCTTTTCCCAACTCACTAACAACTTTATTTCTCAGGCCTTTAATGTGCCTTAGATGTGTGGAGCACATCTATGTATGTTTTTGAAGCTAATGTTGTGTAAAACAGCAGGTTTATCTTCTATTCAAGCCCAAAGCTCTGGGCATTATTAAATGCAAATGTTTATCATAGGCAGATAAGCCTCAAAAATGTGCACATCTGTACCCACATTGCAGCTGTAAGTCTGAGGCCAGGGTTTCAAGTCCCATCCTGAGTTTGCTCCATCTCTGGATACTCCTGTTTCCATTCCAAAGACTGGCATCTCTAAAGAGTTCTAGTGTGAGTGAGTGAGTGAACCCTGTGACCTTCCACTAAGTGGGTATGAATGAATCCTCTGTAAGTATGAAAACAAGCACTGAACGTTAGGGTTGGGCATCGAATTCAGTTCCGATTCAGAACCAGTTCCAATCCTGTTAAAAAAAATGGAATTCCGATTCCACTCATCAGTTCCCACGAACGCATTTTATGCTTCAAATACACGGCTGTGATTAGTGCAAAAATACATCTGCATGCAGGCACTTATCTTCCAGGACCAGTGTGTCATGTAACTATGTACGCCAGTTTCGCTTTGATACGCTCCGCCGGAGCATTAGCAGAAGTTTGGCTCCACTTTGAGAGAAAACGAAAAGGCTAAATGTGATATGTGTGGAAAGTTGATCTGTCACACCTCCAACGAGGCAAAACTTCTAAGGTCAAACTGACTGTGCTCACCTAGCTCACATGCTGCATGAGAGGGAGGGAGAATCTAAAACATATAACGTGTTCAAAGCTTAAAGTGGTTTAATGTACTAAAACAGTGACCTAGAAAAGCCTCTCCCAATTACTGCTGGTCATAAGTAATCTCTACTGCTGAAGTGATGAACCTGTGATCCAAAAGGGAAGGAATCAATTCATGTTAAGCTTTTGTCTTCCCACTTAAACCTACTTTGAGTAAAAAGCGTAACGTAAAAATAATTCCTTTCCTTTTGGATCACAGGTTCATCATTTCAGCAGTAGAGATGACTTACGACCATTAGTAACTGGGAGAGGTTTGTTAAGCTTTGTAAGCTTTTATGCTAAGACCTATCACACAGTTAAGATATATATAAAAAATACGATATTCTTTATACCTAAACATTTGGCAAATTTTCTTCACCATTTTGGAATCAAAACCTGACTCGACGCCATAAGAAACGAACACCGTCAACATTACAGTAGGGAAGTAAGCAAACGATTGTGTGTTACCATCTAGTGGTCAGTTTTTGGAACTGCAGGTTACAATACTGCAGAATTCTGCATTGTTTGTTGTACGAAGTCTAATGTTTTGTACCGTTGTGACATACAGCATTACAAACAGACAGAAATAAAACATTTAATATATAACTACTTTTAAAACCAAAATGAGATTGCTTTGCATAATGTGTGCAGTACATATATTATTATCAGCCTTATATTTTTCTCCACGTTTTAAACCCAGGCTTTCCTGCTCAGGGTCTCTGGGGTTAAATAACTCAAAAATAATAATTATTCCTAAGAATCTTTAGTTATCTTTTATCTTTTTTAGTTTCATCTTCATGACAGACCTGGTGAGTAATATCAGGCTGAATGTGACAAAGTAAAACCAAAGTCATGTTAAGTAGGACACTTTTCTTAATAAATAAATAATTATACATTTTTCACATTTTAGCGCAACCTATTCTGGTGCAAGCACACCGCAGACAAGACAGGGTAGTATGTTAGACCACTGCACCACCCAAGAACCAATAATTATTAAGCAATGTACTGTTATTAAATAAAAAAATATTTATTTTATTTCTAAGGCAATTTGGTTGGATGCATCATTTATGGATTAACATTCATTTTTATTCCAATATGGCTTATTAACAATATAATTCATATAGAACACATATCAACATGAGGCCAAAAGTACTGGGACACAAACCCATATGTGGCCAAAAGTACTGGGACACAAATCCACATGTGGCCAAAAGTACTGGGACACAATCACACATGTGGCCAAAAGTACTGGGACACAAACCCACATGTGGCCAAAATTACTGGGACACAAACACACATCTGGCCAAAAGTATTGGGACACACACCCACATGAGGCCAAAAGTATTGGGACACAAACCTACATGTGGCCAAAAGTATTGGGACACAAACCCACATGTGGCCAAAACTACTGGGACACAAACCCACATCTGGCCAAAAGTATTGGGACACACACCCACATGAGGCCAAAAGTATTGGGACACAAATCCACATGTGGCCAAAAGTACTGAGACACAAACCCACATGTGGCCAAAAGTATTGAGACACAAACCCACACAAGGCTAAAAATTATTGTATGGCATGGCAGTATACTATGGCAGTATAACAAGCAATCCTGCAGCCTGTTTGTTGTTGACTGTGTAATATATACAACTTTATATTTTCCTTTAATTTACACAGATCTGCATTTAGGTCGAGTGAGGGCGTTTCCATACCTGTTTCTAAGGAGGTTGTTGTCATAGTAACCACAGCCGAGCTTCTTCCCACAGACAGTTTTCCACCAGATACAGGTGGAGTCGATGGTCATTCCGAACAGGGCCGGGGCAGGGAGCCAGGCTGCACACGCACACACACACACACACACACACACACACACACACACACACACACACACACACACACACAGACACACACACACACACATACGTTACTTTTCCATGCACTAGCTCTAGCTTTAATCACTGACTGTGTGATTGATTCATGTTAACATTGCTGTAATTCATCAAACTTTAAAATGTGCATTGAAATTTGACACGAGGGTTATTTATGTTGCTTTCAGTTAGAAATTCAACAAGCCATGGCATGGGAGCAAGGCTGTACAAACTTTTAAATAAGTTAACATTTAATAAAATTGGCTTTTATAAAGTTATTTCAAATGTAAACCATGCATTTTTTAAAACAGGCAAACAAACAAAAAATACACGTGACAAATGTGTTTAATAATAATAATAATAATAATAATAATAATAATACCAACAACAACAACATTTCAAATCAAAAGTTACGTAAACATTTATTTATATCCGATCGGCCTACTGCAATAATTAAGTTTTATTTTTGGAAATTTTTAAAAACAATGCACACACATTTAATTATAATAAAGGCAGAAATGTGGCACATTTATCCTGCTTTGATTTAGAAATTCAGCAAGCCCTCAGTTGCATAAGTTTACATTGAATAAAACTGACATTTATAAAATTATTTTAAATGTAAACAATGCAAGAAGAATAAAAATTGTATATAAAAGAAGTACAAAGAGTAAACATATAGTACATAGTATAGTACTCGAGTGATTTTGTGTTCCTGAATAAAAGACATTCTCTATTAAAAACTAATGAACATGACCTTATGGAGTTCGCGGCTATAAATCGGTGTGTTAATCTACTAATGAGATCAATCAAATGTGTGCAATGCGTGAAAAACGGCCGATCTGCCCGATTACGCCTGAGTGTCACTTACTGACCACTAGAGGGCGCTACGATGTTGCCGGTAGAGATAAACAGGTGCACATTTTCTGCTTTACCCAATGTGCCCTAATGTCACCATGTAATCGGTTAGTCTGTGAGTGCAGCAGTACGAACTGTACTCTCAGTAAAGAAGGCCTTGTTCTTGGTTCAGGACCAGTTTCATAAAACCGATACAGACAAAGGTCAGACGGATTCTCCTCTGGAGGACCGAGTCCCATTTTACTCTCTGAATACAGACATTATCATTTCCATTCATCCCACTGAGAGCTACAGCACATCCCACAGAGTCCCTCAGACCAGCTGCAGCTCTGCAGGCACAGAGAGGCTTACCCAGAACTCTCAGGAGCAGGAACTGGACTCCTATGGCAAAAGATTTCTCCTCCTGAGGTACCGTCCTGTAAAAACACACAGACTTCTTTATGTAGATGATATGAATAATATATATCATATAATATAAATAATGGAGTAAGTGATGGCAGGCCAGCATGGGGGGTGCAAAGGAGCTGCTGTGGCGAACAAGCAAAGTGATTTTATCTGCACTATTCCAAAAAATAAACCTAATAATAAATCAAACAACATTTGAAAACAAAAACAAACCTACAGAATATAAAACAAAACAAACACTATATATACACAAATTACACAAATATCTAAATAACAACTACAATACTACGATAAAGAATAATGATAACAATAATAATCTATATTATTTACAGAATGCACTTGATACTACTAATAATATAAAAGTAATGTTATAATATAAAAGACACACACAATGTTAATTACTAATTCACTTTACCTTTAAATGTATAAAACGGGCCTCTTGATACAAACATATAATACATATATTTATAATATATATAATACAAAATCTAATAATATATTTTTGGAATGTATTAAAAAATTATGTGCGCACAAATTAATTACTGATAAAGACTTAACATTTTAAAAACAACATTTTTAAGCAAAAACAACAATTACAACTGTGACAAATTTGTATAATAACAATAATAATAATAATAATAATAACAATAATAATAACAGAATATTCAAATAAACAATTACATAAACATATTTATTTATTTATAGCTGATCTAATACATACTGCAATCATTACATTTATATTTACAAATATATAAAAAATAATGCGCACAATTTAATTACCTGATAAAAACATAAGACAGGCCTCTTACCACAAAAAAAAAAAAAAAATCACAAAGTGTATTATTATTATTATTATTATTATTATTTTTTTTTAATTATTATTTATTTATTTATTTATTTATTGATTGTACTTGATACTTTTATTATGAATTATTTTATTATGAATTTTGCATATCATTATTATTGTTGTGGTTATTATTATTATTATTATTATTATTCATTTATTTTAGTTTTTAGATACTTTTATTATGAATTATTTTATAATGAATTTTGCATGTCATTATTATTGTTGTGGTTATTATTATTATTATTATTATTATTATTATATTTACTTTTAGCTTTTAGTTACTTTTATTATGAATTACTTTATTATGATTATTGTATATCATTATTATTGTTGCGGTTATTATTATTATTATTATTATTGTTGTTGTTGTTGTTGTTGTTGTTGTTGTTATTATTATTACTATTATTAGTAGTAGTAGTAGTAGGGTTATGTATATTTAAATACATGAATAATAAACCAATATATTATATTGGTTTATTATAATTATAATTATTTTTAGTAATATTTTCTTTTTTTTTTTTAAACAGCTGGACTATAATCATATAGTTTTCTTTTTAAAGAATCTGAAGTTTGTCATTTTTAGTTCTCTGTTGCTGGGGAATGTTTGTAAACCTCTGCAGCACATATTTTACATATAGATATTTTTACATTAAAACTTAAAAAAAATTTTTTTTTAACTTTTTTAGTTGGAAAAAGCATTATGTTGATAGACCCCCACACCCATGATTACCAAGACTGTGAGTTTGTTTGGAGGAGGGGGTGTGGCCTCTTACCTGAGCACCATCATGTAGACCGGGTTGTGTGTGAGACTGGCGATGAGTGCTGCTATAGATATGAGGAAAATGACCGGCAGCAGGAGGTGGGGGCAGCTGTTGGCACAGGGGCCTGGACGGGCACCGCCAATCCCAGAGCCCAGCGTCACACAGCTGCAGTTATTGAAGGACTGGAGGGGCATACGGGGTGATGTTAGGGCAAAAGACATGATGTATTAAAGTTCAACAAAGTCTGCTCACTGAAAGTACACGCTGCTTAATTAATGCATTCACAGATATACTATACATACTGATGTCAAGAAACCTTAGGTCTTATCTCTGGAAAAAAAAGTTTGTAATTTTATTCCAGCTTTTCACTTTGTGTCCTGTGGATCCTGTAAGCTCATCAACAGTGTGCCGACCTTGAAAACAAGCCCCTCTAACTCTGCTTTGCTGATTTTTTCCTTTCCTTTTCATCTTTTTTATTTTCAGTAACTATGAACCGCTTGGTATGTTGATGTTAGAGTCTTAACACCATTATATCTGTAAGGAATAGACCAAAACCGAAGAATAAGAGCCCACATTATTAATGAGAGATGTGTTTAATGTCTGAAGAGTTTTAATTTCAATGTCCAACAGTCAAGTAGTGATGTATTAAATAATTAGCCTCATATGCAGGACCTTTGGCAGATTATTGACAAAAATTCTAATTCTAAAAAAGTACTGTGTTTCCTACATTGACTTTGATATCATTAATTTCATATGTTAATAAACATCCATTTCTGCATTACAGGCCTGCAAGACAATCCAAAAAAAGGTTGGGACGGAGGCAATTTTTTGCTAGTAATGAAGTTAAAACTACCTAATGATGTGATTTCAAAGAGGTGATGTCAACAGGTGATTATAATTATGATTTGGTACAAAAGCAGAATCCAGGAAAGGCTGAGACTTGGAAAAGCATAGGTTCCTCAAAGAAAGATTGGAAGGGATTTCATAATATAAACTGAAGAGGGGTGATCTCTGCTCCCTCAGACGGCACTGCATCAAGAACCGTCATTCATCAATAGCTGATAGAACCACATGGACAAGGGATTCCTTTATCAAACCTTTATCAAGCTCTACAATACAGAGTTACATTCACAAATGCCACTTAAAACGTTACTGTGCTAAAAAGAAGCCTTATGTTATAACCATGTCCAGGCATCTGGGATGGACCATCACACAGTGGAAACGGGAGTGGTGCTCAGACCCATCAGTACAACAGATATTTTTTTGGAAGAAATGGACAAAAAAAGGACCATCCAGACTGTTATGAGGAACAAGTCCAAAAGCCAGGCTCTGTCATGGTATGGGGTCGGGTCAGGGCCCTTGGTAAAGATCATTTCCACTTCTGTGATGCAGCATTAATGCAGAAAAGTACCCTGAGATTTTAGAGCAACAGGGACGTCCATGCATTTTTCAACAAGACAATGCAAAACCACATGCTGCACACATTACAAAGGCATGGCTGTGGAAGAAAAGGGTAGGAATACTGGACTGGTCCGCCTGCAGTCCTGACCTGTCCCTAACAGAGAATCTGTGGAGAATTTTAAAACTAAAAATCCGACCAGGACGATCCCATACTGTTACACACCTCAAGACGTGTTTGCAGGAAGAACGGAACAAAATAACACCTGAAACACTAAATCACCTGGGATCCTCTGTGCCAAAACGTAAGTGTGGTGAGAAGGAATGGCATCAATACAAAGTGATAAATGCTTTACTGTCCCAACTTGTTTTGCAATGTGTTGCAGGTCTGAAATGCAGGAATGGATGTTTATTAACAAAGTTGAGCATAAAAACCCATGAAATATCTCAGGTTCATACCGTCTGCAATGAAATAAAAGTCAATGTTAGAAACACTGTTTTTATATGCATTTTCCATACTGTCCCAACTTTTTCTGATTTGGGGTGTAAAATGTCACCTATGAGATGGGTGATGTAGTTCTTTTAGCCAGCAGTTGCCATGGAATGAATCTGGTCTCTCACCTGGATTTTGTATTTTATCTTCTGGTCCATGGTGAAGCTGGTGCATCCTGCATGGCATGGTGAAATGTATTCAATGTTGTCGTCTCCACACACTGGGTTAAAAACACTTTTGGGACACGAGCAGTTGGAGATGCAGGTCAGATGTGGCCTGCAGGATGTACGCAAATCAAAAAAAAAAAAGAAAAAAAGAACATGGTTGGTTTTTAATACATTGAACAATCAGACCGTACAACAGGAACTCAATATAACACAGTCTCTATACGTCATTTGTTTTTTGTTTTCACCCTCTTTAATCACACAATCACGTATTTATTCACTTTCAGTCCTTGTCACTACCTCTGTTGTTACAGCGTGCAGTTACACCGCTACTCTGTGATCGAGTTTGTTTCTTGTGCAATACCGTTCTCTACCACTAGATGAAAACGTGATTCCGTCTTATTTTTCTTAAAAGGTGCAAATATCTTTAGCTTAAGTGCTACACTCTGTGTGTGTAATTATAATTTTGCTATATGAGAATTGTGTGTAATTATAATTTCCTATTCTTTCTTGCTCTTGTTTTGCTGTAACAAAAGTAAAATTTCCCCGATGGGATACACAAAGGCTTTTCTTCAGTAATTCTGGTAGAAGTTTGCTGATGCTAGCTCAAACTAAAACACTCCATTCAGTCTTCCATCAAAGCCACACCTACTTTACAAGAAGATTTCTCATAAGATGCAGTTTCGTTTACAAGTACGCATTCGCCCCAGGCCCTCCTTACCTCCAGGGGGCGATCTTACATCATATAGGGCATATTTTCTGTTCTACAATGGACACTGGAGAGATTTTAAAATTTGAAAGATGTGTGTATAGCACTTTTCACACACACACACACATTTGATACCACAAGGTGTTTGCCAAACTGAGCATGATAACAGGGTCTCTGTTCAACAAAAACACAGATTGATATTTTAGCAGTTTGCTTGACTGTGAGTTTCAGTTTAAGATAGCATTTAGTTGTTTATAGTTCTAGTTATTAAAATTATTCTAATTTCAGGGGACTAAAGGGTTTAGTTTAAAAACTGAAAATGTGCATGAAGAAAATGTGCCATTTTCATCCCCAGGACATTAGGTCTATATATAATTAATATAATTCACTCTAAAAACATTTTATTATTATGCAAAGAATCCTGCACAGTGACGCAATTGCAAAATTAAGGTATGTAATGTAAAACATGAATAAAAACGACACAGAACAATGAAAAATAGTATTTGTTAGCTGTCCCTAAGCTCGAATATTACACTTTACAATCTTCAATGGAATCTTTTTTTTGCGTTGTCGTGTCTCTCCATATCTCGTCAGTGCCTTAATTTATTTCATAAGAATTCCATAATACTTTACTCTAGAATACAAATTTTAGTCATGTCCCCATTTTCACCCAGTCCTGTTACCCTAACATCTTCCCACTTCTGAAAATTAGGGAACAAACCACAAGTCACCTGATCAATAGAAAGCTGGATCATCTGGATCTTCTGAAGATCATGGGAAGGTCAAAAGTAAAATCTCTTATTTTTTTTCTGTATACAGTGTTGTGAAGAAGTGTTTTTCCCCTGCCTGAATTTAAATACTAGTCAAAGACAACACAAGGTAACACAAAATGCAGTTTTTAAATGAAGGTGTTGATTATTAAGGGAGAAAAAAATCCAAACCTACATGGTCCTGTGTGAAAAAGTGATTGCCCCTTAAACCTAATAACTGCTTGGGCCGCCCTTAGCAGCAACAACTGCAACCAAGCGCCTGCGATAACTTGCAGTGAGTGTTTTACAGCGTTGTGGAGGAATTTTGGCCACTCATCTTTGCAGAAGTGTTGTAATTCAGCCATACTGGAGGGTTTTCCAGCATGAACGGCCTTTTTAAGCTCATGCCACAGCATCTCAATAGGATTCAGGTCAGGACTTTGACTAGGCCAATCCAAAGTCTCCATTTTGTTTTTCTTCATCCATTCAGAGCTGGACTTGCTGCTGTGTTTTGGATCATTGTCCTGCTGCAGAACCCAAGTTCATTTCAGCCTGAGGTCACCAACAGATGGCCGGACATTCTCCTTCAGGATTTTTTGGTAGACAGCAGAATTCATAGCTCCATTTATCACAGCAAGGCTTCCAGGTCCTGAAGCAGCAAAACAGCCCCAGACCATCACACTACCACCCCCATATGTTACTGCTGCTATTAATGTTCTCTTTCTGTGAAATGCTGTGTTATTTTTTACTCCAGATGTAATGGGACACACACCTTCCAAAGAGTTCAACTTTTGTCTCGTCAGTCCACAGAATGTTTTCCCAAAAAAGTCTTGGGGATCATCAAGATGTGTTCTTGTTCTGGAAAATTGAGACGAGCTTTAATGTCCTTATTGCTCAGCAGTGGTTTTGGTCTTGGAACTCTGCCATGCAGGCCATTTTAGCCCAGTCTCTTTCTTATGGTGGAGGCATGAACACTGACCTTAAACTAAGGCAAGTGAGGCCTGCAGTTCTTTGGATGTTGTTGTGGGGTCTTTTGTGACCTCTTGAATGAGTCGTTGCTGCGCTCTCGGGGTAATTTTGGTCGGCCGGCCACCCCTGGGAAGGTTCACCACTGTTTATGTCTTCTCCATTTGTGGATAATGGCTCTCACTGTGGTTCGCTGGAGTCCCAAAGCTTTAGAAATGGCTTTATAACCCTTTCCAGACTGATAGATCTCAATGACTTTCTTTCTCAATTGTTCCTGGATTTCTTTGGATCTCGGCATGATGTGTAGCTTTTAAGGATCCTTTGGTGTCCTTCACTTTGTCAGGCAGGTCCTACTGAAGTGATGTCCTGATAGAGAACAGGTGTGGCAATAATCAGGCCTGGGTGTGGCTAGAGACAGTGACCTCAGGTGTGATAAACCATAGTTCTGTTTTAACAAGGGGGGCAATCACTTTTTCACACAGGGCCATGTAGGTTTGGATTTATTTCTCCTTTAATAATAAACACCTTCATTTAAAAACTGCATTTTGTGTTTACTTGTGTTGTCTTTGACTAATATTAAAACTGGTTTGATGTTCCGAAACACTTAAGTGTGAAAAACATGCAAAAAAATAGGAAATCAGAAAGGGGGCAAACACTTTTTCACACCACTGTATTTGATGATATAGTAACTAAAACTGAGAAGGTCAATCTCAACTTCTCTCCTGTTACTGAAATTATTTTTAGATATTATTTGTTTATTGTAAAAACACATTTGTTGGTAAATCATTAGTATGTCCGCAGTGTCCTAATGCCATTAGTATGGGTGCCATGTGGGTACGTTTTATGTATTTGCTAATTCTGTGGGGCACAGAGCTGCAAGCTAAGCCGTTTTTCTCACTCAGCGTGCACATACACGAGCTGTTTTAGGTATTTTCTGTCCAAAGCATTACACTCTGATTTCTTTGCTCTAATGAACCAAGCTCTTAATGAACAGCTGTTCCAGTGATGCTGTGTGATTTTGCTGACTCCAGCACTACAGCAGCCACAGTCAGAGAGATCAAATCATGAAGGGTTTTTAAGGACTTGCAGAGTTCCTTAGCTCAGAGCTTTTCGGAACAAGAGTAAATGTGGGCACTGGCCCACCACCTCAGGGACCTGCATTCAAGTCCCGGTGGTTCCTTCTAAGGGAGTAGGACAGACAGGGGATCTTCTCCTGGTGCTATAATGACTCCTACAAAGCACTGCAATACGTTGGCATCCCGTCCACTTGCCCCTGTGCCTTCCAGGGATGGGCGCTAGAGCTCCTACGACCCTGACTAGAAAGGGGCAGGGTTAAAAACTGGGAAATATTTTTAAAAAGAATGAAAAACAATGCTGTTTTCTCTGTTTGATTCAGTTTTTTGCTGCACGATCTTATTTCCATATCAGAACCTGAACGGGTCTTATATTTTATCATTTAATAAACGTAGATATGATTAGAGTTTGACTTTTTCTAAATAGCTAGAAGCAAACAACGTCTGCAAGTAACAAACCTACAAATGGCACATTTCAAATATACAGGCACGCACCATTTAACGTCCATCTGATCAACGTCTGTTCATTTTGACAACCAAGAGCTTATAATGATAATAAATTATAATCTGATTTTTGAAAGGTGCGAAAAGAACAGATTAAAACACATTTAAGAGTTTATACATATGATAAATCAAACATAATGCGGCGCCTTTATAGACGATACATTTTTTTGTAAGACCTCAAAACTTCTCTTATTAAAGGTGGACTAAAATGTGCAAAATGTGAGTATCTGCACGATTGATTTTCCCTGCAGAGGTATAGATGTTGCATCCCGAGGAATCGTACACAGGAATCGATATTGGGCTCACCCGCTGCTTTCTGTCTGGGGGTAAACCCCGGAGATCGTCTGGGTGGAACAGCCCATGAAGAAGAGAGGAACGCACAGCATTGCAGACACACAGAGCACCACTACAGAGAAACGAGGGATGGCCTTGAGCGACAGACCCCAGCACTTCATAACCACGCCACCTAACAGCATCCCGATGGCCACTGAGGGCAGATTTACAGCACCTGTACACACAACACACACAAAACATCATTTAATTCAGGATGAATTAGGATGAATAAGAGGCCAAACAGAAGATAGAGCTAAACAGCAGTCTAGCTTTTACAACTATTTAGCATACTTCAGCCTGTTCCACTTCTGAAAAAGTGGTTTCTTGGCTGCTACCCTTCCAAAAAGCATTCCTGATCAAACTTCTTCAAACTGTGGTTCAACTTGGCATGCCGGTGAAGCTCCCAGATACTGCTGTAGCTCAAATGTATGGATAGTGAAACACTACATACTTGCTACTGTAGCCTACAGAAGCTGTGTTTATTCAGTTTTTAATACTGCATACAAATTTCCTGTATTTTCTGGTTGTATTCTAGTAAAGAGACTGAGAAATAATTATCTATGATCATTGCCATTGCAATAACAATCAATATCTAATCGAATGGTGTCCTAAGACTTTTGCACAGTACTTTATATTTTTAGGAGTACGTGAGAGGGGAGGCCAGTCAGGGAATCATCCTCTGTCAAGAGCACGCCTATGCCTGCATCCTCTGTTCTCCAGGCATAGGGAGAGGAGCCCACAAGACCAGGAACAACAAACGAATCGAGGAACGTATCCTTCTGTGTTTTGTGTAATTTTTGTATATGTAAAGTGGATGGGGTGCGTTGAACTCTGAGGACGTTAGAGTAACAGACCTATCAGCAGGCTGCTGTGGGAGGCCGTGGCGCCGTACTGCCGCTCCAGGAACTTATTGAGGAAAGTGGCGAGTCCGGCGACCACGGAGGAGAAGCAGCACTGAGTCAGAACCAGCAGGACGAAGAGTGGACTCAGCAGGAGCTTCACGAACAAGCGTGGGAACACTGAGAGGAAAATAGGACAATTAAAATAAGAACCTCTGCTGCAGAACGCACTGGTTGAATATTTAAATGCACAAGAATAATGGCTTAGGTACATCTTTGCATGCTTGGCTTGTATCATGAACATGCAAAGCAGAAACGCCACCATGTCCACTAGTTACCTCAAAATGTAATGCTGTCCCTCATTACAGGTTAGATTTCTAAAAACCTGACGCTTCTCAGTCCACGACAATATAAATGTTTAATTAAAGGGACATTTTAATACTGCGGCTACACTATCCAGGAGAGCATCCTGCAAATATCACACAAAGAGCACCTAGTGCAGCACTAAAGGAGGACAGAAACGAATCACAACTCCTAAAAACTTGCAAAAGCCTTTCGCTGCTGCTGCATTTCATTCCCGGGTTGCCAGATCCCTCGAGAGGAAGAAGCAACCAGGTCTATGGAAACAAGCCCAAAAGAAGCAAAGTCTCTTATAAAATGTGGAGCTGGCAACCGTGGTTGATTTTGCTAGCTGCTTCCACAGTACATTTGTGTGCATGTGCAGAATAAAAAATACAAAATATAAAAATGCATTTAAGAATTCAAACGAATAAAAGAAAACAAAATAAAAGCAGTAGATTCCAAAGAGGATAAACCATTTTAAAATGAAATTAAGATACTATCTGTGTTAGTTACTATCTGTTAGGCTATTATCATGACTTGGATGAAGACGAGTCATTAATTCAGCCTAACCAAACTTCTTGCGACATTTTTTCCTTCACATCCTGTTGGAGCAACACACTGAGCACATCATACGAGTCAAAGAACAATCAACGTCCTGCACGATCCGGGATGTACGCGACTAAGCAATGAGCACTGGTCCTGAGGCTAATGGGTGATGTGAGATGGCAGCTCTGTTTGCGTCGGTCCTGTCAGACTTATTTAAACATCGAACCAGCCATGGCCATTAGCGATGCGCTTACTTTTGAGGAACTCCAGCATGGAGACATCTGAACTCTCGTGACTGTCCTTCACAACCTCCCTCTGCAAAACAACACAGTGAATTTTAAACGTTTCTGAAAAAGCTCAGCACGCCGCAGATAATTAGGCACACAGAAAACGAACCGTGTTACTTCAAAACAGTTTAGGTACTTCGTTAACAAGTAGAACGACTTGCTGGAGGAAATTTGAGTCACTGAGAACTTTCACAGGAATGAAAACAAATGTATTATTTCAGGAGAAATCTTAGACGTCATTATTGTTAATCTCAGTGCAGGTAAGACTGTTCAGATGATGTCTGTTCACATGCCCACGGTCTGACACATTTATCGTTCTTATTATTAAGGTTATTAATCTACTTAACCCATATATGACGTCATCAGATACATTTTTGAAGTGTTATATTTACATTTACAGCATTTAGCAGACGCCCTTACCCAGAGCGACTTACAATTAGTACAATCTTACTGTCTAAGCAATTGTGGGTTAAGGGCTCAAGGACCCAACAGTGGCAGCTTGGCAGACGTGGGATTTGAACCCTGGACCTTTTGGTCCATAGTCCAGTACCTTAGCCGCTCTCTTCACCAACCCTCCACTGCAGGTGGATTTGAACCCTGGTCGTCCTCTCAACAGCCATCGATTTAACCCACTGAGCTATGAGACCAGGTCAAATTTAGAAAGCTTTTTGAAACAAAAATCTCACAGCGTATTTGATTTTTTAAATATGTAATCTGCAATTTGACCATGCCCAAATCTTTGGCTGCATTTCCAGCCGAATCTCGATTCACGATTCATGAGTCACGATTCAGTACAGAGTAACTCATTCATACTAGCTCTGGCTCAGTGCAGATCTCTGCTGTGTTTATTGTGTTTTCTTTATTTGTACATCTACAGAACTGTATTCTTAGTGCAAATAAATCTCCATGGATCCTAAAATGGTTAGTTTATAAGAGCCAACCTAAAGAGAAACAGAAACTGAATCTTCCGGATCACTTTCAGGCTGCAGTTAGAGTTCACCAATAGAGTAAGTGTTTTGCTTTTACTTTTCACGTTCAATCCATGACTCACTAAATGACATGAGGTTTTTCAACACTTCATTATAAAATAAGCTTTGTGGTAATGATGTTGGGTAGCTGTAGGTTAATGTAAGTGTTAATGTGGAATCGGCTCCTCTGTGATACAGTACAGACTATATTAAACTCATCAGTTCATGATCCATGTAGCTTCTGATGGATTTGTTGAACCTATCCCCATCATAAATCAGGAGCTCCTGTACAGTACAGCTCCATTAATGCTGATAATGCCTCATACAGGGGGATTTCCTGGGCGTCTAGAACCAATTCATTCAATTTATATTATTCCTTATGGGAAACATTTTTCAGTTCTCGACAAGTCTTCTGGAAGGAAATAATGACAAGAGCCGAGGTACCACTACTAGTTTTTGGTAGACTTCCACTGCTGTACTGAGGAGGAAAGTGTACTGTTACAGGACTCACGTTCTCTACATGCATGCTTCTGGGGAAGAAGAAACAAGGGATAGAGGTGAGGAACAATCCGCCCGAGCAGATCAGCAGCCCCATCCACCACGCGCCGACCCAGCGAGGGTCAGCAGGGGTCAGCTCCTGAGCTCCTGCTGCAAAAGAGCCAGAGAACTCTTTTACACGACGTATAGATCGTCTCTACTGTCAAAACGTTCTCTAAACAAACAGTTTGTGTTGTGTCAGTTTTTTCAGTCAGGCAGGACCACAGATGGTCCATCTTCCAAAAGCAGGCTGATCCAAACGTACCCGTATCAGCTCGGTCCACGT
Source organism: Ancistrus triradiatus (assembly GCA_025084515.1). Lineage (NCBI taxonomy): Eukaryota > Metazoa > Chordata > Actinopteri > Siluriformes > Loricariidae > Ancistrus > Ancistrus triradiatus. The sequence goes on along the minus strand of JAJAGP010000263.1, from coordinate 264,961 downwards.
CCACGTAGATGCGGAGCATCACAGATCCCAGAAGGAAGCCGAACGCGGGCCCGAAAACAGACACGGCGAAGAGAATGGCTACGACAAACACAACACGGGTATGAGAAGCACAACTCTAACTCGTGCTGACATACAGGACTGTGCAAAAGTCTTAGGCCGCCATTAATGGTTTTAGCGATGATATAAAGGTCATGTATAGCATATGGTCAACGACTGGACTCAAAAATGTAAACCTTGGATTCGTCACTCAATAATCCTCATTTCCACTGATCTTCATTCCAATCTTTGTAAGCTTTAGCCTATCTTAACATTCTCACCCTGTTCCTCTGCCAAAAAAGTGCTTCTTGGCTGCTACCCTTCCAAAAAACATTCCTGATCAAGCTTCTTCCAACTAACCTGACATGCCAATGAAGAAAACAATGATATATCTAATCTAATAGTGGCCTAAGACTTTAGGCTCCCATGACAGTAGCTACCGATGTATAGAGGCGAGTTGCCAGGTCCCGCAAAGTCGTCCACGTACGAGATCCCGAACGGTTGGATGGGGACGGAGCCGATGCCGAAAAGCAGCTGGGCCGTGGCCATGAGCACCCACAGTTTCGTGTTGTCCACCAGCACCCGGGTGTCCTTCTGACCACAAGCTTCAGCAGTGGAGACGTTCAAACGGTGAGTGTGAACACACATGTCCTGCCTGCTCGCTGAGTAACAGAAACAAACACAAACATATGAGTGCTGATAATTCTGTTAAAAAATTTGTGCAAAAGTTTATGCACCCCAGTACAATAACAGAGTTTGTTGAACTTTAAATGAAAATAACACGACCAAGTTAGGGAACAAACTTGTATAAGACCCAAATATATGACACCTTGTGTTTGTTATAACATGCGTACATTATAAAACACAAACTGCTGACACATAGGGGTGTAACAATACACTGCTCACAATTCGATTTTCTCCTGATGCACAATTTTTGCATTCAATAAAAGTCATTCCTTCTTTATTTCTGAAGCACAAACAATGCAAAATAATGCACATGTTCTTATATAAGTATTTAAACTATTTTTTTTTAAGTATTTAAAAAATTACTAGAAACACAGATTTAAAATTGTATTTTTCTTGCATAAAAACTAAACAAAAAGAGTCCTCAGTCCCCTGCAATTAAAAGAAATTAGGAGTCTTGCTGAGGATGGAAGATATGCGTCTGTGACGCCCTCTGGTGTTCGAAAAATACAACTTAATTAGGAGACGTAATAAACAAGAACACATAATCCAACTTAATGCACATCGTCACATAAAATTTGGACTTTTCAGTCCTGCTCTGGTGGCCGTGCCCCCTAAGGGTGGCATGGAGCTATTTTAGGAGGAAAAGCAGCAAGACAAATGAGTGGCACTTGTAGTAATTTCCCTCTCAAGGTGATTTGTCCCTTTATTTTGATTCGTTCAATAAGAAGTTGCAGTTTTATGTAAATTTATAAATGAATTCAAGTGGCACTTGGAAGCAAAAGACAAAAGACGGAACAAACCACCAACCGCTGAAAGGGTGTTGGTGCCCAAAACTCATAAAATCCTCAGCGCCTATCCCTTGAGAACATAGGGCATATATGTAATGATGCCCTGAACAATATGCCAGTCCGTCCCAGGGCCTATAGGGGTCACTGTTGCAGAGCCAAGGGTGTAAGATACAGCCAGTTGTTCCTGCATGTACTGCTTAACCCGTCAGGAAAACACCAACCAGAACACAAACCAAAGCCATTGTGCCAACCGAGTGCCCATCTATTTCACTATATAAATAACATTAAGTACAGGTTACATGACATACTGTAAACCCACAATCTCGACCTAAGAACTTTCCTCGAGGCGTAGTCTGACCGAGTCATTTCTCAGAAATAAGCTGATCATGACATTCCTGCTACCAGGTTAATTCTCAATCACACTGGCTCTTTATTTCTAAATCCTACGTCTCAGTCTTTAAGCTCTGCAGACAGGCCCGAGGCGAGGAGCAGATGAAGCTCGCCAGGGTGCAGAGGCTCTGAAGCCTCTCCTATTAGCTCAGATCTCAAGCCCTTGTCCTGTTCACAGCGATTTTCTCATTGGCCCGATGTTATTTGAATCCCCCACCTTATTATGGTTATTATGTCTAGTGCACGTTACAAAATCTGCTTTGAAACAAGTGAATGTTCTTACTTTTATGACCCCAAGGTTTGTTCTCTATTTGTATTTATGGAGGGTAGAGAACAATATTAAACTGTAACCGATCAGTCGGCGCTTTCATCCGGCCCACAAACCACCAGGGAGCGAGACGATGAAATCACCTCCACCAGAAAAGAGCCACAAATCAACTCTGATGGATCCAGGTCCAAATGCGGCATATGTTTTAATCGAATAAAGTTCTTAAGTAACGTAATACAAACTTGCCGATGGGGTTCAGTCCACACAGTGGCTTACTGCATCTACAAAACTGAACAGAAAATATCTCTGCAGATTTATAGAGGCAATGCTCTTTGGCAATTCAATACCAGACTGCTGAAGGTCTCACCAATGATTAGAGATCAAAAGGACTGAACAGGTCAAGAGCTTCTGCATGGTAATGAATTATGCAGTCACTGGCCACTATTAGGTAGTTTCAAAACTTTTAGCCTTCATAACTGCTATAATACGTCGTGTCATTAATACAAGGTGTTGGAAACATTCCTCAGAGATTTTGATCCATATTTTGGTCCTCGTTCCTTTCTGCAAGCACCTGAATGTTTCATGTAAGCAAAAAATACAGAAAAGTTTCAACCATAATATCGGTTTTCTGCCTTTCAGTGAGCTCTTCAAGTAGAACTGGTTCTGCTATGACTACAAACTGTCCAAACAGCCTTATGGACCCATTTTTATTCTAGGATTAGAACCACAAGTAAGTTTGTTGCCCTACATTTATAGCATTTAGTCGCCCTTATCCAGAATGACTTACAAGTCTAAGCAATTGTGGGTTAAGGGCCCTGCTCAAGGACCAACAGTGGCAGCTTAGCAGAGGTTGGATTTGAACCCTGGACCTTTTGGTCCATATTCCAATATATTATTATGTGCAAATACACATCTGGACCAATGAGTTCTTCAAGTAGAAATGTTTTTTCTCTTAGAGTTAAATCTTCAAATAACCGTATAATGATCAACAGTATACCAGCCATTCCACCAACTAGGTACCATATCCGTCCCCAGGACATTATACCTACAAATAATGAATGTAAGAACTGTAAGAAACTTTTTGGTATTAATCAGAGTGTGCTGCACAGTCATGCAAGTGCAAATTTGAGATACACAATTTAAAACATTGCTGTAAACTACCTAGAACACTGAAAAATGCATAGTTAGGTGTTCTTGTCCTCTAATAATACACTTTTCAGTGAAATATAATGATTACTCATGTCCTCATTTTCAGTCCTGTTTCCCTAACATATTCCCACTTCTGAAAATTAGGAACCATACCACAAGTCACATGTTCAGTAGGAAGTTGTATCATCTGGATTTTCTGAAGTTCATGGGAAGACCAAAAGTAAGCTCTCTCTTATTTTTTCCTGTATATTTGATCATTGCATAACTACAGTGGTGCTTAAAAGTTTGTGAACCATTTAGAATTTTCTATATTGCTGCATACATTTGACCTAAAACATCATCAGATTTTCACACAAGTCCTAAAAGTAGATAAAGAGAACCCAGTTAAACAAATGAGACAAAATATTATACTTGGTCATTTATTTATTGAGGAAAATGATCCAATATTACATATTAGTGAGTGGCAAAAGTATGTGAGCCTTTGCTTTCAGTATCTGGTGTGACCCCCCCTGTGCAGCAATAACTGAAGCTAAATGTTTCCTGTAGCTGTTGATCAGTCCTGCACACCGGCTTGGAGGAATTTTAGCCCATTCCTCCGTACAGAACAGCTTCAGCTCTGGGATGTTGGTGGGTTTCCTCACATTAGCTGCTCACTTCAGGTCCTTCCACAACATTTCCATTGGATTAAGGTCAGGACTTTGACTTGGCCATTCCAAAACATTATTCCAGTCCTGGCCCAGATGCAGCAAAACAGGCCCAAACCATGATACTACCACCACCATGTTTCACAGATGGGATGAGGTGCTTATGCTGGAATGCAGTGTTTTCTTTTCTCCAAACAGAACGCTTTTCTATTAAACCAAATATTGGTTTTGGTCTCATCCCATCCACAAAACATTCTTCCAATAACCTTCTGGCTCGTCCACGTGATCTTTAGCAAACTGCAGACAAGCAGCAATGTTCTTTTTGGAGAGCAGTGGCTTTCTCCTTGCAGCCCTGCCATGCACACCATTGTTGTTCAGTGTTCTTCTGATGGTGGACTCATGAACATTAAACATTAGCCAATCTGAGAGGCCTTCAGTTTGCTTAGAAGTTACCCTGGGGTCCTTTGTGACCTCGCCAACTATTACACACCTTGCTCTTGGAGTGATCTTTGTTGGAGGCGACCACTCCTGGGGAGGGTAACAATGGTCTTGAATTTCCTCCATTTGTACACAATCTGTCTGACTGTGGATTGGTGGAGTCCAAACTCTTTTAGAGATGGTTTTGTAACCTTTTCCAGCCTGATGAGCATCAACAACTCTTTTTCTGAGGCCCTCAGAAACCTCCTTTGTTCGTGCCATGATACACTTCCACAAACATGTGTTGTGAAGAGCAGACTTTGATAGATCCCTGTTCTTTAAATAAAACAGGGTGACCCCTCACACCTGATTGGCATCCCATTGATTGGAAACACCTGACTCTAATTTCAGCTTCAAATTAACTGCTAATCCTAGAGGTTCACATACTGTTGCCACTCACTAATATGTAATATTGGATCATTTTCCAATATTACAACAAGAACATGGCGCCCATTTTCTTCAGTTTGCTCCTATGCGAAACCTCGTAAGCGTTCCATGTAAGACGCCACAGTGAAAAAGAATCCGAGCAGAAGCTCTTTAAATTATCTGGCCCAACAAGGAAGATTTAGTGCTTTCTTCAATAACTATAAAACAAACACTGTAAAACGTTTACTCAGAGTTTATGCTGTTTAATGACCATACCATCAAAGTCCGTACGCTTTAATGACCGAGGTCTTAGATTATGATAATTATGATAGAAATGTGTTTTTTAACTCCGGATGTTGAGGCCATAAACAGCTGGTCACCTCAACAGCCAATCAACGGGATCGAATCCACGAGCAGAGGCGGGAGTTTAAGAGTGGTAGTCCTTCATTTGTGTGTATGTTTTAGCTTTTTTACCTGATTTTCTGACTGGTTATGTGCTCGCTTGCTTGCTAGCTCACGTTTGGACTAGAAACTGTTGTAACTCGGTTCATGTGTTTTTGTATCTGTGATGCATGTTTGCCTTCAGTTTTCTTGTGAAAAAGCCCTTTATATGTACATTAAAGTAAAATAAAAAGACTACATGACTCTGGTAATGTCTGGTCAACATCCATTTCGGTCAACGACCTGTTTCACAGAACATAATGCGGAAGTTAAATGGTGCATACCTGTAAATAAACCTTATCATAAGTAGCTGGAGAGCAGGAGTAGGTGTTTACCTTTCAGGACAGAGTCGTAGGTGTACGGCTGGGACAGGAAGTGAGGTAAGGTCAGGATCAGAGCACTGATCGACATCAGCAAGCTGCCCAACCCGATCAGTCGAGGACGATGGACACGACTTCCCAGATAACTAACAAAAACAATCAGCACTGTGTTCCCCACCTACAAACACACGTTTGCATTAGTATATTTGGATTGACTTTCTATTGACCATGTACATAGTGGTGCTAAAATTTGTGAACCCTTTAAACTTTTCTAGATATCTGCATAAATATGAGTTAATACATACACAAGTCCTAAAAGAAGAATCCAAATAGACAAAGAAGACAATCATACTTGGTCATTTATTTACTGAGGAAAATGACCCAATATATTGGAATTTATTTATATAAAAAACATGTTTTACCTACATCAACTCCTAACTGGGTTTTAGTTTAATGATGTTCTTATTCTTGGAAGAACTTCACTTGAAAGGGTTTTAAACATTTCAACTGAAGGCATCTAGAAACTCTTTAAAGTTTGGTACATTTAGATGCTTATCTTTTCAACTCTTACAGCCTAAGACAAGTGCGAGGCGATCGTAAGGTTAAGAAAACATTTAAGAACCTAATGTTTCCGAGAACACAGCTTGTTCTTAGAATTGACCATTCCCGAGAAGTTATTTGAAGAATAACAACTTTGTGACGTTTTTCTTATGAATGAAGCACTTAAGGCACTTTCGTGAATGTGGTCCCAGACGTTCTAAGTATTAGCCCACTGCACCTTCAGAGTGATTCTGTTATATTACTTAATAATAAGTCATCTAACAAAAAGTGACGTATCTTGACGATGACATTTATTTTCCATATGTCACACCTCCACACCCCAGTCATGGCTTCAGGAAATCCTCACGGCATGGTTTCGCCACTGATGGAAACCGTGGGTTTAAAAGAAACCATATTTGTCATTTCAGACACTGTGACGTCAGAACGTAATCTTTTAAAGCACAGCTTCTTTTGCTGTGTTAAAACATTTACTCTAGTTCCTGTTCTCCCCAGGCTGAAGGATGTTGGCTAACATGTCTGCGGTGTGAAAGGCACAGACCATGAAAATGCAATCGTCCAAAAGTGAAACCATAAACACATCGCCCAGACAGTTTAAAGGGACTGATGTAGGGAAAAGCTAACTTTTCATAAGCTTGATGCTGTGCTAAGTGATGTGTGGTGATGGGATTATTACTTCATGGAGGGACGAGATGGTTCCTGAGGACAGACTGTTGAGGCCAAAGCGCCTCTCGATGGTGGTGATGGTGCTCTTGAAGTACGAGCTGTACAGGAGCTGGGTGAGCTGTAGGAGTCCATGGCAGAGCACGAAGAGCTGTGAGAAGAGAATGAAGAATTAATTTTAAACGTTTAAAGAGACTTTGGCATGATCCAATCACTCCTCTATTTACAAGGTATGTGTGATAAGCCAAGCTGCCACTGTTGGGCCCTTGAGCAAGACCTTAACCCACAACTGCTCAACTTGGACCTTGAACTTGTACTTGAAAACATAAAAACAAAACAATTCAATGCACAATATATACTCATTTACAAAAAAAAAATTCACCAAGAATCAGTTGTTGTTTATTTTGGAAAACTGTACAATTGAGAGGAGGCTCTAGTTACCCTGTTAGGCCGCCTCTAGCCTGGATACATGATGAGATATGGTTGGGCATGGAGGCATACCGGTTCTGTATGGTATCCTTTAGCACATTTGCACACAGATGCCGCAGCTTGGCCTGTAGATCATACACACTTGAAGGTTGCCAAATATGGCGCTCCTGCTGTTCCCATAAATGCTCGATTGGTGATCAATCTGGCAACCAAGCAGGCCAAGGAAGAGTTCCAATCTGGCAGAGACATTCCTGGGAAACCCTTGCTGTGTGGGCAAGCATTATCCTGCTGAAAAATGCTAGTTGGAAGCCTTGCCATGAGAGGAAACGCATGTGTCTGTGGGAAGTCCTGCAGATATCTCTGAACTGTTAGTGTCCCTTGTATCATTACTATGGGTGACCGACGGTCATATGCGATGGATCCCCAGATCATCACACCAGCATTTGGGGCAGTGTGTCGCTCCATAGCAAAGGCAGGACTGAAGCGCTCAGTGTCTAGCAGTCAACAATCTCTCACCAAGAGGTACACTACCCAAAAGTAGCCTCCGAGAGCCTTTTTATAGAGCAGCAGGGGAAGCACTTTTACACCTTCTTTTGGCAAGACCTGTAATCACTTACATATCTGCCTGAAAGAGAACTGTATTCCGAATTTTGCAGCAATCGGACATTTCTATCTGGATGCTTCTTTTTTGTCAACTTTAATGAACAAATTATACTTTAATCGCTTATCCTTTAACGTAGCACGGTGTTGCCACACAGGAATTTGCATGTTCTCTGCGTGCCTGTGTGGGTTTCCTCCCATATTCCCGGTGTAAGTGAGTGACTAAATGTGTGAGTGCATGTGCCCTGTGACGGACTAAGGTTACGCCCCGGATTAAAGTGTGTATGGAAAGTGAGTGAGTGTTTATATTCTACGCCATAACAGATGTACTGAGGTCTTTGTATCATGGTGCAGACCCATAACAGAACTAAACATGTGATTCTTGGCTTATACAAGAAATCATGTAATGCTCAGTACATAAACGCACAACCACAGACGTCACACACACTGAGCTCCTCCATCTCTCCCACTGCTCACCACACTGGTGGTTAAAACAACACTTATTTCTGACCAGAGCTTCCTATTATGGTATATAAAATATAGCTAAATATTACAAATACACACTCACTGATCCCTGGAGTTCTTAAACACCACAGTGTCAGTGCTGGACTGAAAATAGTCAACCAAAAATATCCAGCCACCAGCATCTTGTAGGCCTGTGAGCACTGATGAAGGATTAGAGGACGACTAACACTAACTGTGCAACAACAGATGACCTACTGTTTAAAAACTCCAGCAGCACTGCTGTGTCTGATCCACTCGTACCAGCACAGCACACACTAGCACACCACCACCAGTGTCACTGCAGTGCTGAGAATAAGCCACCACCCAAATAAGACCTGATCTGTGCTGGTCCTGTGGGGGTCCTGACTGTTAGAGAACAGAGTAAAGGGCACCAACAAAGGGTGCAGAGAAACTGACGAACTACAGTCTGTAATTATAGAACTAAAAAGTGCTTCTGTATGGTAAGTGGAACTGATTGGGTGTAGAAACAAGGAGGTGTACCTAAAAGTATTTTTTAAAAAGCATAATAAAGACAGCCTGGTTAAACAGCGCCTTATCTACCAAGGTTATAATAGCTTTTGAACTAAAACAAAAATGACTTAAACCTGATTATACCACAGTTAGATCCGTCCCCGCAATTTGATTGGCTGAGAGACATAGTAGGAGTGCCAGTATTGCACGATAAAGCAGTACTTCATGTTACCAACATGTTTTTTTTATTTTTTTATTAACACAATCTCTGCAAGGGGCAAATTTAAAACATGACATTTCTGGAGCACCTCTCCAGGTGATCCAGTAATAATTATATAAAGCGTAGTTGACAGAAAACGTTGTATTTAAGTTTGTTTTGGCAAGGTGGTGTACACGCCTTTTCATCAAGAAAATAAACGAAACATTTGACCAAAGGTGCCCAAACTTCTCCATGGAACTGTAGCTAAGACTCCATTAAGACTTGCATCGGCATGCATCAAGAGTATCAGGGTCATATCTGGATAAGTCTAAGCCACATACAGTGGTGCTTGAAAGTTTGTGAACCCTTTATAATGTTCTACATTTGCATAAACATGACCTAAAACAACATCAGATAAGGTCAGGACTTTGACTTGGCCATTCCAAAACATGAACTTTATTCTTCTGTAACCATTCTTTGGTAGAACGGCTTGTGTGCTTAGGGTCGGTGTCTTGCTGCATGACCCACCTTCTCTTGAGATTCAGTTCATGGACAGATGTCCTGATATTTTCCTTTAGAATTCTCTTACATTCAGAATTCATTGTTGCATCAATGATGGCAAGCCGTCCTGCCCAGATGCAGCAAAACAGGCCCAAACCATGATACTACCACCACCATGTTTCACAGATGGGATAAGGTTCTTATGCTGGAATGCAGTGTTTTCCTTTCTCCAAACATAACACTTTCTTTTAAACCAAAAAGTTCTATTTCGATCTCATCCATCCAAAAACATTCTTCCAATAGCCTTCTGGCTCGTCCACGTGATCTTTAGCAAAAACTGCAGACGAGCAGCAATGTTCTTTTTGGAGAGCAGTGGCTTTCTCCTTGCAACCCTGCCGTGCACACCATTGTTGTTCAGTGTTCTTCTGATTGTGGACTCATGAACATTAACATTAGTCAATGTGAGAGAGGCCTTCAGTTGCTTAGAGGTTACCCTGGGGTCCTTTATGACCTTGCCAACTATTACACGCCTTGCTCTTGGTGGTGCTCTTGGAGTGATCTTTGTTGGTCGACCACTCCTGGGGAGGGTAACAATGGTCTTGAATTTCTTTCCGTTTGTACACAATCTGTCTGACTGTGGATTGGTGAAGTCCAAACTCTTTAGAGATGGTTTTGTAACTTTTTCCAGCCTGATGAGCATCAACAACTCTTTTTCTGAGCTCCTCAGAAATCTCCTTTGTACGTGCCATGATACACTTCCACAAACATGTGTTGTGAAGAGCAGACTTTGATAGATCCCTGTTCTTTAAATAAAACAGGGTGCCCCCTCACACCTGATTGTCATCCCACTGATTGAAACACCTGACTCTAATTTCTCCTTCAAATTAACTGCTAATCCTAGAGGTTCACATACTTTTGCCACTCACTAATATTTAATATTGGATCATTTTCCTCAAGAAATAAATGACCAAGTATAATATTTTTGTCTCATTTGTTTAACTGGGTTCTCTTTATCTACTTTTAGGGCTCGTGTGAAAATCTGATGGTGTTTTAGGTCATATTTCTGCAGAAATATAGAAAATTCTAAAGGGTTCACAAACTTTCAAGCACCACTGTATGTGTGTGTGTGCAAATGGTTCTCAAGACAAGTTGATATCTGATTTGATTTTGATTGCTCAAACTCGCTCAGGAGGAGATTAGAAACATATTGTCGCCGCATGTTGAATAAATGAAATAATGTATTTCTCCCTCCAAGATGCTGCTAACTGCCAAAACCCATCCAATACTTTACGACATAGCGCACATCATCCATGGCATCATCCCTGCATGGTCAGAAACGCAAGAAATATTAATTTTGACGCTATCTAAACTAAATTGTAATACAGTCAGCTCTCACCATTCTGACCCCGCACCACTGCTTTATTAGTCATGCTTAACAGCCGTCTGCTACTAAGCATTAACACCTGACGTTGATGCTTCTTCTTAGTTAAAAATTTAGTACAAATTCTGATGTTTCATGTGGCAACCATATTTACAAATAAAAACTGCAAACAGTGGAAGTGGGTGGTCCATTATTATGAACCGATTTACATATTGTTTAATCAGTTCTGGCTGACTTGGGACATATTTGACAATTAAGTGTAAATGCATGTGAATAAAAACTTATCCGGATACAATCCAGACACAAGAATAAAAAGACCCGGTGTAGCCAGGGTCAAAGTCCTCAGCGAGTCCACTGTGAGATCAACTATTAAGTTTACTGGAGCCTAGAGAGTTGAAATCCTTGAAAATAACTAAATATTATGTTGTTGAGGTAGAAGTTGTGCATCTTCTGCCAGTACTGGTGTGTTATCTTAAAACAGAAATCTGAAGAGATGGTTTTAATTTTCCAGATAAACAGCTTCATCTCCTCCAAGTATGAATAATGTTTACGTATTCAGTTTCCAGCTGACCTGCCAGAAAACTGAGGCATGAACTTCTGATCAAGCAAAAGCTAAACTCCCTAAATGTGTTGGGTGCAAAAAACAGAGCTTCAGAGAGAGCCAACTGGGAGCTCAAATATTTAGCAAAATCCCCTCTTCTCTTTCCACCTTTTTCTATTTGTAGCGTTTGTATGATTACCACAGATAAGAATCCAGCGTTTCCCTGCGTTACGAAAAAAATACAATTTACTCCAAAACAATCAGGGCGGAACACATACACACATTCATAACTGAATTATTGACATTACCAAATGTGCCAGTGATATATACAACTTCTGGACTCCTGGTGCCAAAAAGCACTCTGACACAATCCAGAGGTGCCCCTGTCACAACTGGAAGTGTCATCACGGCAAACACAGTGGATAGTTTGGAGAAGGATGATGATGTTTGACAATTATGGGGAATACAACAAAGTTTGCCAGCAATGTTTCCAGATTTCAGTGTGACCGGAAGCCAAAATCTCATGAAGTCATGAAAAGATCCATATTTGTATTGATTATGCAAGGCTTTTTGCAGTTATACATAAGCATGATAAAACAACAGCCCCCATTTAAGCCCACATTTGTTGACTTTTCCCTAGTTAACTATCGGTTAACTAGTTCATTTCCACCACAGACAGACAGTATGAACCTGAGATAGCTCATGTTTTTTTACTGGTCAGCTTCATTTGATTTGTTAATTGGACTGTGGTACCCTAGTGGTTAAGATACTGGACTATGGACCAAAAGGTCCAGAGTTCAAATCCCACCTCTGCCAAGCTGCCACTGTTGGGTCCTTGAGCAAGGCCCTTAACCCACAATTGCTTGGATTGTAAGACTGTACCAATTGTAAGTCGCTCTGGATAAGGGCGTCTGCTAAATGCTGTAAATGTAAATGTTAAAAAACATCCATTCCTGCACTTCAGGCCTGCAATACATTCCAAAAAAAGTTGGGATGGTAAAGCTTTTACCACTTTGTAATGTTATCATTCCTTTTCACCACATGTAAAAAAAACATTTTGGCATCGAGGAGATCAAGTGATTTGTGTTTCAGGTGTTATTTTGTCACATTCTTCCTACAAATGCGTCTTAATGTTTCAAAATTCACAGAGCCTGGCTGTTACTGATAACAGTCTGGATGCTCCTTTTTTCGTCTTTGGTCCGGAGTACATGGCATCCATTTCTTCCAAAAAATATCTGTTATACTGATGGGTCTGAGCACAATCCCCGTTCCCACTGAGTGATGGTCACTCAGTCGATGCCACTTCTGGACATGGTTATAACATAAGGCTTCTTTTTAGCACAGTAACGTTTTAAGTGGCATTTGTGAATGTAACTGTATTGTAGAGCTTGATAAAGGTTTGATAAAGTAATCCCTTGTCCATGGGGTTCTATCAGCTATTGATGAATGACGGTTCTTGATGCAGTGCCGTCTGAGGGAGTGAAGATCACCCCTCTTCAGTTTAGGCTTGTGGTCTTACACTTTATGCACTGAAATTCCTCCAGATTCCTTGAATCGTTTAATGATGTTATGCACTGTAGAGGAGGAAATATAGAAATTCCTTCCAATCTTTTTTGAGGAACATTATTTTTAAACATTTCAATAATTTTCTCACGTATACATTTTCAAACTGGAGATTCTCTGATCATCTTTACTCCTCAAAGACTCAGACTTTCCTAGATACTGCTTTTGTACCAAATCATAATTACAATCACCTGTATGAAATAACTTCAGTATTTTGTTAGTGCTAAATTGCCCCTGTCACAATTTTTGTTGGAATGAGTTGCAGGCTTGAAATGCAGGAATGGATGTTTGTTAACAAATGAAATGACCATGAAATATCTCGGGTTCATACTGTCTGCAATGAAACAAAAGTCATATGAAATGTAAGAAATTTGCATTTTCCATACTGTCCAAACTTTTTCTGATTTGGGGTTTTAGATAAACAGTACAGCATATTTATTTTCCCCTTCTCATGGAGGCTTATTCAGTACCTACTCTTTTTACACTGAGGAACAGTACATCGAGTGTATTTGTTTAGTTAAGAACAAAGATTAATTTTGTTTTAGTACGCAAACAAGATTAACCCAGAATTCAGCGATTACTTTGAGAACGCTCAGACCGTACTGTGACCTTATCTGTGGTATCAAATCTCGCAGTAACAAGTGATGGTCTGTAAGTCTGCTTTGTTTGGATTTGTGAATTTGTTTCTGCTTCTCTGCCAGAAGAAATCAAAAGCTCTTACATTTGGACTGATTCCCGGAGCCATTCAATAACAGACTGACATGCCGTAAGCTCTCTACGACGCTCTCTGATAATAATTCACTCTGAGGAACTTGGAGAAACGACAGGCAGGTAAGCAATCTAATAAAACATGCACAGGACCCAAACCACAAATCCACTTCTCTCTGCTGAACGTCAGCATAAAGGCGCTAGGCTTCCAATCAGCTCCCGCAGCAGCTAATGCTCCCATGATCTGCTTCACGCCGTCTTAGCATGCACAATGAGGCCTTTTACACACTCGCTAAAATGCTGGTCCTTGTTCTGAAATGAGGGGATTCATTTCAAAACTGATTTGACAGCCTCATTGTGCTCGGGCTGCTCTAATGAAACGATTGCCTTTCTTAGCTGTAAACGGAAACGATATAGCTGCTACGCTACACTACCTTCTAATCCTTAGTAATACCTTGTAAAGTCCTATATTGTGTAAGTGCTGTAGAAGAATGGGACATAACACCGATGTTGTGGGTCTGTACAGGATTTAGTATCATTCATATTACTGCCTGTCTTGTTTTTAGATATTCCTGTTCTCAGTGCTGACTAGCACTAGCCTGCTAAGTGCCACACATATATGCATCTATATTTTATATTTAATCTAATATTCATGACAGTTTCAAAACATAAACAACACAGTTATTGTTAGCTAGGTTCATTCTCCTTTAACAACTCCACTCCAAATCCCTCAACTTCTGATCTGGGGTGCTTGAAGGAACCACAGTTTGAGCACACATGATAAAGACACATTTCCACAAGCTTTAATTAATTAACAGGCCAGTTAAACGCTAAACATAAAAAACGTGGCAAATATTTGATCTCATATAACTTTATTCCTTGCAAAGCTTGTTCGCTGCAGTGTTAAATCTATAACTTTTATCACCTCAGATTAGTATACAGCGCTATTTTATTATGTGTGGGTTGCCAGGTTTGCTTGTTTGGACCCGCCATTGATGTGTCTGTGTTTCGTTTTGAAATGACAGTGTAGGACTGGAGAAGTCGGATATGAAGAGGTAACATAAGCATCTGTGAGTTAGTTATTAAACATACAGTCTTACACAAATCTCTGGGGGTCCCTGGCAAGCGAAGCATTTTCTGATTTTTAAATAAACAGAATAATGTGACTGAACTGCTGTCGTTGTGGGTTGCCAGGTTTAAGATTCAGATCCACAACCCCAAACCAGGCAAAGTTGAGGCGGCATGGAAAATGCAAATAAAATAAAAACGCAGTGTTCCTTACATTTCCTTTGACTACTATTCCATTGCAGACAGTATGAATCCGGGATATTTCACTTTTTTTTGTTAACTTCATTGTATTTGTCAATAAACATTAATTCCTGCATTTCAGGCCTGCAACACATTCCAAAAACGGCTGGCATGGGAGCATTAAGGCGTAGAATTAATTTTAAAAAACTAAAAAAAGATGTTATTTCAAACAAGATTTGGTACAAAAGCAGTATCCAGGAAAGGCTGAGTCTTTAAGGCTTGTTTCTGGTACCAATATTGATGGTCCGGAGCACACGGCATCCATTTTTTCCAAAAACAGATCTGTTATACTGATGGGTTTGAGCACAATCCCGTCCCCACTGTATGATGGTCCATCCCAGATGCCTCCGAGCCCAGAGAAGTTGACGCTGCTTCTGGACATGGTTATAACATAAGGCTTCTTTTTAGCACAGTAATGTTTTAAGTGGCATTTGTGAATGTAACTCTATATTGTGAAGCTTGATAATAGTTTGATTAAGTAATCCCTTGTCCATGTGGTTCTATCAGCTACTGATG
Source organism: Ancistrus triradiatus (assembly GCA_025084515.1). Taxonomy (NCBI): domain Eukaryota; kingdom Metazoa; phylum Chordata; class Actinopteri; order Siluriformes; family Loricariidae; genus Ancistrus; species Ancistrus triradiatus. Next base: position 249,453 of record JAJAGP010000263.1, on the reverse strand, counting down.
AATGACGGTTCTTGATGCAGTGCCGTCTGAGGGAGCGGAGATCACCCCTCTTCAGTTTAGGCTTGAGCCCTCACCCTTTACACATTAGAGATTCCTCCAGATTCCTTGAATTGTTTGATATTATACACTGTAGAGTAAGAAATATGGAAATCTCTTCCAATCTTGCTTTGAAGAACAGTGTTCTTAAAGATTTCATTAATTTTCTCACACATTGTTGCCAAACTGGAGATCCTCTACCCATCTTTACTCCTCGATTAAGGTACTGGACTACTGACCAGAATTCAGAGGTTTCAAGAACCAACACTGCCAAGCTCGGGTTGCTCAGGATGTAGGTTACATAACTGTATCAAGTGTAAGTCGCTCTGGATAAGGGTGTCTTCTAAATGATGGAAATGAAAATGGATTGAAATGAAACACAGTCGGAAAGGTACAGTCTTATGCAAAAGTTTGAGCACCCCTGGTGAATACAACACATTTCACCAAAAGTGAATGCAGACGTCAAACTGAAACAAATTAAACGACTTGCATGCAAATGTTTTCAGGTGACCCACTAATGTTTTGTCAGGTCTCACACTGTAATTATCTATTTAATGGTGCTTCAAAAATTGCACGCAATGTTCCATATGTCAGTTTGGTTCCTGCAGAGGCACCTCTGTTCATATAAGCACAGATGTCCAGACCGTATATACACTGCACAACGCTCTACATCTGCTTGTTTAAAGATGTATATAGTGCTTTATGAAGACCAAATGTTAAAACCTGATCAAATCTAGTAAACAAGATAAGCACAGCCCCATTTGAACACGACAAGTGTTTAGGTCTCCATTCAAGGCCTTCGGATCGCTGTATAAACACAGCGGGACTGTGTACTTTATTTAAGGCTGGCTGTGCCAGAGCAAGTCTGGATTGTTTTGAGGGTAATCAAGCTCCTTTTTCTCATCGCCCGAGGCTCTCTGACAGACCGACAGCGACACTGTAGAGATTTGTTTCTTCAGAGACAGACAAGAACCCAGCACGGCTCCAGAGCTGCCGTCGTTAATTACGCCGCAGGCGCCCATTATGACTCGCTTGTATAAGCTGTAAAAGTAAGGCGGGGGGCTGTATCGCGATCCTTTGCGAGCTGCAGCCAGCAGGTTCTTCACCGAACGACTCCCTGCAAAATGACACCTGTATTTATCACTCATTGTGTCAGTGATGACAATCTAACAGCTGCCTCGGGTGAGCGCTGGATTCCTCGCTTTTGTAATGAAGTGATTGTGCAAATAACTCGCAGAGCCTCGGAGGAAAACCAGAACCACACGCTGCGGTGCAGTTCGCTTTCCGAGATCTTTGTTTGAGAAGCTCTGCCCCGGCAGGTCTGCACACCGCCGTCGAGGAAGCCATAAAAATTAAATGTCAGTTTTAATCCAGGTTTAAAGCTTCTCCTGTTTCTGAAAGATGTCTTTGTGTGTTCACCTTTCACACTCTTACTTTCAGTATTAGCACTGCTGGGGAAGCTTATTTTGGAGGCATTTGTTCTTTACAGATCTTAAACGGACTATTATTTAACTGCAGACAGTATGAACCTGAGATCCTTCATGTTTTTTTATGGTCAGCTTCATTTCATTTGTTATATAAACATCCATTCCTGCATTTCAGGCCTGCAACACATTCCAAAAACACTTTGTAATGCTCTGACTCCTTTGGTACAGAGGATACCAAGTGATTTGGTGTTTCAGGTGTTATTTTCTAACATTCTTCCTGCAAACACGTCTTAAAGATGTGGAACAGTACCAGGTCGTCCTTCTGCTCTAAAATCTCAGTGTACTTTTCTGCATTAATGCTGCATCACAGAAGTGGAAATGACTTTTACCAAGGGCCCTGACCCAATACTGATGGGTCTGAGCACAATCCCCGTTCCACTGTATGATGGTCCATCCCAGATCCTCCGAGCCCAGAGAAATCGACGACGCTTCTGGACATGGTTATAACAGAAGGCTTCTTTTTAGCACAGTAACGTTTTAAGTGGCAATTGTGAATGTAACTCTGTATTGTAGAGCTTGATAAAGGTTTGATAAAAGAATCCCTTGTCCATGTGGTTCTATCAGCTATTGATGAATGACGGTTCTTGATGCCGTGCCGCCTGAGGGAGCGGAGATCACCCCTCTTCAGTTTAGGCTTGTGCCCTTACATTGCCTCCATCCCAGTTTTTTTTTTGTTTTTTTTGGAATGTGTTGCAGGCCTGAAATGCAGGAATGGATGGTTAAAACAAATGAAATGAGGTTGACTAGAAAAAAAAACATGACATATTTCATACTGTCTGCAGTGAAATAAAAGTCAAAGTAAATGTAAGGAACACTACATTTGTATCAGTTGATTCAGGAGCAGGTCCTAAAGTGACTTCAGTCTGGGCCACCGCTGAGGAGCATCCAGAACCCCACTGAGAGGAAGAATCAGGGGAAGGGCTAGCAAAATTCAGGATGCTTCTCTATTCTAATAATACATGTTAAGCATCAGGAGTTTCTTGTACGTCAGACGGGACAACAACGAACTACAAAGGTTTTTGCACTTTACCGAAACATGCGACTGAAAACTACAGTGAATAAATAAATAAACTACTAAGACTGCTGCAGTTGCTCCAGAGCCTATCCTGCTCTGAAATACTGCTATCTATTTATCGATTCAGTAGTTATAAAGTTAATAGAAGTTATGAGAGCTATAAAAAGGTTTGGTTTTTTCATGGACACGATTTTTAATGGTTAGAAACATGAGCACTCGGGTGGCGCGCCGGCCTAATAAGCTAGTCCACCACTGCAGGGGCACGAGATCGAGGCCAGGCACGTTTGGCATCCCATCCAGAGCATGCTTTGAGGATATGCACCGGAGCCCTGGCCAGCCTGACCAGAACAGGTGGGGTTAAGCAGAAAAACAATGAAACGTTTTGGTTTAAAGGAGATTTATGAATAAATGCTCCTTACTAGAGTTCGATTATTTTTAAGATATCTGTACTTGCTTACACGCCATTTTTCTTACAGTGCTTTGGATTATTTCAGTTTTATCTCCAAAACTATGCCATTTTAAACTAACAATACCCCAAAACTGTGCTTCAAACTCTGGCTGAATTCCTTCTGTAATGATTAATGAGATTAAACAGATTATTAAGACAGACCAGGTCCTTGTTCATGCCTGCAGTCGATGGGCTAACCTGTAACCCAGATAATACGTGACATGCCCGCATCTGTACTTACAGGGTGTAGTTTAAACGTCAAACTTCAGAAAAACAGCATGGGTGTTGAAATTTGGCCATGAATTCTTATCCTTATCAGCACCCATTAATACACATTAATAATTATTTTCTTTGCGTAATCAGATTTCAAAGCTTTTTGTCATGACTTGTTTTCTTGCTTATAAGCGATTTCACCAATACAGAGCCATTTGGGCAGTAATAGCTTTAATTTTCTGGTACGTGTCCAAAGAAAAGACGCATTTAACTGGTGAAAAGCAGAAATTTTCCAGCACTCATTCATTGCTAAAGTCAGAGAATCAAAGCCGTTCTCTAAAGAAAGCTGCATTCGCCACCCTATTTCACTGTAAAAGCCACAATGCTTTCAGTTGAGAATAAGCAGAAAAATCTGGCAAATGGTAAAAAGGATTTTTTTTGCTCTTGGTCATGCTGTTCTGCATCTTTTACAGCACGTTCACCGGGTTTTCGTTTGATAGCAAAGTCACTATGGTGTGTCACATGACTTGGATATCATTATTAGTCATCAGTAAAATGTTTTTGTGCCTTAATAAATGGTAATAATACGCATAAATGGCACGGGTCATGCAAAGGTTTAACTGTGCACTAACAAGGAGGAGCCATTAATCCAACTGATAGCAGACATTTCTCTTCCAAATATGGCTCAGTTTATGTTTGTGTAATGGCAGCTAGACTCGGTTGTAGTCAAGCAAAGGGAAAGCAAGCATGGTTCAGTACTGGTCCATATCTCGTTTTCTATATGGGTATTTGGTCATGGTTCGTACCGGATTGGTAGATCTTGGACCATTCTTCACTGAGAAACGTCTCTGAAGGACACAGGCGATGGAGATTTGCTTCTGCTCCGCTGCCTGTGCTCCAGATCGCCCCATAACGGTTCAAAGTAGTTTAAATCTGGTGATTTAGGAGAATAAGGACGGAGTTTGGATTCGTCCTGGTGTTCATGAATCACTGTAATGGTACGTATGTGTACAAAACATCCGAGACGGTGGGAATATTGTCAGAAAAGTGTCACGCTTGGACTGTTGCTGCATTTCAAGTGGTCTCGGATCACTGAGTCCAACGAGCCGGACCCACAAACGAACCGCACTCGCATCGCCTCCAGAGGGAGAGCTCACTTGTGGTTTGTTTTGTGGTCTGCTTTGTTCATGCATTGTGAAAGTAAAACAGACACATTCTAAGCTATGATCATTCAGACTGCTGCACACAGCTGTAATGTTTGTGAGTACGAAAAAACAAACTGGAGAACGCGCCCAGCTATGGCTGATCGTGGGTTGTGTGGTCTTTGAGACGGTCTTTTTAGAAAAAAGACTCCTTGTTCGACTTGAAGCGTTTAGCATTTGAGACGGGTCAACTAGGCATCCTGATGAAGATCCTTAGAAGCTGTTTTTTCTGATTTCTTTTTTACTACTACATACAAATGTCCTGTATTTTCTGGTTGTATTCTAGTACAGAAACTGCTAAATACCTATACAATATAAGGCCATTATACTATTGCTTAAACAATGGTATCTCTCATCTACTGGTGGCCTAAGACTTTTGAATCCTGTAAATCCATCCAGATGGAGAAAATATGGTAATTCGAATGACTTTTCCTTGCCCAGGGCAAGTTTTCATTGGTTTTCAATACAAAAGGCTTTTTTTTAATGATAGGAATTCCAGACTTCCCTATTCTGACCCCACTTATTGTGGTCATGGTCCCTTGGGGGGTTGGTTTGGGGCTCTGGAGCTGATCCCAGAACACATTGGACACAAGCAAAAGTGCTCCCTGGATGGACCCGTAACCACACCACACAGCCTTCATTGTGTAACAGTATTTGTTGTTACTGGGTAACTGCGGTGCTTGCTAATTTGCAGCTGCACTTTTGGGGTATTTTTAGGAAGTAGCTCGTAAAGTGAGCGCCTGTACCTGACAGTGAGCTTCCAGTTGTTCCAGCGATGCCGTTTGTGCACGTTTGACGTACGCCGCCGTGACTTTTCAGACCTTTAGACGTTGAAATTTGTCACTTTTATCCTATATTTTATTTCTATATCTCTTCTTACAGGGGAGCGTTGTCTCAAAGTGGCTTTACAATTTGAGATGATCTTCTAATATCTGAGGCCAATCCCAAATTGGTGACAGTGGCAGGAAAGGAAAATCTCCCTAAACATTATGAGGAAGAAAACTGTTGAGGACCAAAACTCAAAAAGCGACCCAAGCTCCTTGGTTGGCTTAGATGATAAATGTACAAATGAAACCAATTTATTTAGTCAAAAGTTTGTAGTAATAGCTCAAAAAACAGAAATGAAGTAAATATTAAAAGATAAGTAAAACATTGAATAAAATAATGTAAAAAAATGCATATCGGCCTTATTTAATCCGACATGCAGTCTATTGGTCGCATTATGTTTTTTGAAACCTCCAATCATAGAGCTAACACTCAGAGCTCTGCTGCATCTCATGCACGCTGCTGAACGTTTTTTCCAGATCTTACTGGTGGTAGAAGATCACAAACTCGGCATATTCTTGCGTAACGGAGTCGTGTGACGGAATGCGCCATGCCTGTTGCTCTAACCTTTAGCATAACCATCGCAGTATTTAAACCTCATTAAACATCATTATACCTTTCACACTCACGAGGTGTGAATCACTGCATCAAACTGAACACCGTGTTCTCTCAGAACCCACGTCACCGCTCGACGTGATCCCTAAAAACCCCACGCACACGCCAGCTTAACCGGCTGCGGTCTCAAATCCTAACTTTATGTCTGTGTTGGACTTGTGTAAACCCATAAAGAGCGCAGGTGATAGTTAACCGCCGGGGACTTTCACCCTGTACACCCTGTCTGGAACCGCTTCAAGCGTGTGTGAGGCATGAAAGACAGAGGTTGAGGCGTAACCCCCCATAGGCAGCAGAGATTGGGATGTAAACAGCCCGCCGCTCAGTCTGGAGCCCTGCAGCAAAACAACACTCGAGCTAAGTGGGGCTTTGGATTCATCATGTGTTAGTTTTGGAGAGGAGTACTTCGTCCAGGCCAGCGAAGAATGGCCGTAGTAAATAGATCGATCATCGCTCGACGTTAGTCACTTGGCACGGCGGATCTACCGAACCTAGCGAACAGTACAGCATGTTTTGACTGAAGTGATGCGGAACGCGATGCTAAAACAGATGCATACTTTCATCGCTTGGCGCCGTGTAAATAACGCGCTGTTGCGTAACTGTGTGTGTACAAAGCGCTCATGATCAACAAGAGCAGCTTGTCAAAAGTCCAATTTGTTTCACTTTTCGGAGCTTGGACTTCCTGAGCTGTGTACAGGCAGTGACATCAGCAGTAAACTTGGCGTACACACACAAACACACACCGTGGGGCTGTTATGCCGCAGGTACTGGACTAATGAAGGTCCAGAGTTCACGTCTCAACGCTCTCAAAAATGAATACAGGAGCAACTTACAGCTTGTAACGAATTTTAAAAAACGAAATAAAGATGTGATTTCAATCAGGTGGTTATAATCATGATTTGGTACGGGCAGAGGATCTCCAGTCTGGCAACAAGTGTGTAAGAAAATGATTGAGATGTTTAAAAACAATGTTCCTCAAAGAAAGATTGAAAGGGATTTCCATATTTCTTCCTCTGCAGTGCATAATATCATTCAACGATTCAGAATCTGGAGGAATTTCAGTTTAAAGGGTAAAGTGAAGAGAGGTGATCTCCGCTCCCTCAGACGGCACTGCATCAAGAACCATCATTCATCAAAAGCTGATAGAACCACATGGACAAGGGATTACTTTATCAAACCTTTATCAAGCTCTACAATACAGAGTTACATTCACAAATGCCACTTAAAACGTTACTGTGCTAAAAAGAAGCCTTATAACCATGTCCAGAAGCGGCGTCGGCTTCTCTGGGCTCGGAGGCATCTGGGATGGACCATCACCCAGTAGGGACGGGATTGTGCTCAGACCCATCAGTATAACAGATCCAGGACAATCCACTGTTATGAGGAACAAGTCCAAAAGCCAGGTTCTGGCATGCTATGGGGTCGGGTCAGGGCCCTTGGTAAAGATCATGTCCACTTCTGTGATGCAGCATTAATGCAGAAAAGTACCCTGAGATTTTAGAGCAACATAAGCTGCCTTCAAGTTGCATTTTTCATACCACGTCAACTTTTCCTGATTTAGGGTTGGGGATATATCTGTGTAATGTTCTGGTATGTTGACTGTATCTTTAAATCCTTATGTCCAAGAGGAAACATCACAAACCACACACAGGGCTAGAGATAAAGTTTCCAATTTTAGACCAATAACATCATGGTTTGGAATGAATACAGATCTGTTACCTAATGTGCTTTCGATGAATGACTGATGCTCAATATGATACGTTTTCAGCTGTTAGGCAGAAAGATCATTTAACAGATTGTTCTGAGCTCTGAAATCAAGTTTGAAGATCTCCGAAAGGCACTATATGGATATAATCAAGCAGAGAGAGAGATGCCAATTAATATTTTCTCTCTCACATGCACACATACGCACACATTTATGGAATAACAAACTTTTATGTGATAGCGCTGGTGTGTTGTGTGGTAAATACACAGTTCCTGTTTCTCTGCTTGAATTGTAAGACTATCAATAGTAAGTCGCTCTGAATAAACAACCTAAATGTTAATATATTCACTGTGTGTGTCTAAGATTTACAAAGAAAAGTAGGATTAGAGTTTTAACATACATACATACACAATATTATTTCTTGTTAGATCTTACATAAAGGTCTTTTTATAAACCGCAGACCAGACAGCTTATATAATCGAGTTTCACACTACACGAATAAGCTTTAGGCTTAAATAATCCTTCATAAACATGGAACAGGTGCGAGAAAGCAAACAGGATGGACGAGAGATCAAAATATTTAGTTAGAGACAAGCATATAGGACAAACCATTCAGAATATGGCAGTAGGGAATAAATATTTAGCTTTTTATATTTATAATGACCATGCACTGCCTGTGTCCCGTGCACATCGTGTAGAGGATACGCATGAGACGTTTCAGTCAATAAAATGTAGTCTAGCACAGGTCTGGAACGGAAACAGATGGTTTGGGACAAACACATAGCAGGAAACTTTCAAAATGTGAGCTCTTTTCCGCTCCGTCCACTACATCCATTGCCTGCCATAAAGAACCTTGGTCATAAAGAATCAGAAGAATGGCCCAAAACATCTACTACAAGCATCATATATGTGTAAAAACCAGGGGAAATCCCACATGTTCACTTCATGAGCTGAAATATGGCACTAACACATTATACACGGGCTATATTGTATTCTTTCGATGACCAATTATCAATGACCTTTAAGTTGACCATAGCTTATGAACCTTAATGAACATGCTTTGGGCTTCAGTAAACTAGTCATCAAACGCTGTCCGGTTCTCAACTCATCCACATGTTTCTGACCGACACAGGCAATATATACGCTCCTCCAAGATTTCTAAAAACAAATCTGTTTACTCCACCCCAAAAAAAGGATAGGAATAGGAATATCCCCTTTGGTTGCCCCAGGAGGTCCTATTGTAATAGCTCACGGTGGGGATCTTACAACCAAATTCCTTACACTTATTGATTAGATAATTTAGTTTAATTCTTACATATAACATCTAAGCTGCCCGAGAAGGTCAGGTCCCTTTTTGAGTCTTGATCCTCCCGAGGTTTCTTCCTTATAACGTTCAGGGAGCTTTTCCTTGCCACTGTCGCCCTAGGCTTAGGGATTGGCTTTATAAATTGTAAAGCTGTTTTGAGACAATGCTCCACTGTAAAGAGTGCTATAGAAATAAATCTGACATGACTTAGAGAAACTGCATCAGAGGATGCCTTACAAAGATTTTAGTTCAGCTTTGGAAGGGAAACTGGTGGATCTTTTGAATAAGGCTGTTCCTAGGGCATTCTGTGAGCCCAAAAGTTTCCTAGAGGCATCAAACAGGTGTGAGAAAGCAAGTCAAATTATGAGTGATACACGTGGCGAAGACCTTTTGGTGAATGAAGGACCAAGGCACTGCTTATAAAAATCAATCAATCCGCTCAATCCACTTTTAATGCATGCAGTGCACATTTAGGTACAAAGTACCTGGCACCTCTAACATCGCCACTGGCCCCAGACAAAAACTTAAAATGGTCTAGAACTGCCACTAAGTGAACATGCTTCGGTTTCAGTAATCTTCTAAAGGATTCCACACCCACAGGTGAGAAAGCAGGTGCTGACTGAAAGGTGAACATTCATCGCATATTTGGTTTGGGGCAAAACACAAAAGGCTCAAAATGTGACAAGAGTTAACCAATGTCTTGTTATTTTCAGCTCTGTACGCCACAGACTGAAAGTCTAAGGTCTAAGGCAGGAGGGTTTGGGGGTCACGGACCCCTCAAGTGTAATCACTGAATGAATGGCGGACTAAGACGTACAGTTTAAATTGAAATGAACGCACTTGAGCTTAAATAATCCTTTAACATAATCATACAGGTGTGAAAAGGTGACTGAAATCATAATTACCTTTGAATGAATAACAGTTCATGAAGTTGTTTATAACATTGAGTTGTAAACTATATTAATAAGCTTTAAGCTTAAATAATCATTCATGTACATGTGTTATTATACAGAATACAAAAGTGGGAAAGCAGGTAAGACAAAATGCTGGGTTTAGGACCAGCATGTAGAAGAAATATGAGTGGGACTGTGGTAGCCTAGTGGGTAAGGTACTGGACTATGAACCAGAAGGTCCAGGGTTCAAATCCCACCTCTGCTAAGTCCTTGAGCAAGACCCTTAACCCTTAAGACTGTACCAACTGTAAGTCGCTCTGGATAAGGTCTGCTAAATGCTGTAAATGTAAATGTATTATAACATAATACAAGTGATGCACTTGGGTATTTTGTGTGTGAAGTTTACAAAGACATACAGGATTACAGTTTTAACATATGCAGGCTATTTTTAATGGATATATCTTACATGAAGGCCCTTTTTGTATTAAAAAAAGACCATTCAACTGTTTATACAGTTGAGTTTTAACCTACATGAATAAGATTTAGGCTTAAATATTCCTTCATAAGCTTGGATTGCATTGCTTATTTGGTTTAGGGCAGGGGCAGAAATCCTTGGGGGCTGAGGGAGGGGGTTAACATGTACACCCCCCCCCCCCCCTATATAATCACTAAACATAACTGTATAATTTTAAAGAAAACATATTTAATGTGCATTGAAAGCACTGCTAACTAAAGACACAAAAAAATCATTTTCAAAGTGTTTGAAGGATTGCATTCCCCCCTTCGTACGCCTCAGAGTGGTTTGGTCCACTGCCAAGGCATCATCCAAACAAACGAAAAAATGTTATTTTATACTCTTACAATACATAAATTATTAAGTATTATAAAGTATTGTAGATATTTAAGTTGCCCTGCATTCAGTGGCATAATTGTAAATAGGTTGTTTTTAAAGACGAATACAGTAAGTACATATTTCTGAAGAACATTTGGTTTGATTTATTTTGGTTCTTCACTGAAGTGTTACTCTGACATTACAGCAGTGAATTATTTAGTAACTAAGGTACAAATTCATACCGGAACCATCTTCGTAATCGTTCTCAGTTAAGATTCTTAGATGAGAGCACGCCATACTCGGTGGACTCAAGAATATTTCGCCCATATATAGCCAAGTCCAGCTTTATTTCTGTACTGATTTTCACACTGGAGCATGTCTCGAAGCAGCTTCACAGTTTTCAATAATCTTCTAAATTATGAGGCCAATTCCAAACTGAGAAAGCCTAAGGCGAGTGGCAAGGACAATCCCTAAACGTTATAAGGAAGAAACCTCGGGAGGACCAAGCCTCAGAAATGGTCCTGACCTCCTCAGGCGGCTTAGATGTTTTATGTAAGAATTAACCCAGGTATGTAATTAAAAGTGAAATATTATGAAGGGTATAATACTTTAAAAACAAGTATAAAGCTACAGCATATAAGCCAACATTGAAGAGAAATATTGCTTAGGATAATGTAAAAATATGCATGTCGGCATTATTTAATCCAGTACACAGAGTAACTGTACAATCTTGTGTCCTTGCTGGGAAAGGATAGGGCGATATAGTGTGCCACCTACAGGCCATTCATGGTATGGTTGAACATATAGAAACCTGTATCCCAATATGTACATTTAATATGACAGGACATTTGGGAGCATCTTTGGCTGCACCTTTGGCTGCTGCTTTAAGAGATGCTCCCAAAACTGAAATTAAGCTTACGCCCTTGATCTAAGGCAGTGGTCCCCAAACCTTTTTCCTTGGAGCCCCCCCTACAGGCATCTAAGAAAAGCTGTATGGGTAATAAAACCTTATTGGGTTCGGTTTATAGCTTCTTTCATTTCGGCTCCTTTTCTCTTTCCGAGACAGCTAAACATTTAGTTAAAAACCAAACATAAGCTGGGCATTTTGAAACATCGGAACCGAGTAGACCTGTACACACACATCCTTACAAAAGAATAACAATTAATAATTCATTACAAGTGACTGATCAGCACCTATACACAACTTTTTATTCGCTCTTTTTGAGTGAAAAAAGTGTTTTGAGTAATTTTATACACAGACAATTTTTTTTCAACACCTGCAGACTGCATTTTGCCAAACTCAGAGCACCTCAGAGCCTCACGCACCCCTGTGATGTTTGGCGTGGACCCCAAGGAGATGTAATTGATGAGTGATATAATCACAGACTGCAAACAATACAGCATTTGAACACAGTGTGAGATATCTTCTGTACATAAAACAGTGCAGTGAAGAACCAAAGCCAGCTTTCTCATGCACCAACACACCTGATCCTGAACTCATACAGGGTTTGATTATTAGCCGGATCAAGCGTGTTAGTGCAGGAAAAACTCGAAGCCGTGCAGAACGGAGCTGAGGAACCCTGAGCTTGGACTTTAACCAGGTTTAATGTCGGATAAAGGTCGGGGATCAAAGACACACCACGAGCCCTTACAGGAGGATAAACAGAGCAGTGATGTGTTTACATAATAGTTATGGTAAGGTAGTGACATTACAACACAACCTTCTGAGTATCATCCGGTGTCTGTGCTCTTAGAGCAAACGTATTACTCACTATAACAAGAGGCTGGTGATAAACTATGTACTTGCACTCTGTTTTCCCTCCTTTTAGAATTTCATGCCTAGATGCCTAATGTTGTATGGAAATGTCAGACCTTCTCACCAAATCATGTTCAGAAATGGGAAAAGTAAAAATACACAGTACACATGTATACCTTGATGCTCATTCCTGCTATAGGTGCAATCAAACAGCAGAGTGGTATAATACTACTGCAGTAATAATGTCCATAAGAGCTTACCTTGATGCTGTGAAACGCAGAAGACTTGGGCTTCTTGGTGACTTTTGTGTACATATCCATGTTGCTGCAAAAGTTTCCTCAAAAGTTCACAAAGTGTGACAGAGTGTGTATGTTTTTGTAGGTAGTCCTTGTCCTCTCAACCCTGCTGGGGTTTTTATGGTACTTAGTGATGTCATACTGCTCCTACTGAACGCCGTGTTCGGCGCGAGTGACTCATTGTGACTCGCTCGCGGAATCGATTCGCCCGAACAAAACCGCATAACCCACGCGAGTCGTGATTCGTTCGATTCGGCGCTCGGATTTGAGAAACGCAGCGCTATTAAGGTGTGTGTAGGTGTGTTTCTGAACCGCGGATCTCGGCAGACTTTGCATTTCAAACACACAGGTGCCAGAAAAAGTTTGTGAACCCTTTGGAATGACTATGGACGAACACATTCTGCTTAAACTAAGAACATTACTATGACATTTTTACAGACACACTGAACAAAGACTAACAGCAGGCTGGAAAAAAGTGTGTGGACCCCTGTAGAGGTCCTGTCCTATAGAAGGGGTTTTCACTTTGTTCCAACCAACCACAAATGTCTTCAGTCATTAATGAACACATACACAAACCAGAATATCGCTTCTGACATGGACACGTAGCATGACTATGGACCAAAAGGTCCAGGGTTCAAATCCCACCTCGGCCAAGCTGCCACTGTTGGGTCCTTAACCCACAATTGCTTGGATTGTATCAATTGCAAGTCACTCTGGATAAGTTTGTCTGGTAAATGTAAATGTTAATTATAAAAGATTCATATTTAAAATAAGTTAAACTGCTGGTAGAGCACATAATACTGTGCACTCTCCCTTCCAGTCTCGTGTAAAACTTTTGTTTATTTTTTTATCATTTTAACACCACATCAGCATCAACAGCTATTCATGACCCAATAGCTCATAACCCAAGAGCAATCAACTGACCCAAGGCATGTGTTTGGAAAAGGAGGAGAACATGCAAACTCCACACACCACCATACCAACCCCACCCGTCACGTTTTGTTGATTTAATAAGTTAAAAGAATATAGCACAACTTAAATATGACACGTTTCTGCAAATTTAGGACGCATAAAACACACTTTGGTGGCGGGAGGGAGGTCGCAAACTTTTGTTCACATCTCCAGATCCACTAAGGTTTCTGTAAGGTTCCAAATTTTGCTGAAAAATGTCATCTTGAGGTTAGTTTCCTGCAGAGGTTGAGTTTAGAAAATAAATTAAATATGCAATTTGGCTGATCGAGGCTGTTATCCCCACATGTAGCTCCAGTGATCCAGCTCAAGTACAAACCTGGCTGTTTCCTGTGTGGAGTTTGCATGTTCTCCCCGTTTGTCTAGGTTTCCTCCCAGGTACTCTGGTTTCTTCTTACATTTCCAAAGACATGCGTTAGGCGGCTCTAAAGTGTCCCAGTGCGTGCATGGACTGGCCTGAGAGGCACTGATGCCCCTGTCCTGGGTTGGTTTCCACCATGCACCCCGTGATGCCAGATAGGCGTCATCTCTTGCGACCCCGAAATGGATAAAGTGGGTACAGAAAATGACTGAAGCAAACTTTTGCGCAGGACTGGACACGCTGCGTGAATTGAATCATTTGTTTAAAGAGTCATTTAAAACGAAACGATGCTTTGCGATTCGCTCATCAGTGCTGACTCGGGAGTTCTGTAGTAGAACCCTACCACAGGTAGCAGAACTCGGACGCCAGGCTGAGACGCAGTTTGGGATTCCGTGCAACCCTGTTGCTGCACGTGCTGTGGGACGGGTGTGTGCGTCACGTTCCGCAAAGATAATTCCTCTAAGTGTGCGGGGGACGCGCGAGGTTGCCTAACGAGCTCCGTGATGTCATTCAGCTCTCAAACATTCACTTACAAGAAAAGGTCCTGCACCGATTCGTCATAAAATGCGGTCTGAACTTCACCCAAGTCCTAATAAGAGATGAGACGATGAGCTTCTGATCCGCCCTCCGGTCAAACCACAGCGCCTCACCTGGATTAATTAGCAGCCATCATGATCTCATTAAGAGCTTAGTGCAGCTGAATGCGGCATATCGGTCTGAAATTGCTTAAAACACTGACTAGTACATGGAATAAGATAAACAGAAGCGGTTTCATAATGGAGAAAAACCCAAAACTACAAGAAAATGATGGAAACTCGAACATCACTATGAATCATCAGGATCACCTCGAGTTTAATTAGCTTTAATATAACAATGCTTATACTTTAAATATAAGTCCGTATTCAGAACTAATTAAACAGAGACAGGACCATAAGTGAATGTTAGAGCCCAACATTTATACAGTGGTGCTTGAAAGTTTGTGAACCATTTAGAATTTTCTCTCTGTCTACATAAATGAGTTAAAACATAATCATGCCTTAAAGACTTAAAAGTAAACAAAGAGGACTTAATTAAACACACCAGAGAAGAATATTGACAACAATTTCTTTCTGCTAAGCAGCAGGTGTCACCTGTGTCTGTCTGCATTACATTTTTGTCATTTAGCAGACACCCTGCCAACAGCTTGGCAGAGGTGGGATTTGAACCCTGGACCTTCTGGGCCATAATCCAGTACCTTAACCGCCAGGCTATCACAGTCCCATCTGGATGGTGGACAACACCACTGGGAGCTGCTCATCGCTGGATCGATCGATCCTCTCTACTGGTGGTCTGCCTGGGCCATCCAGAGCCTGTTCACTGTGTGTGGGTGCCCCCATAAAACCACTGCACCCAACACCTCCTAACAGCTGGGTCAGAACGGAATAGATGGTGGCAATGCATCAAACCAACCGTCCTGCTTCTCTCAGGCCAACGATGTGCCCCCTCTTAAAGTCTATCAACTGGGCAAAATGTCTTCGAGTGCATCATAGGGGCATGGCAGCAACGATCTCTCACCAAGAGGTACACTGCCCAAAAGTAGCCTCTGAGAGCCTTTTTATAAAGCAGCGGGGAAGCACTTTTATGGCAAGACCCAGTGTCTAATCAGACCACACCTGTAATCCTGTACATATCTGCCTGAGACAGAACTATGCAGCAATCCCACGTCTACCTGGCTGCGTTAGTTTTTTGGCAGTGGGTACGACGCTAATTTAATCTGAATGTATTTATAATAAAACAGAGATACAACTCAGCGGTAGGAATTTGAGCAGTTTTATTTAAAAATGTCGTTTCAGTCATTTGGTTACCTTGGTGATCTGTGAAGTTTTATGGGACTCTTACAACAACGAAAATAAGTGAATGTACATTATGGAGAATGTACTCGTGTTTTATGAATAAATAATCTTGATTAAAGATATTAGCTTAGCTGTGCTTAAGTATATGCGAATATAACTTTAAAATAGAAAAACAGTTTGGGACAATACATGTTAGGTTTGGGGCAGTGAACTTTCTGCTCGCTTTGGACAGTTGGGGGAAAATATCTGTTTTATTGACTCCTGCCAGCGTCTGAAGGACAGGAAGCCGGTCAGACGTTTATGCCCTGATGCTGCAATAGACTGAAGTCACATCCAGGGTACGGGGTAAGGTGATGGCGCCACTGTGAGCCAGAGCAGGAAAAAGTGATGTGCCGTTGTGCAACTCCAGCCCACATCAGATCAGCACTTTGTCAAATTGTTCATGTACACGATGTCACAGCAGCTCCTTCATCACAAGCAGTTGCTCAATAACTATCATGTGTGAACTCATGGATTAAGCTCCACCCCATTTCTAGATAACTAATTATATAACACCATCTGTGCATTTCATGCCTTGGGCGCGCGCACACACACACACACACACACACACACACACACACACACACACACACACACACACACACACACACACACACACACACACACACACACACACACACACACACACACAATTAGGGGAAGTAACACAAACAGGATACATTCTTAAAAAAGCATTATGTTAAAGCAGCCTCTCCCTTTCATCCCTGTCTAATGTCCCTCTAGATGCAACTTAGTAGAGTCTTATGCCAAAGTTTAGGCACCCCTGCTTATGACGAGTTTGTCTCATAAGAGAACAAAACCTCAGCAGGAAACAAAGTTTAAAGGAACACTACCAAGTGGATTAAGTTCTGGCACCGTATAAAGAGCACCAAGATAGTCTGGGAGCGTGAACAAACATTTACCCATGCCAGATTCCATGTTGTAACTGAAGTGTATAAATTCAAGAGAGCAGAAAACTGTCATCATTTAAGTTTATTCAGTGCGCTTGTTACAATTAAGCAAAACAGTTCGTTTGTTGAAATGTAAGATTTCCAGTGAGGTCAAACACGCCTATGGATTACTAAAAATAATCTAATATTAAAATAAAAACTTAATAAAACACCCAGCATGCAGTTCTGTGTCAGGCAGATATGTTAACGATTACAGATGTGGTCTGATTAGACACTGGGTCTTGCCACAAGAGGGTGTAAAAATGCTTCCCCCTCTGCCCTATAAAAAGGCTCTCAGTGGCTACTTGCAGTGGGGCAAAAAAGTATCTAGTCAGCCACTGATTGTGCAAGGTCTTCGACTTAGAAAGATGAGAGAGGTCTGTAATTTCCATCATAGCTACACTTCAGCTATGAGAGACTAAATGAGGAAAAAAAATCCAGGAAATCACACTGTAGGATTTTTAAAGAATTTAATTGTAAATGATGGTGGAAAATAAGTATTTGGTCAATAACACAAGTTCAACTCAATACTTTGTAACATAACCTTTGTTGGCAATGACAGAGGTCAAACGTTTCCTGTAAGTCTTCACCAGGTTGGCACAAACTGTAGCTGGTATTTTGGCCCATTCCTCCATGCAGATCTCCTCTAGAGCAGTGATGTTTTGGGCCAACACGGACTTTCAACTCCCTCCACACATTTTCTATGGGGCTGAGGTCTGGAGACTTGCTAGGCCACTCCAGGACCTTGAAATGCTTTTTTCGGAGCCACTCCTTCATTGCCTGAGTGGTGTGTTTGGGATCATTGTCATGCTGGAAGCTCCAGCCACGTTCCATCTTTAATGCTCTGATGGAAGGAGGTTTTGGCTAAAAATCTCCCGATACATGGCCCCGTTCATTCTTCCCTTAACACGGATCAGTCGTCCTGTCCCCTCTGCAGAAAAACAGCCCCAAAGCATGATGTTTCCACCCCCATGCTTCACAGTAGGTATGGTGCAACTCAGCATTCTTCTTCCTCCAATTGAGTTTTTACCAAAAAGTTCTATTTTGGTTTCATCTGACCACATGATATTCTCCCAATCCTCTTCTGGATCATCCATATGCTCTCTGCCAAACTTCAGACGGGCCTGGACATGTACTGGCTTAAGCAGGGGGACACGCCTGGCACTGCAGGATCTGAGTCCCTCTCAGCGTAGTGTGTTACTGATGGTAGCCTTTGTTACTTTGGTCCCAGCTCTCTGCGGTCATTCATCAGGTCCCTCCGTGTAGTTCTGGTATTTTTGCTCACCGTTCTCATGATCATTTTGACCCCACGGGATGAGATCTTGCATGGAGCCCCAGATCGAGGGAGATCATCAATGGTCTTGTATGTCTTCCATTTTCTTACAATTGCTCCCACAGTTGATTTATTCACACCAACCTGCTTGCCTATTGTAGATTCACTCTTCCCAGCCTGCTGCAGGTCTACAACTTTCTTCCTGGTGTCTTCGACAGCTCTTTGGTCTTGGCCATGGTTGAGTTTGGAGTCTGACTGTTTGAGGCTGTGGACAGGTGTTTTTTATACAGATAACGAGGTCAAACAGGTGCCATTAATACAGGTAACGAGTGGAGGACAGAAGAGCTTCTTAAAGAAGTTACAGGTCTGTGAGAGCCAGGAATCTTGCTTGTTTGTCTGTGACCAAATACTTATTTTCCACCATGCGTTACAATTAAATTCTTTAAAAATCCTACAATGTGATTTCCTGGATTTTTTTATCCTCATTTTGTCTCTCATAGTTGAAGTGTAGCTATGATGAAAATTACAGACCTCTCTCATCTTTGTAAGTAGGAGAACTTGCACAATCAGTGGCTGACTAAATACTGTTTTGCCCCACTGTAAGTGTGTCCCTCTTGGTGGGAGATTGCACTTAAAGACAATTTGTCCAGTTGATAGATTTTGAGAGAGGGGGCATCATTGGACTGAGAGAAGCAGGATGGTCATTTTGACAAATTGCCGTAACCGTTCTGACTGAGCTATTAGGAGGTGCTGGGAGCAGTGGTTTTATGGGGGCACACACACACACAGTGAACAGCCTCCAGACGGCCCAGACAGACCACCAGTAGAGAGGATCGTTTGATCTACCAACAAGCACGAGTAGCTCCCACAGTTTCGTTATCCACCATCCACATGTCTTCACTACACCCCCCTGTCTCTGCCATTTCCAGGTGCTTAACAGAAGGAAATCTGTTGTCATGGTGCTCTTTACATGTCCTGCCATTGACAGCCGGCCACTGTTGCCTTCGTTTGCAGAAACCTGGACTGCTATGGATGCAACCAGATCATCCTCAGTGATGAATCCAAGTTCTGTGTGTTTGATGGCTGGCTCTTTAGTATCGGTGTCCTGCTCTTTGGGTTGCCTTTCAGTACCATCTGGTTCATCTATTTCTGTTTGTGTTCCCCGTCCCGAGTTTCAGAGTTTCCTCCGTGTCAGTGGGGCTGGGTCTGTGATAGCTCAAGCAGACCAGATGTGCCCCCGCGTGACAATGTGACGTTCTTGCAATTATTTAATAAAGTTACTTCTAGGGTTCACATACTTTCCCTGTATAAAACGTGATCGCATTTGATCATTTTATAAAAACAAGCGAAGTATCGTGTGTGTGGTCTTAGATTAGGCTGAATGCGTTTGTCTATCAGGACTTCAGTGATTAATACAGGTCACAAGAGGGTTGACAAACTTTCAGGAACGACTGTGTTACGTCACGTGTCCTGTTTTTGGGGGCGACAAAATGTTAGGACATCGAGCGCGACGCGAGCAGGAAGCATTTGTGATTTGTCAGCAGGAGGATAAAAATACTTCTCACAGTTACGGTACTATAGCTACGGAGCCACTGACGCTTCTAGTAATTCGATAAAGTACGAAGAAAAGCAGAAACGAGCCTGATTTTTCCTTTGCTATTGCGTATATATACACAAAGATTTTAAAATGTTGCCATGTCAATATAGGGTATTGTCTTTCTCAACAGAAAATAATTTCAAAATTGGATTTAAAAAGAAAACAGACTGAAAAAGAATCTTAAAAACTTCAGCAAGAACTATGAACAATTATTTACAGTTGCTATGGATATACACAATATAGACAAAAGTGTTTAGACACCCAAAACCCCTTCCCAAAGCACGGATATTAGCCTGGAGTTTCTCACCCCTTGGTTGCTACAACAGCCTTCACTCCTCTGAGAATGTTTTCCAGTAGAATGTGGAACATCACTGAGGTCAGACACTGATGTTGAACAATAAGCCCTGACTCATAGTTGCCATTCCAGTTCATTTCAGTGGTGTCTGATTGAGTTAAAGTCAAGGCTCACTTCCAGTCTGCCAATCCAAGTTCTCCATCAACGTTGGCAAGACATTCCTGTACGGCCTTTGTTTTAGGAGTGCAGGACAGAAAGTCATTGAACTAACCAGTTGAGGAGGTTTAATACTTTAATACTCTAATACTGAGAGCCACAGAGGTTTTCAGTATGACCCGTTCTGTCGCCACTATTTTTCTATGGAGATTATTATAATTAGAAGTGGTGTCCACAAACTTTTCGACTTAGTGCATCTCCAGTTCTACATGCTTGCTTATGCTTTCACGAACTCAGATTAAAGTACAGTGCAGTAAACACTACTCGATTTGTTATTAATACTGCATATACATATCCTGGATTTTCTTGTTGTATTCTAATAAAGAGACTGATTAAATAATTATATGTGGTCATTATACCATTGCTAAAACACAGCTATAGCTAATCTTCTGGTGGCCTAAGAGTTTTGCACTTGGCGCAGTATGACACATGCACAGCACTGCTCCATGTCTTTTATATTCAGCTAGACAAGGTCTCTCCAATGGACTGCTCTCACCTAGAGAAGGATGTGTTCTTCGTTTGCACCTTCCAAGATTTCTTCCTTATGCGTCTCTGGAGTTCCTCCTTGCAAAAGCAGCTGTTCTGCAACGTCTATATAAATAAAAATGATCCATACCTGACATCATACGAGTAGTGATTTATGTTAAATAAAACATAGGATATGCTACGAATCATCCCAATGTGCTTTATTTACACAGTGCACTAATCCCATCTAGACACCTTTTACCTGTAAGACTCTAACACTCTCTCTTACAGTTCTCATTCCATGGACACGAAGGTTAGCGTCCTTTCTGCCGTGCTAATGAGAGATGAGTGTTTATACTGTCTGTGCCCTTCATCTGTAATTAATGAATCGGTGGGCGAACCAGTAACTCCGCCTTTCTCCCTCCAGAGTGTTCAACCATAACTGTTTAAAAATAAGATTAAAAAAATTTAATACTAATTTTGGGCAAGTCTAACATCCAGCAAAGAACAAGGATGCTGTGAGAATCTGTGGGCAACTACACTTACGGATATTACAATCAAACCTTTGGCTGTTTAAATGCAGTGTAGAACATCGCTGGATGGGACATTATTTGGACAGCATTGCATTATAAAATGTAATATACAGTGGTGCTTGAAAGCTACAATTTTCTATATTTCTGCATAAATATGACCTAAAACATCATCAGATTTTCACACAAGTCCTAAAAGTAGATAAAGAGAACCCAGTTACACAAATGAGACAAAAATATTATACTTGGTCATTTATTTATTGAGGGAAATGATCCAATATTACATATTAGTGAGTGGCAAAAGTATGTGAACCTCTAGGATTAGCAGTGAATTTGAAGGTGAATTTAGAGTCAGGTGTTTTCAATCAATGGGATGCCAATCAGGTGTGAGTGGGCACCCTGTTTTATTTAAAGAACAGGGATCTATCAAAGTCTGCTCTTCACAGCATGTTTGTGGAAGTGTATCATGGTACGAACAAAGGAGATTTCTGAGGAGCTGGAAAATGTTATAAAACCATCTCTAAAGAGTTTGGACTCCACCAATCCACAGTCAAGACCATTGTTACCCTCCCCAGGAGTGGCAGACCAACAAAGAACACTCCAAGAGCAAGGTGTGTAATAGTTGGCGAGATCATAAAGGAGCCCAGGGTAACTTCTAAGCAACTGAAGGCCTCTCTCACATTGGCTAATGTTAATGTTCATGAGTCCACCATCAGAAGAACACTGAACAACAACGGTGTGCATGGCAGAGCTGCTCTCCAAAAAGAACATTGCTGCTGGTCTGCAGTTTGCTAAAGATCACGTGGACGAGCCAGAAGGCTATTGGAAGAATGTTTTGTGGACAGATGAGGCCGAAATAGAACTTTTTGGTTTAAAAGAAAAGCGTTCTGTTTGGAGAAAGGAAAACACTGCATTCCAGCATAAGAACCTTTTCCCATCTGTGAAACATGGTGGTGGTAGTATCATGGTTTGGGCCTGTTTTGCTGCATCTGGGCAGGACGGCTTGCCATCATTGATGGAACAATGAATTCTGAATGATATCAGAGAATTCTAAAGGAAAATGTCAGGACATCTGTCCATGAACTGAATCTCAAGAGAAGGTGGGTCATGCAGCAAGACACCGCCCCTAAGCACACAAGCCGTTCCACCAAAGAATGGTTACAGAAGAATAAAGTTCATGTTTTGGGAATGGCCAAGTCAAAGTCCTGACCTTAATCCAATGGAAATGTTGTGGAAGGACCTGAAGCGAGCAGCTAATGTGAGGAAACCCACCAACAATCCCAGAGCTGAAGCTGTTCTGTACGGAGGAATGGGCTAAAATTCCTCCAAGCCGGTGTGCAGGACTGATCAACAGCTACAGGAAACGTTTAGCTGCAGTTATTGCTGCACAGGGGGGTCACACCAGATACTGAAAGCAAAGGGTCACTTACTTTTGCCACTCACTAATATGTAATATTGGATCATTTTCATCAATAAATAAATGACCAAGTATAATATTTTTGTCTCATTTGTTTAACTGGGTTCTTGTGAAAATCTGATGATGTTTTAGGTCATATTTATGCAAAAATATAGAAAATTCTAACAATTCACAAACTTTCAAGCACCACTGTACATGCCTAAATATGCAGGGTGACCAGACATCTCACCCCGTATTATCAAAAATCTGATCACTCTATAAATATATAATATAATGTGAAGTATATAACAGTAAGACACCTTGAACAACATTCCACCGAGCCATGCAGAACCCTCTGATCTACCTGTAGTTGGTCAGGGGTTCCCCTACAGCAGCCCAATGAATCCCCAGGATATGTCCGAATTACCTTAGAAGACAACACTTGGCTTCAAATCCTAGAACGGCCGAGCAGCACAGCTTCCAGGCCCCATCGAGCTGGTTTGGGTTGAACTGGGCAGACTGGTGAAAGCACAGAAAAGCTACAAGTGCATCACACTTGTGGGAAATTCTGCAACAGTGCTGGGAAGAACTAAACAAACAATATTTGATTCCCAGAATGCCTCTAAGGTGGTCGGCTATTATATCCACAAAGGGCGGCTACTTTGATGAGTCAAAAAATGTTCGATTCAGGTTTGTTAACAAAGCAATTCCATGACTTCATTGTGATCTCCGATTGTCTGTTTGTTTAATGTATTTTTTTGCAGAGTACACCGAGACCTTAAACTGAATAAATATCAATAAACACTGGGAAAATGGAGGAGGAGTGTGTACTGTATACAGTGGGGCCCAAATGTCTGAGAGCACAGTGGAAGTGTTTCAGTTTGGCACACATTGTTGATTTGATCAGTCCCTCTTATCATATTGAAGCACTTTGAAGTTATTCAATTACAGACTGCAGCCCACCTGCTTCAAGGTTTGACAAGTTGTGGTTCAGAGTTGTTCTTCTGCATACCTCAGTTACTGTTCCCTTTCTGTCAGCTTGAACCAGTCTCCATTCTCATCTGACCTCTGGCATCTACAAGGCATTTTCATATTTATATATAAAAGATTTGCTCCTAGTACATTTTAGGTCAGATTGAGTTCATACAAAATCCAAAAGCAAGTCCACAACATGAAACTCCCAAAATCTGTATAGGTGCAGTGCAGTCTGTACATGGCCAAATCAGAAAACGTTAGGACTGAAATATGGAAATCCCTTCCAGTCTTTCTTTGAGGAACACTGTTTTTTAAATATTCCAATAATTCTCACACATCTGCTGATAAACCGGAGATGCTCTGACCAGCTTTACTCCTCAAGGACCCTGCTTTTGAAGATGCTGCTTTTGTACCAAATCAGGATTACAAGCGCCTGTGTTATTTCGTTTTTGTACTTCATGACCAGCCCTAAATTGCCCTGTGCCAACTTTTTTGGAATGTGTTGCAGGCGTGAAATTCAGGAATGGAATTCATCTTAAGTTACAATCCAAGCCAGAGTGGTTTACTGGCCTTGCTCAGGAGCCCAACAGTGGCAACAGGGGTTTGTGGGTAGTGTAGTTGCAAGCTGCCAGCCTACCCAGCGACCTGGGTTAAAGTCCTAAGATTAGCCAAGTCTGTGCCAGAGTTTGAGGGATCACCCATGGGCCCTGCGCTGAGCGTTTGCGATGCAGTGTGTTCTTCAGGACCAGATTCTGGACTCTTTTGGCTGAAAACGCTTGGTGCCTCATAGGCTGAACCGAAACACCACACAAAAACACACCACCCACCCACACACGCACCCTCACCCGGTGTGGGTTCGAGCCGCAGTAAGAATAAATCTGTAACATCCGGATGATGATAAAATAATAAACCATATGCAGCTCTGTGTTAAATCCTGCACACTAATCCAGAACACATCGAGTAAACTTTGAGAGAGGAGAAGCAGCAGGATTCAGACCTGCTCTGGTTTTGGACACCAAGTTCGTTCAGGGATTCTCAACAGACTGGGAGTTTATAAATAATTTTCCATTACATCACCAACAAAAAGGGCTAAGATTCAGCGACTTCGCTGGGTGCAACCAAAACAACGGATCCATTTCTTCCTGCGTGACACAAGGACACAATGTGTGTTTATGGAAAGACAAAATGCACCGGCTATGTAATCGGGTTTCACATCTATACAGCAGTGCAAACATCCAGAGCTGCAAAAGCAACCCCCGCTGAATCATCGACGGACTGGGGCCTCACCTGGGCCCTGCGTTCTCCAGGGTAGGCGCTGGACTCCCCCGTGCAAAGTGCTGCTGCACCATTAAACAATCTGCAATATAGATATAAATTTCTGAAGCTTTATTCCATGATTATGAATCATACAGGTACAGTACTGTGCAAAAGTCTTAGGACACCACTAGATTTGTTGTTTTAGCACTGGGATAATGACCATACATATCATGTTGTCAATATCTGAGCCTTTTCACCCTGTTCTTATTCTGAAAAGAGGTTTCATGACTGCTACCCTTCCAAAAAGACCATTCCTGATCAAGCTTCTTCAGGTTATAGGAGGGTCTACAGCTGTTTCACAAGTGGAAGGGAAGCTCACAATAAATACTTAATACTGTAGCCTATAGAAGCTGTTTTTTACTTTCAGGTTTTAATGCTGCATATACATTTCCTGTATTTTCTGGTTGCATTCTAATTAAGAGACTGAGAAATAATTATATGTAGCTAAAACATGGTATATCTAATCTAATAGTGGCCTAAGACTTTTGCACACTACTGCATCAAAAAATGCTTTTCTGTTTATGTCTCTATATCTTTTTTGTTTTAAGGAAAAGCAGACTAAGATTTTGTCAGTTAATAATAAACACCTCATTTGATACAGTAAGTGATGTCAAGAGCTGAGGTTCACAAACTTTTTTGCTGTTGTAAGTATTACATGATAAAGAAGTGTAATGTTGTAGTTGAGACCAAGACCGGGAATGGCTCAGACCGAGAGCAGATTAGGATTGTTTTCATACAAGAATAAAAAGGGGAAAAAATTAGTTTGTAATTCACTTTCTTTATTATACATTATGTAATATAACTATAATTATTAATAAATAATATTAAGTTTCATCATATGTATATATTATAAACTAATATTATCATTTCTTAACCAGACTAAAGCGATGTGACTTTTGGAAGCAAATGCTGATGATTCGGTTTCCATTCTTCTCTCAAACTTAATCAGAATCACCACATAAAGTCACCTGAAAATAAACAACAACATCCATTCTATCTATTTATATTATTAAATCTGAAAACATCATAATAATTCCATATTTTTTCAGACAGGGTAGAGTGAGAGGGTGAAAATGCAGACTTAAAATCTTAAGTTCAGACTTTTCAAAATAAAACGTGTTGGTTGATCGGATCCTGAACAAGAAGAGCAGGAACTTGTTTTTCCCTGTTAGCCAATCAGAGTGCAGATTTTATTTAGGCATGTAGAGAAAGGTCTGATGTATCCTGTTTGAATGGATTGTTGATTTTCAATAACAATAGAAAAATACTTTCAGTTCATAATTAACGTTACTGTGGAGAGACGCATCGGACTCGGCTGGTCTCGACAACAATTTCCGAGTCCGCCTTAAACCGAGACGAGATTGAGACTGGACTCCAGTACTAAAACACTGAAGAAATGCATAACGCAAAAAGTTTCTGTTTCTCCGCAACCCACACCTCATTAAATGGGAACCTGACTAATTGAGAAACGAAACGTACAGGTTTAAAACCAGACGTTGCCGCAACATGGGTTTTACACAAAAAGCTGAGGTTAAACCACTGAGCATTCAGAGGTAACAGTGACAAGTAAAACAACATTAAGAAACCTTGGAGGGAGCCCGGCTGAAAGAGAGAACCCATTCTCATTCACTTAAGAAGAGACGGGACTGTTCCAGTGAGGTCTGAGGTCTCAAACAGCTGTGACTGATTGGGAGTACAAGGAAGCTGTGACAGAATATGACTAGTGTAGAGCAAAGTCCTTCTGAGCCCCAGAGATTTAACAGAGCTGATGAATTACAGGTCCTCTGTGTACTGCAGCTCTGAGGATCAGCTCTTACACACTGTTTGGTATTCAGGATATTAAGTCTAAACACATTAAACGTTAGCGCTTAAGTGTTTATACACTGCCTGGTCAAAAAAGTCACCGCATGGATTCAAATAAGCAAATAGGATAATTAGTGCAGCGATTAATGTGACTCAGCTGGTAACAATGCGTTTAACCCCAAGAGGAGCAACAAGTAGCTTCTCATTTCTTAAACACACTGGAAGATGTATCCCGTGGTCGTGGTAAAGATGCTTTACTAAGAACAGATTATTTCTGCATCAAGCAAAGAAAAGAAGTAAGACGATGCAGAAATGAGTGAAACCGAGTCAAGATCCGTCCAACACATTATCTAAACCTGGAAGGAAAGTGATGAACCGCAACTACGCACAAGAAATGTGATCAGAAAAACATCCTGAATTAAACACGAAGTTGAATGATTAAAAACCTCACTTATATAAAATTATTATTATTACTACAGTGGTACCTCCGGTTCTGGTCATTAACTCGTTCCAGAAAGATTGTGGAGAAACGAAAGCGAATGAAAGAGAACCGAGTACATTTTCCCCATAAGGAAGAATGTAAATTGAATGAATCGGTTCCAGACCCCCAGAAAATCCCCCTGTATGAGGCATTACCAGCATTAATGGAGCTGTATTGTACAGTTGCTACTGATTTATGATGGGCATATGTTCAACAAATCCATCATAAGCTAAATGGATCATGAACCGATGAGTTTAACGAGTGATTTGCGCATTATAGCGGAGACGATGCTGAAGTTAGCTTCTGATTTGCATATTCAGTTACATTATGGCGCCTGCAGATGGAGATTCAGCCTCATGATAAGTAAGCAAGTTCGTATAAAACACTTACTTTCCCCTGCAGTTGGCCAAACTCATCAACACAAAGCTTATTTTATAATAAAGTGTTTGAAAAAACTCATGCAACTTAGTGAGTAACGGATTGAAAGTGCACCACAGCCACACTTCCTCTTTTGGGTTAACGTGCTCTGGAGCATTCAATTTTCTGTTTTGCTTTTAATTTCCTTTCGTTCACTCTCATAAACGAACCTTTTTAGGACCCATGAATATTTATTTGCACTGAGAATTCAGTGCTGTAGAGGTAAAAATAAAGAAAAACACGACAAACAGCGCAGATTTTCTCTGAGTGAGAGCTACTGTGAATCTGAATCACTGTGAATCATGCATTATGAACCGTGAATCGAGTTTCAGCTGAACGGAGTCGCGTGGATCGACTCATAAGGTTAAGTAAGTGAGCCGAGTAGCGAGCAAACCACAAGAACCAAGACTATTTTTTTCTAGTCAAAATGCGTCGAGAATCGCGGTACCACTGTATATAGGTTACATTATATATTAATTCGTGTGTGTATGTGTGTATGTAAACTTTTTTTCTGTTCTTTTTTTTCTACGTTTCTATTTTTATTTAATTGTTGTTGACATCGTTTCCGTATTGTCACATTTCATTTCGATGTCCTTCTTTTTGATGACCTCATACTTAATGAAATACAGTGGGGCAAAAAAGTATTTGGTCAGCCACTAATTGTGCAAGTTCTCCTACTTAGAAAGACGAGAGAGGTCTGTACATTTCATCATAGCTACATTTCAACTATGAGAGACAAAATGAGAAAAAAAATCCAGGAAATCACATTGTAGGATTTTAAAAGAATTTAATTGTAAATGATGGTGGAAAATAAGTATTTGGTCAATAACAAACAAGCTAATTTCTGACTCTCACAGACCTGTAACTTCTTCTTTAGGAAGCTCTTCTGTCCTCCAATTACCCGTATTAATGGCACCTGTTTGACCTCATTATCTGTATAAAAGACACCTGTCCACAGCCTCAAACAGTCAGACTCCAAACTCAACCATGGCTAGGACCAAACAGCTGTCGAAGGACACCAGAAAGAAAATTGTAGACCTGCAGCAGGCTGGGAAGAGTGAATCTACAATAGGCAAGCAGGTTGGTCTGAATAAATCAACTGTGGGAGCAACTGTAAGAAAATGGAAGACATACAAGACCATTGATAATCTCCGTTGATCTGGGGCTCCATGCAAGATCTCATCCTGTGGGGTCAAAATGATCATGAGAACAGTGAGCAAAAATCCCAGAACTACACGGAGGGACCTGATGAATGACCTGCAGAGAGCTGGGACCAAAGTAACAAAGGCTACCATCAGTAACACACTACGCCCAGAGGGACTCAGATCCTGCAGTGCCAGGCGTGCCCCCCTGCTTAAGCCAGTACATGTCCAGGCCCATCTGAAGTTTGCCAGAGAGCATATGAAGAGCGATTAGAAGAGGATTGGGAGAATATCATCTGATCAGATGAAACCAAAATGGAACTTTTTGTCATTGCCAACAAAGGTTATGTTACCAAGTATTGAGTTGAACTTTTGTTATTGACCAAATACTTATTTTCCACCATGATTTACAATTACATTCTTTAAAAATCCTACTATGTGATTTCCTGGATTTTTTTTCTCATTGTGTCTCTCATAGTTGAAGTGTACCTATGATGAAAATTACAGACCTCTCTCATCTTTCTAAGTAGGAGAACTTGCACAGTCAGTGGCTGACTAAATACTTTTTTGCCCCACTGTATGTACCATTAAGAATAAATAATTTTAGGTCCTCCAAAGAGGGAAAAAATACAACTTAAAATGTGTGTGTATTTGATAGTTAGCTCATCTTACACAACAAAATGAACCCATGAACAAAAACAAAATGTTCAGTCACAACATATATGAACAGTAGTTCTTATCCTCATTATATACAATTTTCACACTTTTGTACCCTTATATTTGTATTTTTTAATAGTTTTATGATAATTATGAGGTTCCGGTGAAGGTAGCTGGTCTGGATCTGCCACTTTAAACCTTTACGATGTCTACTTCAGAAAACGTACTTCCAGAAGAACTCCTGGTGGATAAAACACAATAAGCTTCAGAGAATCGCTCTCTCAGACCAAGAGTTGTTGTAATCTTAGACTAGCTACTCCACTTTAGTCCAAAGCTCAGTTCTTAGGCAACCTGTGATGGGTGGAGAGGTCAAACACACACTGAACCTTATTTGGAGGAAAAGGGCCGTGAGCACCATGACCATAACTTGTGATGCAAGGTGAAGGAGAATCACAGGTTGTGGCTGTTTTGCTGCATCACTTCCTGGCGTACACTGAAAAACAAACTACAGTCAAACACGTCATCTGAACATTCCTCATTTCAGGAAACGACTCACATAATGAATACTCGGATAACAGGAGCTCTATGTCCATTATTTCTCATGGGAACACCCCTACCTCGTTCTGGCACCTACAAAACCTTTCCAACTTTTAGAAATGTAGACAAAAACATTGATGTTCTCTTTCTCCCCATGTTTGCAGAAAGAGTCTACTAGGAATGGACCCAATACAGAGAAAACACATTAGTGCACATCACATTCTCCCCTCAGGTTAGTTTTTAATGCTGGTAGAAGCTTGCGATCGATCGCATGATGAATCCTTGTTCAAACCCAAAGTGTAGCTCCTTACTGATTGGAAGGAAATGGAAGGTGACGGTAGGGGCAAAATGCTATTCAGAGACTGTATCATTGAATGAAATGTAAATTGAATAAATCCTTTCCAGCATCAATGGAGTTGTACTGTACAGGAGCTCCCTGATTTATGATGGGGATATGTTCAACAAATCCATTATAAGATACATGGATCATGACCTGAGGAGATTAATAAAGTCTGTACTGTATCATAGAGGAGGCGATTCCACATGAACACAAAGCTTATTTTATACTAAAGGGTTGAATCACATATGATTTAGTGAGTAATGGATTGAAAGTGAAAAGTAAAACACTTACTCTATTGGTGAACTGCTCAGCCTGAAAGCCAAGAGAATTCATTTTCTGTTTGCTTTCGGTACTTTCAGTATTGTAGAAAAATACAAACACAGTGGAGATCTGCACTGAGCGAGGGCTAATGCGTACCTGAATCACTGAATCAGTGTGTACTGAATCGTGAGTCATGAATCGAGTTTCGACTCATACAAGTTTACAGAGCAAACAATGAGAACCGAGACATTTTCTAGTCAAATGTGCCTGGAACCGAATTTTGCGAGTCCCGAGGTGGTCGAGAACCGAGGTACCACTGTACTGGCATTGGACTATGGACCAGAAGGTACAGGGTTCAATACCCAACACTACCAAGATGCCATCGCTGGGGCGTTAAGAAAGGTCCTCCAACCCATAATGGCTTTGGATATAAATCGTTAGTGTTATTTAAACAGAACGTGGTTTGGGTGTCATCAGGACTTGGCTGCTGACCTGGGCCATTTCAAAGGATTCACAAACTTTTTCCTCAAACCATTAATGCTTCTCCTCTGTACAGACAGTGTTCACACACTTCCGTCTGAAACGTCCTGTTTCTCAAGAAACCTTTGTGCAACTGCAGAATTTTTCAGCCGCAGTTCCACAAGCACTGGCCCCCTGTGGAAAGCTGGGTTAAAACAGTTACGAAAAGATGTCTGTGGTTAAAGAGCTAAACCTGAATGAAATCAGACCTGTACGTAAAAAGGATTTCCCCCACCCCATCACCGACACATCCCTCCAGATCCACCAGGGCCTAGATTCTTTGGGACACTCTTCAGCTCACACCCAGATTCTCTGTGGGGTTCGGTCACGACTCTCTGATGGATCTCACCGACTCACTGGCTACTGGCACATCACCTGATCGGGATTATTTTTATTTGCGAACATTCGCCCCCGACAAAAACTCACTGGCCAATCAGCTTCTGCACCTCATGAAGCAGCTCCTGTATTTTCAGCCTGCCTTTTCATACCTAGAACTAGACTGAGTGAAAACATGTTTTTTTCCCGTCTTTATATTCCTTTGTCCTCCGTTGTTCACTCTCCTCCTCGGATTCGCAGAAACTCTACTTTCTTATAAAATGCTCAGGTTGGGGAAGATGTTAGTAAAGTGGTTCAGCTGCTGTATGAGACTCTGAAGATCTCCATGCTCCTTTTTTTTCCAGAATAGGATATGACCAATATCGGTGTTTGCATTTTTCTGTGAGCAGCAAAAGCAGGTCCTCATCACTTGAAGACATTTTGCTCGTCTTACCCAGGTTTTTCCGTTGTAAATAACTTCTGAAGCAGGAGGCGAAAAATAAATAATCACGTCACATCTGGTGTGTATAGCTTTGAGGTGAAAAAAGGCGTCCAAATATTCTGCATTTCCACTTTTTTTGTCGCGATTACCCGAATTTCCTCAGGGTGGAAGCTTGGTCCGTTTCAGATCAGCATCAAGTGATGCCAACCAAGGGGTGCCCCAAATGAACTGCAGATTGTGGCTGAACCATTTATATTTCTACTAAACTCCACCTGTTACAAATCACCCTTGACATGTGCTAAACGTAACCTGATCCGCATACCTGGGTTGCCAGGTAATGTAATGAAAGTGCCATAATAGACACGAGAATGGCTCGTGTCCAGCCGCACTGAACTCAGAACTTTTCAACGAGACGCTTTCAATCAGCTTTAATAACTCAAAATTCAAGCAAAACGTACAGTACTGTGCAAAAGTCTTAGGCCACCATTAGATCAGATATCCCATTGGTTTTTAGCAACGGTATAATAACCATATATAATTATTTATTGTTCTCTTTATTAGAACACAGAACACACAGGAAATGTGTATGCAGTATTAAAAACCTGAAAGAACTCACAGTGGAAAGTATTTAATGTTTCCTGCCCTTACATTTGAGCAACAGCAGCATCTGGCAGCTTCGTTGGGTTGGCAAGTTGAACCTTCTAGTCTGAAGAAGCTTAACCAGAAATGCTTTTTGGAAGGGTAGCAGCCAAGAAACCCCTTTGTTCAGAAGGGGAACAGGACAAAAAGGGTAAGACAAGAGGATTATGGAGTGATGAGTCCAAGTTTGGAATATTTGGGTCCAGTTGATAAAAAAACCCCATAAAAATCTAATGGTGGCCTAAGACTTTTGCACAGTATTGTATATCAAATGCAAACATTACAAAAGGGGGAGGAGTTACAATTCACATCTTGCAGCATCCTTACACGTCGTGAGAACCCTCCACCCTTCATTCGGTTAGACCCTTGAACAGATCTTTACTCTGAACTTTCCTGCTTCCATCCCGCTGCCTATTTAAAAGTCTTTTATAGCTTTGTTTCCACCCTTACACTAGAAGCTGCGTCCATTTGTGCATCTGTAGATTTGGCAAGCCTAAAATGCTGCCAGTTTGGAACCATTTTAGCGCCAGTACTTACATAAGAGTGCAGCTAGAAGTCAGAAAACCAGCCGATAAACTGAAGAACAATTTAAGAAAATTTCAGATTGAGAATTTCAGGTTCGTTTTAGGTTGTCTTTTAATCGTAGGTATGAAATCAGGAAACAGTTTAACATAATACCATTTCAAATCAACATGCAGCCGTCAACATGGAGAAGATCCTCTAAATGTTGGGAGAAAGAAACCCGGCAGGAAGCGGCGTCTATACGGGCCGTACGCTTCAGTTATTCACAGTGTTTCTTTAGGCGTTTATACAGATATTCTTAAAAAAATACAAAGAGGACGTTGTTCTGACACAGAACAGTCAAACAGGAGAAAACTTACAAAAAAAAAGTAAAAAACAAAAAACCCTGTACGGAATCACTGGAATTTATTTGCTTATCAATTCCGAATCAAACTCGAAGGATAACCCGCTGTATTTGTACCACGAGCCAGTTTAATCCTGGATTCAAGAACATACTGTGGATCCACGCAAATCCTAAGCTCATCATCTCCATCGCTAAAAGAAAGGCAGGACTATTTGATCCTATTATAGCTTAAACCATACCGAAGTCTCACACAATCTCAAAATCAAGTGAAGGACATCATGTCCGCAGACGTGGTTCAAGACAAGCCATGTCTGAGGAACATCAGTCTGAACCGCTCCTATTGCAGAGCTTCAGAATTCACCGAGACAGCTTCTCTGTAAAAGAGAACAGGAGCTTCCTGTGAACTTCTCAAGAAACGTGCACTGTGAAGAGGAAGATGAAGTCGTGGCCGATGCTTTAGTGAGTATACAACACCTCCGCCAGGGGAGGAAAGGGCGTCCGAAGAAAAAAGTCTCCAAACGTCAAAACGCAGGCTTGAAGTTCATTAGGTCGTGACTTCTGTACCAAAGTTCTGTAAATCACTGACGGGATCGAGCTGATTTTCTTAAGGCACTATTTGCTTATTATTTTTATTATTATTATAATTATTCTGCCATCACGCCATCGGGTGGCACAGAGTAAAACCTGAGGGATCAGACGTAGGCTCCCAAAGCTGCGTGGAACTCGGTCAGACACTGGACCAGCTGCTGGAACTTGGGCCTCTCCTCTGGATCCAGAGCCCAGCAACATGCCATCACTGCAAACCTGAGGAAAGAAAAGGCTTCGGATCAGAACGGCCCCACATTAGGTTCTGTCAAACAGGTCGATGACTGAAATGGATGTTGACCAGACATTACCGCATGCTACTGTGATCTCAATATGAAGGGTACATTCACAGGAAAGCGTAATGCGTCAGAGAAACGCGACCGGAACGCTACCATCTACACAGCATCCCTAACGCCAACGCATTTTTAATTCATGGAAATTCACAATAATTATATGAAATACTCTGACGTACTGTTACGACCCAGTCCAAGTTAAAGCTGTAAGACTTAACAGGATGGTATGATGACCTGATACTTTTGTTTAACAGAAGCTAAAAAAACTTCGACAGCCGGTATTAGGAGCAACACAGAAGATCAGCCGGATGAACCAGAGACTCCACGAGGGAATGTGATCCAGTTTATATAGTTATAGGTTAGAGAGAATATACAGGTAGTGGGAGGTACTACTTACAATAGGACAGGTACGTACACTTACAGCTACAAATAAGTAGAGGAAAGTCATCCAGACAAACCCGAGGCACTTGCACAAAAAAGTCTCTAAACACATCAACCGAGTGAGCAAGAGAATTTGGTCCTCAAGTATAGCAAGACAAGGCACACACGCCGATTTTTATTTCCTATTATAATTAGTTGTAATTCTTAAGACCTCGGCTGTTAAAGTGAACAGACGTTGATCGGATGGTTGTTAAACGCATTGCCTGTTTAAGGAGGCACTTTTAGTCGAACATTCAGCTCTTTGGAATATTGGGAAATCATGCTGGATAACACGGATCGTCAGACTTTACACAAACTTGTGCAGCCCGAGCGCACGCTGCCATTACAGCCAAAAGGAGAACATACCAACTACAAATCAATTCTGAACCTGACCATTTTTCCCAACACAAATTGAGCGCCGATTAGATGAGCTGAACTGGAAAAGACTATTAAATAAAATATTGATGAAATATTGAGCTAATGCTGCCGGGGTCTCGTGCTACACATGGCATCAGTGATTGTTAATAGACACTGTGCTCTTTATCAATAACTAATTACATTTTCTGTTTTCTCTCCGAGCTGTGTTCCAGTACCAGTTCCAGCCCCACACATGATGTTCATCTGCTGCAGCTTCACTCAGCTCCAGCACCACCATACCCGGGCCACTTAATGCCGATGTGCATACTTCACATTTTATCCGAACTATGACTCCATGACTTTAGTTCCGTTCTTAGATTTATCATCTACACCGCCCAAGGAGGTTGGGTCCCTTTTTGAGTCTTGGTCCTCCCAAGGTTTCTTCCTATAACACTCAGGGAGTTTTTCCTTGCCACTGTCGCCATAGGCTTGCTCAATTTGGGATTGGACGTAGTTATTAGGAGATGATCTAAACTTGTAAAGTTGCTTTGAGACAATGCTCCATGTTAAAAAGCGCTATATAAATAGATCTGACTTGACTTGATAAAAGAAACCTATAACACAGCATTTTCACTAGTGCTCTCAGACTGCACAATCCCGAAAAGTCTCTGGCCCATTATTGTAAAAGCCTGTCTCCTGTTCAAATGACATATACAGGGAAGCCCAACCTGCTGATTCATTAATAGTTAGGAGATTATGAGATGGAGCTGAATCCACTGACTATACACTGAATGTTAAGGGTAGGACGTGATGTTGCTTCATTAAAACTTTTCAGTATTACATGGTACTGCTGTGTACAGAATGTGGAGTAACTTGCTGAGTAACACTGTTAAACAATCATCGGTCTTTCACTCATCATATACACCACAGGACACCTTTATACCTCACAGTGTGTTCACATGCCACTAATAATCCGATAACTGCAGAAAATCTGATTTTGTCAGTAATCCGATAACCACTTATACCAATAATCGGATATCTACTTAGAAACCAGCAAAAAATCTCACAGAAAGATATGACAAACTTCAATTTTATTTAATTTTTTTCATATTAAATAATCAAATTCTTTATTTTCAGTGCATGTTGTGTTTCAGAGTCTCCACAAAAGCGTTTAATAGCCGTTAGCGGGTGCTACGTTTATGTCCAGGGTTGCCAGATCCCACGAGAGAATCCCCCACGCGGTCTATGTAAATAAGCCCAAAAGAAGTGAAATCTCTAAGAATAAGCGTATTATTGTACACGGTATTAGATGAGTTACTAATAACGTGGCACCGTTTAACACATCACGGAATCTGTGGGAACACTTTAGATAAATATTTTCGGCCTCTACATTTTCTCAAAAGTCTTCGACAGCCGTTTAACGCCAGGGTTGCCAGATCCCACGGGAGAATCCCCCACCTGGTCTATGTAAATAAACCCAAAAGAAGTGAAATCTCTAATAAGCGTATTGTTGTACACTGTATTAGATGAGTTACTAATAACGTGGCACCTTTTATCACATCACGGAATCTGTGGGAACCCTTTAGATAAATATTTTCGGTCTCTACATTTTCTCAAAATTGTTCGACAGCCGTTAGCAGGTGCTGCGTTTAAATACAAGGTTGCCAGATCCCACGAGGGAATCCCCCTACAGGACTATGTAAATAATCCCAAGAGAAGTGAAATCTCTAATAATAAACGTATTCGTGTACACTCTATTAGATGGGTTACTAATAATATGGCACCTTTTATCACATCACGGAATCTGTGGGAAGCCATTAGATAAATATTTTCGGCCTCTACGTTTTCTCGAACCTCCACATACATTTAGATGACTATCACAATTACCCATTCTTTACGAAGCTATGGCGCTAAACTCCAAGATTCAGCGCTGATTAGCTCTTCCTGCCCGCCGCCAGGCCGTGTTCAGACAATCGATCCTGCCGTGCCTACACAGTTTGTACACTGTGATTCCTGGCCGGCTCACGCGGGGCGACTCCAGTCCCCGGGCACCTTGCAGGATGCCGATAAGGGGCAATCAATACCCTGATGGCAGGGCGTTCGCTTGAGTATAGTCGTTAGTTTGGATGTTTATTCAAGTGGCTGTACGGTCAGAGGAAATGCCATGTGCCCTGTTCTCTAGATTGGCAGCTTTCGGCATGTTCAGACTGTTCACTAACTGTCTAATAAATCCCAGAGCTGAACATGCATTGGGGTTTGTACTTACAGCTCGTCTGGGCAGTTGATGGGCTGCGCTATCCTGTAGCCGTCCTTCAGGTAGGCAGCCATCTCGAAGGGGTCGATGTCGACGTAAGGAGTCTGTCCCAGAGTCATCAGCTCCCATAGCGTCACCCCGAAAGCCCACTGAGGAAGAGAGAAAGAGTCCAATTAACGCCGGCCTTCACACCGAGATGCTGCGTAAAATGTTTAATCGGAGCCTGTTCTCATTTCCGCATTAAAATCAGGCTGGCCAATCAGAGCTCGGTCGCCGGGCAGAACAGCTCATCAGGAGCTTATAGGACGAGCAACAGGCTGCCTCTAAAAACATGGATATTAGAGAAAGATCCGGTGGAATAGAACTGAAAGGCTGGAGAATGATGGAGATAAAGCTCACAGGGACTGGATGGAAGCGTCTGATTATTTATCTAAGTGTCTGTTCATGATCACAAAAACACAAGCTAGAGCTTCCTAATAGTCTAATCTTTGCTCTTGTCTTTGTTTTTTTAAGTCGAAACACTAATAGAAGGGGAATTAAAGAAAGCAAAAGCAGACAGAGTTTTTCAGAGTGTTTAGCCAAAAAAAATAATAAAATGCACTCTGTGAGAAGGTCCCACTACGCATCTGTTTTTTGTGCTAAAATAACGTGCTCGGTGTGAGAAGGCCTTAAGAAGTACAGACAGGTGAACTGTTTTATCTCCCCGATGAACTCTGCGTCAGTCAGACAGACGTAAGAAACACAGCGTTTACAGATCTGTGAAGGAGATAAGCAGGAATCAAATCAGCAGACACAAATCATCCATCATCTGACTCCAAAGCGTCTGTATACTGACAGATTAAATTAGCGTCCCGTCTGCGAATTACATCCCAAAGTACACAAATTAAACGAGTAAGTGAGATTCTCTGCAGGTTACACAATCGCCTTCTGGAAACACAATTCAAGGAAAGCTGCATTTAATCAGCAACGTTCAGGCTCCCAGCGTTCAGAGTTCATACTCGGCCTAGGCCAGGCTTATATACTGTATAAACAATCAACTGTTTTAACCCCTCGAGATTATTCTGTGCTTTAGACTTTGTCTCCGAGCCGGGCTCAATGCTGATACGCATATTTACGTTATTTCAACATCTTATTCATTTACACGCTTGTCTTATATGCTACAGTTTTA
Organism: Ancistrus triradiatus; assembly: GCA_025084515.1. NCBI lineage: Eukaryota > Metazoa > Chordata > Actinopteri > Siluriformes > Loricariidae > Ancistrus > Ancistrus triradiatus. The sequence continues at coordinate 211,117 of JAJAGP010000263.1, read as the reverse complement.
TATTCTCTACTATATTATACTATTCTTAATAATACATCATCTCTAATGTATTAGTCCACATATATTTCAGTTTAATTATATTTTTAAACATTTTAAGTGTGTATTTAAACCATTACTATAAACCTTTTAATTAGATAACTTAGTTTAAAAGCCTTGCTCAGCTAGGGCTTAGATCATAGAAGATAATCAAAAATCTTAAACCTGCTTTGAGACAATGCTCCATAGTAAAAAGCGCCACAGAAATGATCTAATATTAAGCCATATCATTTTGCCTCCATTTTATTTCATTATTATCTTTCATATAAACAGCAATGCAAAGCACTTTTAAAGAACTCTTTCCAGGAAACGTGCTACATAAAGTTATTAAATGACAATGCAAACGTTCATTCAGGTATTTCCTGTAGCTGGTCGCTGCACTGCGGACTCTGGGCCAGCATTTCCCTGTTTGTGGGTTAAGTGCAGACGCTCTAAATAATGGAAACCCGTTCGTCTCTATCCACAGCATCTGCACGCTAACGAGCCTCCCAAATATCTTTATCCAGCGCTCGGTGCCAGCTTCTATTGTTCTGGCTCTCCTCTGAGGCTGGACAGGTCAGCTGCAGCCACTTCTGATCATGCATGTGCTTCACGAGAGATAAACACACTGGTGACTTCGTGCTTCCCTTTGGATTTGCTGCGAGGCGAACAGGAACGGAGCTGTTTAAGCCATAATCCAGATGCTCCTACACACCCTGATTACTACCCAACACGCCCCGATGCACCATCTCCGATACAACATTTAGTTACCTGATAAACCTGGGCAGTTTATTATTACACAAATGTTAATATATACTGAGGAAAAGGAGGGACGATTTAATTAATGCTACAAACACGGACTTAAACCCAGGGTTAGTTCAGCAAGCTCTCCAACAGCACATGAAACCCAGACCCAGGTCTAACGCTTCGCAGAACAAGAATGTGCCACGGCTTGACGTAGCTCATGCCAGACTGTACCATTGCAAAACACGCACGTGTATACGCAGAACAGGAGTCTATAAACACAGGATTAAAGCTCCATTAATCTATATGCCGTCTGTGCATCTCTCCAGTAAATCAGACCAGGCCTGGACTTGCCCGTGAGCTGGCGTACATTAATGACGTCCTGGGTGAAGGTGTTTATATGTAACCTTTATCGTACGACACTTACATTACTATCACTGCTATTAGCCTGGTACTGCAATAAGAATGTATCGTCAGTATAAACAACACATTACTCTCTCATACCCGCTTATTAGGGGGCACAGGGAACAAACAGGGCACGTGGACTCACTGGGACACTAGAGAAACTCTTAACCCACAACATATTTAAAGAAAATAATGCATAAGAGTGTATGTATGAGCGAGAGAGAGAGAGCGAGAGAGAGAGAATATGAAACCATAGAATATAATAAGCAATAAATATAACAGCCTAGATCATGTGAGTGAATATCAGCATTAATTAGTACTGTGCAAAAGTCTTAGGCCACCATTAATTTTCTTCTATTAGTTCTTTGTAGTCTACTGGAGACAAAATCTAGACTCATCACTCCAAAATCCTCTTTTCCACTGATCTCTATTCCAGTCTTTGTGAGCCTTAGCATACATTATCCTTTTCACCCTGTTCCTCTTCTGAAAAAGGGGTTTCTTGGTTGCCATCCTTCCACAAAGCATTCCTAATCATGCTTCTTCAGACTGCACAAGGGTCAAAATGGCATCCCGATAAAGCTCAAATGTAAGGGGAGCTCACACTTACCACTGTAGCCTATAGAAGCTGCTTTTTTGATTTTACATACACATTTTGCATTTTCTGGTCGTATTCTAATAAGGAGGCCTAAGACTTTTGCACAGTACTGTATTCTACAGTAATGAATTAGTTTCCATCCTCTAAACTCTGTACGACTATAATAAGCTGGCGCACTATAAAACCTTACAGGAAGCTTAGGGTTCTCACCACATCACTGGCGCTGGAGAAATCATTATTGAGCAGGCTCTCGAGGGCCATCCAGCGCACAGGCCTGTTCTCATTATCCCCCAGGCAGTGGTAGTCCATGGGGAAGAGGTCTCGAGCCAGCGCGTTATCCGTGATCTTCACCTGCATGCTGTCATCAATGCTGCAGCACAGAAAAAGTTACTTAGACAAAGAGCAGGAGGACTTTAGGAACATTTAGAGATGATTTATTAGTATGGGAGTCAGGGAGTCAAAGATGGGGCGGTACGGAAAATACAAATTGACACTTGCATTTGACATAAATTGACTTTTATTTCATTGCAGATGATATGAACCTGAGATATTTCATGTTTTTTCTGGTCAACGTTTGTTCATAAACATCTATCCAGTTTGGGACAGTAAAGCATTTACTACTTTGTAATGTCTCCATTCCACAACATTTCTTCCAAGAAAGTTCTGTGATACTGATGGACCTGAGCACAATCCCCATTCCCACAGTATGATGGTCCATCCCAGATCCTCCGAGCCCAGAGAAGCCGATGCCGCTTCTGGACATGGTTACAACATAAGGCTTCTTTTTAGCACAGTAACGTTTTAAGTGGCATATGTGAATGTAACTGTGTGAATGTAACTGTGAAGGTTTGATAAAGGAATCCCTTGTCCACGTGGTTCTATCAGCTATTGATGAATGATGGTTCTTGATGCAGCACCATCTGAGGGAGCGTAGATCACCCCTCTTCAGTTTACCCTTTATGCACAAATTCCTCCAGATTCCTTGAATTGTTTAATGATATTATGCTCTGTAGAGGGAGCAATATGGAAATCCCTTCCAATCTTTCTTTGAGGAACACTGTTTTTAAACATCTCATTAATTTTTATCAGGCATTTGTTGATAAACTCTGCCCAGCTTTACTCCTCAAAGACTCAGCCTTTCCTGGATGCTGCTTTTGCTGCTTTTTCTAGCTCATTATTAGCCCTAAACTGCCCCCATCACACCTTTTTTGGAATGTGTTGCAGTCCTAAAATGCAGGAATGGATGTTTATTAACAAATGAAATGAAGACCTGTCTGCAATGAAATAAAAGTCAAAAGGAACTGTAAGGAACGCTGCATATATTTTTATCTGCATCTCCCATACCGTCCCGACCTTTTCTGATTTGGGGTCGAGCTACTGATTAACCTTTTATAAAAGCTAACGTGCGCCGCCGAAGGCGTCTGTCGGCGGGAGGTTCAATGGAGCAGAACATTCCAGAACACTAACACCTGATAATGAACAGTTCATAAGGAGGTTCTGCAGCTGAGCACCTTCATGAACATCAGCCCACTTACAGCAAGTCAGGCGAGAAACAAGAAGTAAGGAGAGTGTGTGTGAGTGTGTGTGTGTGTGTGTGTGTGGGTTGGGATGCATTAAATCAAAGAGCACACTCACACACAGTTCCTGGCAGCCAGGTCTTTGTGGATGACCTCTCTCCGTGCCAGGTAGCTCATACCACACGCGATCTGGATGGCCATGTGAACGAGATCCTGCTGGGAAATGGCCTGCAAACAGGATGGAGAGAGCGAGAGAGATCTGAGAGAGTATAAATGATTATGCGGTGTGTAACAAAGCCAGCAATCTGTCAGTGCATCTGTCAGACTACAGAACATTTTAATTACAGCTATGCACTCTCTAACGTCCAGACATTACCACTGTATGTAGATACTTTGCACATCGTGTCTAGTTTTAAACCATAATATTCATTAAAATACAATACAAAATCATTTGGTACAGCATTATACTGTACAAAACAGTAATTATAATCCTTGTTATTTTTATCAAACTCAACGGAATGATACCTTGTTTAGTTTCTGCCTTCAACACTGCAAATCTCTTTTCGCAGTCAAATTTATACAGCAAAGATTAATTCCTATTATACCACTGTTAGTTCCGAGCCCGCAATCCGATTGGCTGAGACCGTTTTCCCCCCCTGACATTATTGACCAACACTATAAGTATTACTCCTCGGCATACACACGTAACCTAGCAATGACCCTAAAATCAGCCAAGTTATAATGACAAGTAAAACTCTATAGCTATAATTAGCATCTGCGAGCATGACTCATCCCTGCGCCCCCTGGTGTTCAGAAATGCAATTGCAGTAGATGGCAGACGAACAGAACGCATGTCTATATGCACACTGTGACATTTTTGCACAGAAATGCATCGTTAGACCCCCTATAAATCGCCTTTCCTCCATTCTGATGGTCGGTTTGAACTTCAGCAGGTTGTCTGGATCATGTCTGCACACCTAAGTGCATTGACTTGCTGTCACGTGATCCGTGATCCCACTAATCCGAACAAGAGTGGCAGAACAAGAAACAAGTTTAGGTAAGCAAGACGCACTACAAGGTAAGATGTAAATTAAGACGGGTTCGGGCTCGTTTACATCACCATACCCGAAGGGTGCAGATGTTGCGCCGTGTCGTCGATAAGCCCCGACATACCACTGGAGCGCTGATGGTAAGCAGCTCTTACGTTTGACACGTTGCCTGTTCAGGCAAATTCCCCCGGTGCCAAGAGATGATTGAATAATTTTTTAACCGCCGGCAAGAACGGTCTTGCGCTGAAAAAATTGTTAGGCTGAAGAAATGCTTATGCGCTCGCTCTAGCCGTGTGCTGATTGATCACATTTTCAGCATCCTGCCCTCTTACTGCAGAGGTGCCATGCCAGCTGGATCGGTGCCCTCCGGGGTTAACCAGCACAAAGGCCGGCTGTGTTCCCTCCACTAAAGCGCCTCACTTCAAACCCAAATTCAGATGAAATCATGCCTCGGCACAATGCAGCCCTTGTATGTAAACTCTTCAGGTGTTCTGCTCGGGTCTCAGAACCGTAACAGAACCTAAAGTGCTGTGCCCAGGCACATAAAACACCTTTTACCTTACGAAAACAGGAGAGATTTACTGCAGTGACTGAGGTTTTGTTGCTGTATGCTTCCACTATGCCATGTCGCTGTGTGAGAGCTGCCTTAGCAGGTTATAAACCAAAATGGAAAATAAGGGAGAAAACAAGAAAAGAAACCAGAGTTTAATGACGACAACATACATCAACCTCACCTAGTAAATAATATCCACCACATAATAATAATTAGAATAACCTCGGTTCTTGACGCATTTTGATTAGAAAAATGTCTCAGTTCTCGTCGTTTGCTCGATACTCGGCGCACTTGCCTAAAACTGCACGAGTCGAGCTGCATCGTTTCAGACAAATCTCGATTCACAATAGCTCTTCCTTAGAGAAGATTTCTACATCCACAGTACTGTATTCTTAGTGCAAATAAATCTCCATGGATCCTACAAAGGTTCGTTTATAAGAGCCAACCCAAAGCAAAACAAGATCTGAATGGTCCAGAACACAGGCTGCAGTTAGCTTAGCAGCTATGCTAGTGCCCGGAGTTCATCAATAGAATAAGTTTTGCTTTTACTTTCACTTTCAGTCCATAATTCACTAAAGGCACGAGATTTTTCAACAGTTTATTACAAAATAAGTTTTGTGTTAATGACTATGGGTTCATGTGAGTGTTAATGTGGAATCGGCTCCTCTATGATACACTACAGACTATATGAAACTCATCGGTTCATGATCCATGTAGCTTCTGATGGATTTGTGGAACATATCCCCATCATAAATCAGGAGCTCCTGTACAATACAGCTCCATTAATGCTGATAATGCCTCATACAGGGGGATTTTATGGGGGTCTGGAACCCATTAATTCAATTTACATTCTTCCTTATGGGTAACATTTGCTCTGAACTCGATGTTTTCGGTTCTCGACGAGCCTTCTGGAACGAATGAACAACGAGAACTGAGGTACCACTGAATTTATAAACTCAGCCACACTCTCCGGCTTAAATTTTTCCAAAGGACTTTAACATTAAGGAGCTTTAAGCAACACTTATCGGTTCTTAAGGGATTGCTTAAGGGAACATTTAAGGGTTTATGATGATTTCCCTTAAGAAAGCCTTTAGGTAACGCTGAAGGCATTTTTTCTGTGACGCCTTTAACTTTGCACGATGTTTAAGGGCAAACCTAAGGCAAAACTGACTTAAGAAAGCCTTTTGTGCGTAGTCCTGAATTAATTTCACCTAAACTTGATGTTACCTCCTTAAAAATCCTGCATGAGCTTAATATAATGTACAATTTCTACTAAATAATACGTCTTCCATGGTCGTTTATGAAATGAGAAGCGACTTGTAGCTCCAGTTAGGGTTAAACAAATTGTTACCCATCCAGTGATTTGCTTTGGCCAGGCTGTGTATATTACTGTTCCTTACACGTCTTAGTGGAGAAAGTGTTCAACCTTTCAACACCGAGGGGTGTAACCCCTTTTGAATTATAGCTGCATGTTGGCAGGTTCGAGTCCCTCCCAATGCAAGATAAATCAGCAGAGATGGATCCAACACCACAAACACGGCTAAACCTCATTCCGTCTGTCATTCCCATCTGAATTATGAACGTTTTCAGATTGATGGTTACTATAATCTATACACAAACACAAGATTTAGATAGATCTTTTGGCTAAATGTTCTAGTAACAAATGTTTCTAGCTAAGACGGACACAGGAGCTCCGTCCATCTCAGTGGGTTCATGCAGCTACACCCAAAAACCTCCTAAAACCTAAATAAAATCCTGTGTGTTTATATATTTGAATAATTAATGAAGTTAAAAATGATCATCAATCAGTCAATCAAGCAAGCTTTATTTATTGCGCCTTTCACACAAATACATTAGAAATTCAAGGTGCCCGGCAGAAACAAGGTTCAAGATAAAATAATAAACTTGGCATGGAAAGTGTACCAGGCACCCGTGAGGCCAGGAAAGGGTACTGGTGACCACGAAGGCTGCAGAAAGGGAACAAGCGTCTGCGATGGCCGGGAAAGGACACAGGCACCAGCAAAGGCTCGGAACTGGGCACAGGTGCCCACGACGGCCATGGAAAGGGGCACAGGTGCCCACGACGGCCATGGAAAGGGGCACAGGTGCCAATGATGGCCATGGAAAGGGAGAGGTGCCAATGATGGCTATGTAAAGGGGAACAGGTGCCCATGACGGCCGGGGAAAGGGGAACAGGTGCCCATGATGGCCATGGAAAGGGAGAGGTGCCCATGATGGCCATGGAAAGGGGAACACGTGCCCACGACAGCCATGGAAAGGGGCACAGGTGCCCATGATGGCCATGGAAAGGGAGAGGTGCCCATGATGGCCATGGAAAGGGGAACACGTGCCCACGACAGCCATGGAAAGGGGCACAGGTGCCCATGATGGCCATGGAAAGGGAGAGGTGCCAATGATGGCCATGGAAAGGGAGAGGTGCCAATGATGGCTATGTGAAGGGGAACACGTGCCCATGTCGGCCGGGGAAAGGGGAACAGGTGCCGGTGTTAGCCATGGAAAGGGGGACAGGTACCTGTGATGGTCGAGGAAAGATAGAGGTGCCAATGACGGCCATGGAAATGGGAACAAGTGCCCGTGACAGCCATGGAAAGGGGTACAGGTGCCTGTGACGGGAAGGGAAAGGGGGGCAGGTGCCCGTGACGACCAATGAAAGGGGAACAGGTGCCCGTGACAGCCATGGAAAAAGGTACAGGTATCTGTGATGGCAAGGGAAAGGGGACAAGTGCCCGTGATGGCCATGGAAAGGGGTACAGGTGTCTGTGACGGTCGGGGAAAGAAAGAGGTGCCAATGATGGCCATGGAAAGAGATACAGGTGCCTGTGACAACCAGGGAAAGGGGGACAGGTGCCCATGACAGCCATGGAAAGGGTGAGGTGACAAAGGGTGCCCATGAAAATGGGAACAGGTGCCCATGCGGCCACAGAAAGGCTGGGGAAAGGGCACCGCGATGCCACGGAAAGTCACCTGTGACAACCACAAAAAGCGACCAGGCGCCCACGAAAGCCAGGAAAGGGGACCGGGGCCTGTGGCGGCTAAAGAAAGGGAGCAAGTGCCCATAACAGCCGGGATGGGGGGGACAAGCGCCCGAGATGGCCAGGAAACGTGCCTGTGATGGCTATGAAGGGGACAGGTGCCCAAGAGAGCCAGGCTAGATTTCTAGGTGTAGGGGGTTAAACGTGTTTTCATGACTCACCTTTGCTCTCGGTTTAAACTCACTGCTCTGTTGTTCCTGTACTGGATACATATGGCTGAAGGTTTACATTCGGGTCTCACCTGAGGGTTGTTGGCCTCGGCGAGTTTGCACTGGCGCAGGAAGAGCTTGAGGTTACCCCAGTTCATGTAGGGCAGCAGGACCATGGGCTTCTCGCCGTCCTCTGTGCACACGTGACTGATAGGCAGCAGGTTCCTGAAGGAGAGGGGGAATCAGGACACGTTAGAACCGGATAAGGAAAATGAGAATATGATTATCGGAGTTGGAGAATTGATCCGAGGAATTACTTCCACAGTCCACACATAAGAGACCCCAAACTCTTTTCACTTCTTAATAAAAGCAATGCTGAAAAATAAACTGCCTATGCTGAAAAAAAAAAAATCCTAGATGAAACACTGCTTGGACCCCAGAGACACCAGACTCTCGAGACTCTACTCGGGTGCAAAAAACTTGAAACGCCAGAGACTCAAGAATCTCAACTCAGATGCCAAAGACTCGAGACTTCGAAACCAGAGGGTCAGACTTGCACACCTGGGACTCGAGGTTCGGATGACAGGGATTCAAAACTCCACTCAGACTCACACCCCAAACTGAAGACACGATTCTGCTTGGACTCAAATGGCAGAAACTCACCTTAACTAATTAATTATTTTACTATTAACAACAGATGGATTTTCTGCCCCTTCATAATTTCTACATACAAATAATTTTTTTATTTAGAAAGTGCTGCTAAGACTCAAACCTAAACATAAAACACTTTCCATGTTATACTAATTGAGGGATAAATGCTGCCATAAAGATAATCTATCAGATGTCATTACTGCCCATTTTAATTAGATCTGGTCATAAAACAAACACATGCAGTTTGTTCTCTATTGTTTCAATCCTACTTACAGCACTTTAGAAATGTTCCTATAACTCTGGATGTCCTGCTCACAGGAGGATAAGGGCTTGCGTGAACTTCGAGTGAGTAAGAGCAGCAGAGGAAAGCCTGTCATCACTTTCAGCCAACATTTATAGGAAGGAAGAGCTTTGTTTCCAATAAAACACCACCTCCACCCCACATAATTCTCCTTAAGATCTTTAAAAAGCTCCGAGGGTGGAGGACAGAGTCTGATCTTTGACCCCCAGACAAGCCCAGTCTGATCTCCATCCGCTCAGTGCGCAGGACAGGATGCAGAGCTCCATACACACACACACACACACACACACACACACACACACACACACACACACACACACACACACACACAATTGTTTGGCACCTTACAGATGCTCTATTGTGAGTTTTCAGGACTCACAACTTAAGGGACCTATTAAAAGTTCATTAAAGTCCCAATAACAAGAAATTTTTTTTTTAAAAACGCCAACAAAAAAGGCAGAAAGAATGGGATTAAGACAGACAATAGACAGACAAAGAAAAATAAAAATGATAAATAATAACAATAAAAAATAAAAAATAAATGAATAAAAGAACCAGAAATAAATAATCTTACAAATGAAACATGAAAGCAGAAAATGAGACAGACGATAGAAAAGAAAGACAAAAAGAAATAAAGAAAGAAAGAAAAAAAGACAGAAAGAAAGACAGAGACAGAAAGTAATGTTCCGATAATTAAATAGGCCTATAAACAGGAGAGGCAAAGACAGACGAAAAAGAAAAGATTACAGACAGAAACAGACAGAGAGAAAGACTTAAGAGAAAGACCGAGACAGTGAGTATTAATGGTTCACTAAAGTTCTAACAACTAAAGAAAGAAAAAGAAAAAAACAAAGAATGAGAGAAAGTGAAAAAGAAAAGAAAAAGAAAAAAGAAAGAGGAAAAAAAGCAACTAAGAAAGAACAAGAGAAGACTGAAAGAAAGAGGTATATAGAGAGAGAGAGAAATACAGAAAGAAAAGAGACATGGAAACACAAAGTCAGAAAGATTAATGGTACATTAAAGTCATAATACCTAAAGAAAAGGAAAGAAAGAAGAGAAAGAAAAAGCATGAGACAAAGGAAAATAAGAAAAGAAAAAAAAGAAAAGAAGAAAGTGATAAAAAGACAAGAACAGGAGAAAGACTAAGAGGTAGAAAGAAAAGAAATACAGAAAGGATGAGAGCTTAAAAAAAAAAAAAAAAAAAAAAGAGATTTCTAATGGACCATGAAAAACAAAACAAAGGCAGAAAGAAAAAGAGTGAAAATAACAAGGAAAAAAGTGAAAGAAAGGAATGCAGATCAACGGAAAACTGTTTCTTTTGTAGCTTTTTCTTAAGGCTGTAATCAGAGTGTACTCGAGTCTAACGAGGAAGAAAGAAAAAAAAACGAAAGAGAATGAAGCGATAGAAAAAGAACAAAAGAAAAAGTGAACTAAAGAGGGGGAGAGAGAAAGAACTACAGAAAGAATGAGAGATAGAAAAACAGACAAAAAGAAAATTAATGGTCCATTGAAGTTATAATACTTAAAGAAAGAAGACAAAACGGCAGAAAGAACGAAAAAGAAAAAAAAGAAAAGTCGAAAGTGATAGAAAGACAAGAACAAAAGAAAGAGGTGGAAAGAAAAGAAATACAGAAATAATCAGAGAGAGATGGATTTCTAATGGACCATGAAACAAGAAACAGAGAAAGGCAGAAAGAAAAAGAATGAAAATAGAGAAAGAAAAAAGAGAAAGAAAGAAATGCAGATTGACAAAACCTGACTCATTTCACTTGTGGCTTTGTCTTAATGCTGTAATCAGAGCGTATTGGGGTCTAACCAGCCAGAAAGAACGAAAGAAAAAAAAAAAGGACAGTGATAGCAAGACAAACAGCAAGAGAAAAACTGAAAGAAAGAGGAGAGAGAAATAAATACACAAAAAATTAGAGCTAGAAAGAAGAGACACACAGAAGGAAAATAAAGGGTTCATTAAAGTTATAATACATAAAAAAGAGAAAGAAATGAGAAGGGGAAAAAAAGAAAAGAAGAAAGCATAGAAAGACGAGAACAAAAAGTCTGAACGAGGCACAAAGAAAAGAAATGCAGAAAAACAGAGCTTGAAAGAAAGAGACAGAATTCTAAAGGCGGAAAAAAAAGAACGAAAATAAGAAGGAAAAAAGAGAAAGGAAAGAAAACGCAGACTGACGTGTAGCTTTTTCTGAAGGCTGTAATCGGAGCGTGTTCCAGTCTAACCAGCCGATTCACTCCAGAGGATTAGCGGGACTTACAATGCCATGTAAATCACAGCACGCGCTTGTACAGGATATTGGACTGCCGAGTGTTTTCAGCCGATTTGCATAAAATGTGAGAAAGCAGCTGGGTTGTAGCCAGACGCCGATGGGGGTGAATATATAAATAATCAGACGGCTCTCATGATTTATTCTATGCAGTGCCTAAATGAGTTCAGCCTCTGGTAAGACTACAAACTCCACAGGCCATCGCTCCTAAATCCTCCTGCAGGGGAAGTGAACAGATCCGGCACGGATTCATCCTCTGTCACGACATACAGCCATTAAACCAGCGGATCCGCAGCGGCGTTTCCGACACTGACACGGAATCCTCCGCTTCCCCAGATCCACCGGGCCCAGGGGGCGAAGAGGGCAGCCTTAAGCGCTGGCGCCTTCCTGCCCCTCTCTTCCCTAACCGTAGCCTGAATCAGAGCATGACTGTGCACTCTCACTCCAACAGGCCAGCGACGCCCAGTCCCAGCGGCAGCGAGCGTCATCCCTCCGTATTACACAAGATCAAGCCTTTTAACAGCCTGATGCATGGCATTACATTTAAAGCACGCATCCGGAACCGACGACTAATTCTGCAGCGCTGGGTTTCCCAGTAACACGTAATAATCCGAGAACTGCAGAACTAGGGTAATCAGATACTGGGATGAGAGATGACTCGGGAGAGATGTGAACGTAAACGTCAAACGTAAATGTTTCACGGATGCTGTGTTTAATTCCAGGGTTGCCAGATCCTGCACGGAAATCTACCAGATCTAACGAAACAAGCCCAAAAGAAGGAAGGTTTCTTTAGGGCTTGGCATAAGAGGACCTGGCAACCATGTTCGAGTCCTCTAAAGTGTTCTGAATGCGCAGGCAGGGAGTAGGGGTATAACGTCAGAGCTGCAACGACTGCAATTTTAATACATGATCAGGTTTTATATCTGTATAAGAATTAAAAATGACGGCACAGAGAAAGGTTTGTTCAGCTTTTCTTTTAATGGAAAGAGCAAATCTTTACCAAGTCGTTTCTTTTCACTGCAAGGGACTGAAGTTTTCTTATTGAAATATCTTATACAAGCATTTACACTACAGCAATAAAAAAAGCCTTTGGCCAAATGTAAAATCAGTAATGGTGAATCGAATCAAATCGTGGGCAGCCTTACACTGCTAATTACGAAACGTTTCTCATGTCGAAGACCTCTCATTATCCAGACTGCGGAAAGTGACTCACCTGTGATGAAGGCCTCGCAGCTTGCAGCTCTCGGTCAGCATCATCGTCACCTGCACCTCCGAGGCATGATCTGACAACAAACGCAAGAACCAACACGGGACTCTGAGACCTTAGTCAGAATCTACAGCTGCGACCTGACAAGAAAGGGGAGTTTTGACGTGATGTGTTCATCTAAACCATCTGAACGTGTCCCTTTGGGTGAGCTACAGAGGAAAATGCTTTGAGAACGTACTGCAGAACATCCGAATACATCTCAGACTCCTAAATCTGCCCCGGATCTGCCCCGTAAACCAGTGAACGCTCTTGATTCCAGCTAACAGAGGTCTGCTTTTATCTCAGAATGCAGCTTGTGGCGGCTTCTCGGTATTTTGGACTAATCTGCATTGTTCCCTGCCTCATGGGTAGTGCCATGGGAAGTTTAAGGGCATGGAACATTGTTTGGCAGCTGGCAGTCCGGGGTAAAACAGGGCAGGAGGGCAAAGGGAGTCCAGCTGCATACTCACAATAAATACATGATATTCTGTCCTATCAGGGTCATGATGGAAACTTGCTGGGTACAAGATAAGACCGAAGCTGATTTATGTCCAATCGGCTCCACAAACTGTGCAAAAGTCTTAGACCGCCATTAGATTTGTTGTTTTTGCATCGGTATAATGACCATATATAACCTACTGTCAGACTTGGATTCATCACTCCATAACACTTTCCACTGATCTACATTCCAATCTTTGTAAGCTTTAGCTCATCTTAGCCTTTTCACCCTGTTCCCCTTCTGAAAAAGTGGTTTCTTGGCTGCTACCCTTCCAAAAAGCATTCCTGATCAAGCTCCTTCAGACTGTATGGGGTCTCCTTGGCTTCCTGATGAAGCTGCCAGATGCTGCTATTGCTCAAGCGTAAGGAGAGGAAACACTAAATACTTGCTAAATGAACACTAAACATCTAGAACCCAACAGTGGCCTAAGACTTTTGCACAGTAGACACAGGCCAAATTCCCTTAGTCCATCATCAACAAGATCCGAGCCTATGAGCTTTACAATTATTAAGCTCCCTAACGCTACACCCTCACTAAACACACACTTGGATGACTTATAAGGGTGAGTAAATGCTTAATGTTGTACGGACAGAATTATTAATGAGAGCTAAACTCTCAACCCATCTTTATCTTAATCATTAAACCCAAGGTGCTGTGTGTGTGTGTGTGTGTGTGTGTGTGTAGGTAGTGAACCAAGAGCCGTACCTTTGACTGTTTTAACAAACACTTGCTTCTCTTTACTGGGGTCTTTCTCATCGAGCAGAACGCCATGAAATATCCGCCCAAAGGTTCCTGCAAAACACAAACACCACTTCTTCATTTCACTGAATTCATCAGACACATCCTGCAGAACCCTCAACGCTCTAAACGAAGCAAAGCACTGCTGCTGGGATCATTTAACAACCTGCCTCTACTCATTCTGCTTTACCCCACTGCTGCTGGGGCAAAACCTCAACTGCCTCGGCCTTAGAAGGCTTCTGAGGCGCCTAAGTGGGAGAACAAAGCCACGGGAAACACAGTGTACCTAACACAAAGTGTGAGTGCATGTCTTTTGGTGTTTGCTGAAGCTGAAATGAGGAACAGACTTAGTGTGAAGCAATCACACTACTGATTATTAGGGTAATTGGTGACCTAGCAATAGCGCCCCCTACATTCCTCCGGTTGATTGAGCACAACATTTGATTTATTATATACACCATTTTCTAATAGTCTACATTTTTATATTTTCTATTTTAATACATACATACATACATACATACATACACACACACACACACACAACTAGCCTTGATGTAACCTTGTGTGTGTTGCTGAAATGGCCACGGATGCTGAAAGTGATGTTAAATAAAAACAAACAAACAAACAAACAACATTATAATCTTCATAATATTGTATTCTCTTTAACTGATTATAGTTATATAATAAGTTCTTTCTTAAGTATGTTCTGTATTATATATACACACACTATACTGTCTATTATAATTATGTTTTATATTCTCTATTTTATTGTACTCTTCCAAAAAAAAAAAAAAAAAAAAAACAAATATAATATATATAAAAAATGTATTATATATTCCAATTTTTAATATTTTCTATTTTTTATTTTACTATACACTTCACAATATTGTACTCTAATTTATTATAATCTACCTATTGAATTTTATTTATTAAACTACTGTCTTATATTCTATAGTTTTATAGTTCCTGTTTTAATATAAATTCCATAATACTGTATTTTCTTTAATTTAGTAGTATAGTAGTGTAGTATAGTAGTATATAATAGCCTATATATTATTTTTATTTCATTTATAATATGTTCTTTAAATATATTCTCCCTTCACTTTTGTATTTAGCTTCTTTTTATTTAAACTATTTCTATACATTTATTAATTATTTTGTAAATTTTGTTTAGCTTTTTCTTACATAGCATTCAGGCTGCCCAAGGAGGGCCCTTTTGGAGTCTTGGTGGTAACCAGGTTACTTACCTGTCACCTCTGCTCAATAAGGGCCATGAGAGGTGAAGAGAGAATAAAATGGAATTCAGGTGGCGCCGTTATGAGGTCCTGTGATGGACTGGCGCCCCATGCAGGAAAAACCTTTGCATGCGCTCAATGAATTCTGGGAGAGCCTACAGACCCCTTCTATGGCCCTAACCAGAATAAGCAACGGAACAGATCAGGATGCCATGTCAACAAAACTTACCCTCTGAGGACACGAGAACCTGCAGTGACTCCGATTACTGGACTAAATAATGCTGATACGCATATTCCCTGTTAATATATTTCATACTTTATTTATTATAAATACTACGGTCTTAAATGCTATAGCTTTATAGACTTGAGTGTTGAGCTGAAGGCAACTGGACTACTTCTTGGTTCTTGAAGACGTTATTTTATGATAGTAGTGATCCCATGCTTTCTCTGGAACACACTGCACTGGAGGATAGGTGTTAACTCCAAAGTACTTATTGTACTGTGTATACTGGGGGGAAATCCTTTAACATAACGAACCAACAATCAAGCATGAAATTACAGGACTTTGTTCGTGTTCTACGTTTCCCAAGCCTCCTGTGAAAAGCTTCCCCTGAGACTCGTTAGATTTACTCAGGCTCCACACAAAGTCGGTTATTGTTTAGGAAGAAAAGCAAAGCAAAGCACCGAAAGCCCTCTTGAGTAATCGCAGTCCGTCGTCAGGGTACAGAGCATGGAACGATTGTTCAAACTATAGAAGCAGGAACATAGACGTTAAGGCATCGTGGAGCTTTAGCTTTGACGTAAACGCATGAATGGTGCTGTTTGCCCAAGGCCCAGAGGTTCGCTGACGTGTAACACGGCTGTGACGCAACTTCTTCAGGACTGAACGTGCAGCACGTGAGCAGTTAAGCCCAGCTGGTTAGACCATTATATATGGTGTAACTGCCAGAAAGTGTGACCTGACCTACAACTTAAAGTCTTAGAACGCTTGATTGATTTTCTGACCTTACACAAGAGGCATTTCTGATCAGGTTATTAAATCACTTTCAACAATTAAGATGTGAAATCATTCAAAACAAGAGTGGATCATGCAGAAAGCCCATTGGTCTGTTTTATTGGTCTGCATTAGTGATACACTGAAATAATCATTCTTGGAAGTTGTAATATTTAAATATTAAATAACTCACCCAGATAGAAATGTGGGATTGCTGCAAAACTCGGGATGCAGATATGTAAATGATTACAGGTGTGGTCTGATTAGACACACGAGAGGCCATGAAAGTGCCTCCCCTATAGCGCTGCCCAATAAAAAGGCTCTCGGAGGCTACTTTTGGGTAGCGTACCCCTTGGTGAGAGAACGTTGCTGCTAGCCTTGCCTGTCCACAGCTGTTCCTGTAGATCCTACAACCCATAGGTTTGCTGAAGCAGCCATCCCAGCTGGTCCGTAAATGCTCAATTAGCGATAAATCTGGCAACCGGGCAGGCCAAGGAATTATTCCAGACATTCCTGGCAAACCCTCGATGTGTGGGTGAGTGTTATCCTGCTGAAAAATGCCAGTTGGAAGCCCGCTGATCTGTTAGTGTCCCTCTTATCACTACTAGGGGTGACTGACTCATACGCGATGGCTCCCCAGAACATCGCAGCGAAGGCAGGATTGAAGCGCTCACCACGAGGCCTCCATACTCAAACTCGACCTCCGTCGGATCCCAAACAGAACCTGGATTCATCGCTAAAGACGATACGTTTTCAGTACAGTCCACGGCAAACGAAGGCGACTGTGGCCGGCTGTCAATGGCTAACACGCACAACAAATTTCCTTCTCCTAAGCCTCTGGAAATGGTCCGTACAGAATCAGGGGTGTGTAGTGAAGGTACCCCGTGTCTGGATGGTGGATAACCAAACTACTTGAGCTGCTCGTGCTTGTCGGTGGATCAAATGATCCTCTTTACAGGGGGTCTGTCTGGGCCGTCCGGAGCCTGTTCACCGTGTGCATGTGCCCCCATAAAACCACACAGCAGCTTGGTCAGAACGCAATAGATGGAGCAATTAATGGAAATGTACATCCTGCTTCCGTCAGTCCAATGATGCGCCCCCTCTCAAAATCTGCCACCTGGAAGAAATGTCTTCGAGTGCCATCTCTCACCAAGATGGACACTACCCAAAAGTAGCCTCCAAGAGCCTTTTTATAAACAGCACCCTCTTGTGGCAAGACCCAGTATCTAATCACCTGTAATCATTTAGATATCTGCCTGAGACAGGACTGCATGCCGAGTTTTACAGCGATCCCACATTTCCATCCCGGTTAGTTATTTTTTAAAGTTAAATAAATATGGTTTAATGCTTACATATAACATCTAGGCTGCCCAAGGAGGTCGGGTCCCGCTTTGAGTCTCGGCCCGCCCAAGGTTTATTCCGTATAACGTGTAGGGAGAACCTACTGTTCACTTACGTCCACTACAGCACTGTGCAAAAGTCTTAAGCCACCATTAGATGTTGTTTTAGCAATGCTATAATGATCACACATAACATATTGTCGGCGACTGGAGCCAAAAAGTTAAAACTTGGATGTGTCACTCCATAATCCTTTTTCCCACTGATCTTCATTACAATCTTTGTCAGCCTTAGCCTTTTCACCCTGCTCCTTTTCTGGAAAAGTGGTTCTTGGCACAAAAAGCATTCCTGATCAAACATCTCCAGACTGTGGAAGGGTCAATAACCGATGCTGCTACTGCTCAAGTCTAAGGGGAGGAGACCAAATACTCACCACTGTAGCCTATAGCCTTATTTTTCATTTTTAACACCAAGAAATGATGATCTATGGCTGTTACACTATTGCTAAAGCAACAGCATATCTAATCTAAAGGTGGCAGCTCGACCCTAGTGAGTGTTTTAATCTCCGGTCTTATGTAAAGCGTTTGGGCAGCGCTCCAGACGATCCAGTGTGCTTTGCAAAGTCTACGAACCGAAGCAGCCTCTTAGTGACTCATTCCCATAAACAAATAAAACGGCTCCCTTCGGCAGAGGTGCTCAGACGCCTTGCACAAGGCTGGACGTGTGACTGCAGGGCCTCGTCCTGAACGGTCCACGTTTGCCTAAAGCCCAGAGGTTCGCTGACGTCTAACACGGCTGTGACGCAACTTCTCCAGGACTGAACGTGCAGCTCGGCTTCACAAAAACACGACATTTCATAAGCGCCGGTTCTGAGGAGGACTGCGCCAGGAGAGGAGGGGAGGAGAGGGGAACGGACGCACCTTCGTGCAGGACATCACGGAGCGTGACCCTCTCTCGGGAGATGGCGATGTCTTTGACCTTTGCTTTGGCCTCTAGAAGGGTGACGCTCCTCAAGTCGTTCTTCTCGATCCGCAGCGAAGGGTAACCTAACGCATTCAAACACAAACACACACGCTATAAACTCAGCTTTCTGATGAGGAACACAAGACCAAACATTACTCTGCACGGGCAGCAGGATCCGACAGTCAAACCCTCTTATGATCTCGGACTAGGGCTGGGCAATATGACGATATCTTATCGTATCGCGATACATTTACCATCGGGATAGACGATATTCTTTTCAGAGCACATTGAGGAAATCGTTGGTGCTTAATGAACACTGACCAACTGCATAATTCATTATAAAGGTTATAATTAGTCCTGCTTAATTTGATAAACTGCAGCACATTTTGAATAAAAATCACTTTGCTAAGTACGGGATAATTTTGAATAGTAGTTTTTAAGAATCTGTCACGACTGTACTGTCATAATGTCTTTAAATATCGCGATACAATATCTGTACTGTCACCCACCCCTACCTCGGACCTCATTCCTGGAAATGGGGTTCAGATAATGAATACTCAGATAATGAGAGTGCTACATTCATCATATATACATATTACTTTTATATATATATACACTTATATATACACTTTTTTACTTTTGTTATTATATTTACTTTAAATATGTTCTCTATTAATTGTTCTACTTAGCTCCTGTGTATTTAAACTATTGCCATAAACATTAATTATGTAACTTAAGTTATGTATATTAATTCTTAGAGGTCACCCAACCAGGTCAGGTCCCTTTTTTAATCTTCATCCTCCCAAGGTTTCGTCCTTATAAGGTTTAGGGAGTTTTTCCTTGCCACTGTCACCCTAGGCTTGATCAATTCAAGCTTAGATAACTGAAGAGGACCTTATATTGCAAAGCTGCTGTGGGACAAGGCTCCATTGTAAAAAATCTGAATCACAGAGAATCACTGTGAGCCACTCTAACTGTAGCAGACTTCTGTAGTTGTGCTTGAACACGGCCTCGAATAAAGCACACAAAGCATGCTTACTGTGCAATGTTTGTGTGTAAAAGGTGATGGGTGTTCATGTTGGAACAATCTTAGCTACACTGAAACCGGAGTTAAAGCCTATTCATGCCGACTAAGATTCTTTCACACAAGACAGACCTTCACACCGAGTGCACTACGTTTTTTGTCTAAACTCTCTGAAAACTCCCCGTCCACTTTTGCTTTCTTTAATTTCTCTTCTCTTAATGTGTCGGAGATTTCTCCGTGTCTTTTTCACATCGTCAACTTAAAAAAACAAAAACATGAGTGCAGGAAGCTCTAGTTTGTGTTTTTAATAAATTATCAGACGCTTCCATCCAGTCCCTGTGAGCCAGAGCTTTTCTTTAATATCCATGTTTTTAGAGGCAGCCTGTTGCTCGTCCTATAAGCTCCTGATGAGCTGTTCTGCCCGGCAACCGAGCTCTGATTGGTCAGCCTGATTTTAATGCAGAAATTAGAACAGGCTTCAATTAAACAAACTCGGTCTATTTTTTTCGTCCATAAAAACCGGACTGGCCTTGTGAAAAGGCCTTTATATTAAAGCTTGGTTTTCTGAAGGTTTTCTGAAGAAAATAGTTTTACAGCCGGCACTAAGTCCAAGCTGCTCTTGTCTGCTAAATGCCTACAATCTAAATGTTTTTCATAATGTTGATTCCTAGGTCTGGGAAGGGACTGCTGATGTCCTGGTACTGAGAAGTAATTAAAGCAATAATAAAAACATGACGTAATTTGAAAGCAAAACATGAAATAATTTCTGACATTTAATGCAACTGCATTGTTTGAACACCAGAGGGTGCACTCATGCATATCTTCTGTTCACCATGGAAAACGGAGCACAGTGAGCTTGTTTGTTTTCAATTTAAGATGGCCCTCAGTTATATTTCTAGTAATTAAAATTATTTTTATTACAGAGGACTAAAGTATTTTACAAAGTAGTTTACACAATTTTGTTTTTTCATCTAACATAAACTCGATAAATGTGAGAAAACTGAATTGTGAACTCAGTATCATAAATCAAATTGAACCAGAAGTAGAGCGTATCGTTACACCCCTAATTAATCGGGTAAATACTTGTGGAGAAAACATTAACTGAACGTGAGACTGAACTTAACCTGAGTGTGTAACCCGGCACGCTTTGCTTTTTGTGTGGCTTTTATACATTGACCTGCATCTTATTTGGCAACCCCGGAATTAAGCACAGCGAAATGGCTTCCAAACGCTTTGTGGAGACTCCAAACGTTTTGTGAAATGCAGACTATGCTCGGGAATATGAATAATTTGATTATTTGATATTAAAGTTTGAAGTTTACGTCCCATCTTTCTGTGAGATTATCGGCTGGCTGCAAAGCAGAAAGCCGATTCCGGCCCGAGTCAAAACCCGAGTTTCCTGTTATCTGATTACTGAGTGCATGGAAACTCGTTCATCAGATCACTGCTGACCCCTGATTTTCTGAACTTCTCGGATTATTATGTAAAATAATTATGTAAACTCAGTACCAGGACTGTGTTGGTTTAGTGTTCAGTCCCACCACAGCTGATTTTGGGTAATTCAGTAAGTCCATTAACTATCAATTGCTTGAAAGATTTTATCAGTTGCAAGATAAAGACCTCTGCTAAACGCTGTAAACGACGTGCCAAGTACTCCCAAGATGTGTTTTCTTCTTTTTCCACTGCTAACCCTATAAAGCCATAAATGAAAGCGTGTTTATGTGCAGCTCTGTAAGTGATTGCGTACATTAAGCTTCATTAAGTGTTCAGTTAAAGCACGATAAGGAAACGGCTCCATTTGGTTTAAAGCACTAAAAGTACAAACTAAAAACAAGACGCCCCTCACACTTTACCTACAAAACAAAAAAAATCCCATAACCTCAAAAAAATCCCTACGTTTATCACAATAATGAATGCTAAGCTGTTCAAACCTCAAATCTTCAATCTACTGAGAAGCACTTCCTATTACTTCTTTAACCTTTTGGCAGTAGAATTTGTTTTTAATGTAAAATGTACGTAGGGTTTCGTGTTGCTTAGTAATTATTTTGCACATTAAGCCACAGTGTTTACAATGAGCATTAAAACAGCTTATTGGGTTAAAAGAGCAAACTAAAACCACAAGAATTCTCTCATTTATATTTTAGCATTCAGCCGACACCCTTATCCACAGCTGATGCCATCTTACAATCCAAACAACTGAGGATAACTCAAGAACCCTGGCCAGAGGTGGAATTTGAACCCTGGACCTTGTAGTTCACAGTCTGTTACCTGCTGTTCAAAAACAACAATCCGAGATCTAAATAAGCTTATAAATCAGAGGTTTATGTTGACCTTCCTCTCGTTATAAATACAGAAGTAAGCAGCTAAATGCAGCTGAATCAAAATCAGATCGGTAATCAGGTAACAGGGAAGCTCCGGGTTTACATGATTCGGGCAGTTACCGGATTTCTACTTTGCAACCGTCCAAATAATCTCACAGAAATGTGTGACAAACTTCAAACTTTAATATTAGTGAAAGAAATTCTTCGTTTTTCCGTGTATATACTGCGTTTCAGAGTCTCCACAAAGCGCTCGAGAGCCGTTTTGCCGCCTTTAAATCAGTGACGCGTTTAATTCCGGGGTTGCCAGATCCAGCGAGAACAAAAATATAGCCAAGTCTTTAGACGAGCGCTGACTGAAAACTGATTACAATCGGGTAAACACGCAAAAAGTAAATCTGATTACTGGGGTAGAATACAGCTCTCCTTATGGGATTTCTTAATCTGATTTCTAGATCGGAGTATGCTGTATGCATGACCACTGGAATGATCAGATAACTGCAGAAATACGATCGGATTATTAAGTGCATGGAAACCCACTCACAGTTCCTTTTCTACATCAAACCTGTTTCTATTCCACCCCAAACACCTTCGTTTTATTAATCTGATGGACAAGATGACTGTGGTAGATCAAGGGTTAAAATGTAGGGGATATGTATTAGCAAAAGTGCAAAAGTCTTAGTCCACCATTAGATTAGACATACCATTGTTTTAGCAATAGTAGAATGACCATATAGAATTATTTGGAAATTTGTATGCAGTTTTATAAATGCAGTTACTGAAAAATAAGCTTTTATGGGTTACAGTGGTAAGTACTTAGCATTTGGTGTACACTTCCTGTACTTTCTGTTTGCATCTCAATAAAGAGACTGAGAAATAATAATATATGGTCACTATACCATTGCCAAAACAACAAATCTAATGGTGGCCTAAGACTTCTGCACAGTGCTGTACATCTGATATTTTATTAGACAAAGCAGAAAACTGGTGCTGAATAAAAAATACT
This sequence comes from Ancistrus triradiatus, assembly GCA_025084515.1. NCBI lineage: Eukaryota > Metazoa > Chordata > Actinopteri > Siluriformes > Loricariidae > Ancistrus > Ancistrus triradiatus. Next base: position 188,451 of record JAJAGP010000263.1, on the reverse strand, counting down.
ACATCCTACACTAAGAGTAAGAGCAGTACGTATTAACTCTTACCTTTACTGATTTTGTTTCTGTTTAAGGCTAAAGCTTCATGTTTTATTTCAAGTCCACACATTTTTAGTGTCACATACAGGAACGCGTACTTGTGACTGAAGCATCAGAGCGCCTCCAAGTGGCAAAACAGAGAACATGTTTTTGTGAAAGAGGAACAGAGCAAAAATAAACACTGATCATCGTCACAAATAAAATACTTCAATCCAAAACATACAGCACAGGACGAAAGGTCACAAAACGTGGGAGAAAACTAACCTTTAAGTTAAGTTCATTTATTCTTAGAAACTAAAAAGAAACAAATTCTTGAGTGATCACCAACTTAGAGACTCGGACTCCCTGTTTCACTCCAAGTTGGGACTTTGGTGACAGAGCAGTTACTGACGTCTTACCCAGAAGGTCCAGGATTTAAGTGCCAGCACTGCCAAGTTACCCTCATGCCTCCAATGGTATTACTCTAAGCTACTCTGCCTGAGGAGATGTGCCGGATTAGTTCAAGTCCCAGCTTGGAATTGTGCATAGGAGAATCAAGACTCAATTTTGGTTTCAACATGGACTAGAGTCTCAACATGGACTGGCATGTCAGAGCCCTGCCAGAGACTCGAGACCTGACTAGAACTCGAGACTCAGATTTGCATGGGCAGAGACACAAGGCTAGAGACCTTTGTTTAATTTATATTAGTCTATATATGTATTAATGTATATAATACAGGGCTGCAACAATGAATCAATAAAATCGATAATAATCGATTATTAAAAGTGTCGACAACGAATTTCATTATTTGTGTGTTCGTTGTGTGATTTATGTGTCCCCCTGCCTTATCATATCCACTTACATTACTTGTGGCACTTTGTCAACGCTGGGGGAAAAAAAATACGAGCGATTGAACGGAGCGAGGCGGAGCCGGCGCGGACGCGGAATCTTCAAAACAAGTTAGCGTTAAGAATTCACGCTTCACACAACTAAAAAATGTGTAACATGCAAACAAAGTGATTTGACCCGGCACAGGAGCGACACGGTGCTGATACAGCCCTCGAAATGAAAACATGTTTCCTCACTTCAAAACGGAACAAACTCGGGATATTGTGGTGACTTACGCTGCTGTTGCGGTGACCGATGAGGATGAAAGGAGCTCAACAACAGCGTAAGTCACCACAATATCCCGAGTTTGTTCCGTTTTGAATTGAGGAAACATAACGGCGCACTCACACTATGCCAACAGGAATAGCACCGTTGATGCTTGTTAGCTGGATAATGACAGTGATGTAGTTAATTGGTCACGCTAGCCAAGTCCTGATTATGCATTCCTGGTACTTCAGCACTGTCTGAGCGTGTATCTTCTGTGGCAAGAAATATGGTCTCTAAAAAGAGAGCCAGCTTTAGCCAGGAGCATGTTGCCATGCTAACATTTTTGGATTGCAATGCAAGTTCCTAAAGAAAGGGAGTGAATGAGTTTGTATGTAGTGTTTGCATCAGAGAAGCACTTATTTTTCTTTATTATTTAATTGGTTATTTTAATTTATTAATAAATTAAATTTATTATTATTAATTTATTGTAAGCACTTATTTGCTCTGTTATTTAATGTTATATTTCTGAAAAAAGACATGCAAAGGTTGTTGTTTTTTTTTACCTGATTCATCGATATTTTTTCGATATTCATCGAAAAAAATAATAGACTGATTAATCGATTATTAAAACAATCGTTAGTTGCAGCCCTAATATAATAAACATATTTCAGCTGGCAACAAGTTCTTTAACCCTAACTGATGCAGTGAGTAGCTTCTCATTTGTTAAACAACCATCGCAAGACATGTCATGGAAAAGATGTTCATCTGTCTCAGAAGGGTCAGATTATGGGCCTGCATCAAGCAGACAAAATGTCTAAGGAGATACAACTACTAAAATGGGATTAGAACTGTCCAACGCATTATTAAAAAGTGGAAGGACAGTGAGGAAACATCATCTTCGAGGAAGGAATGTGGTCAGAATAGAATCCTGATTGATCGTGATCGGCGATCACAGAAAAACGACAGTAGAACTTAGAGATATGTTTAATAGTCAAAGTAGGACCATTTCCACACGCACAACGCAAAGGGAACTCAAGGGATTCAAGCTTAACAGCTGTGTAACCTTAACAAAACCGCTTCAGTTTGCTAGGCAGCATAAAGATCGGACTCTGGAGCAATGGAAGATGGTCATGTGGTCTGACGAGTCCAGATTTACCCTGTTCCAGAGTGATGGGCCTGAATGTACTGAACCACCAGGTCATTCCATCAATGAATTTTTTCCAATATGGCAATGCCACGATTCATCTGGAAATTGTGGAAGAGTGGTTCAGGGAGCATGAGCCATCATTTTCACACATGGCCACCACAGAATCCAGACCTGAACCCCATTGAGAATCTTTGGGATGTGCTGGAGGAGACTTTGCGTTGTGGAACAAATCTCCCATCATCAGTACAAGATCTTGGGGAAAAATGAATGCAGCATATATCGTAGAGGCTTTACAGCGAATGCGCGCTCTAATCAAAGCTAAATCATATCGCGATAAACGATTTACATCTCAATATATCTCTCATTCACTACCAACCAAGTCTAACACACACACACACACACACACACACACACTTATTGTATTTTCTTTAAATATTGTTCTGTGTTATTTTTTATTTGGTCTCTGTTTATTAAACGATTACCACAGACATTAAATTGGTAGCATCGTTCATCTGTGAATATATTGTGGTGAGAAGATTACACGAAGCACCATTCACACAAAGCTGCTGAGACGATGACTGTGATGATGATGGTGGTTAGAAGAAGAGCAGTAAGTGTTAGTACGGGGAGTTCCGAGCATGGTGAGCAGCACTTACTTTTGCTTTCATGGGAGGGGGCACCGGGGTGGGGGAAGGAGGCGCCTGAGAGCTGCAGCATGGGAGCAGAGCCAGCGTGAACATCTGATGGAGGAATGAGGTGGAGATGGAATGAATGGGGCAAGAAAGAGAAGACAAGACACAGAGAGAGAGAGAGAGAGAGAGAGTGAGTGTTAGGTAAAAGGATGCGTAAATATGGCAGGTGTTCACGCTGTCGAAACACACATAAGCAGCGAGGATGGAACATGGAGTGAAAACCCAACCTACAGAACCCAGAACCTGTTGGGAACAATCGCTGCAGGCTCTGAGCACTAGGTCTGTCTAGTCATAATGCAAAGGTAAAAGAAGAAGAGCAACACAGAATACTAGGGGTGCAGCGAGACACTGTTCACGATTCCATATTCTTATAATAAAAAAATGTACACATTGCAAACCAAGGCACATTTTCTTGAACAAGTCTTTAAACATAACATTGTGTAAACATTACACATTACACAAGCTTCTCTGAAATGTTCGAATATCGGCCTCATAAGATATCGGTCGATGCTGATGATCTCAAAATCGGCCCGATTAATCGGTCTACCATTAACAGCAGCACCCGACAGCTCCTGGATACCAAATTGATCCTTCTTCAGTCTGAAGAAGCTCGATCAGGAATTGTTTTTAGAAGGTTAGCAGCAAATAATCCACTTTTTCAGAAAGAGAACAGGGAGAAAAGACTAAAATATGCCAAAGCTTACAATGAAGGAGGCTTATTGAGCACCGAACGCAAGTATGAAATTTTAGGGTCCAATCAACAAGATGTTATATATAATCATTATAGCACTGCTAAGGCAAATCTAGTGGCGGCCTAAGACTTTTGCACAGTGCTGTTCATCTAACAGGCACTCATACAGACAATGCGCTCAAATTAGAGGCCTGTGTGGGGATTACACTTTTCCCAAACCCCCCGGCCCACCTTGTGCCCCAACATCGTTCCTGCTAAAACAAAAAATCATTTTATCATCTTATCAATATTCCAGGCTCAAGCTGTTTATTCCCTTGCAGTCAATTCATACTGCGTAGTGGGTTTGAGTTAAACACAGCCACAGATTCGATCCTGCTCTACATACATATGACCACAAGGGGGCACCTATGTGATAGGAAAGAGTACGGATTAGAAATGCATAAAGAGGCACAGCGGTTGGCACCGTGCCCAGAGATCCCTGGTTCGATTCCTGGGCCCGTGATCATCAATTCCGTCAAATCTGCTCTCTTTCAGAAGACGCGTCTCGATAGTTTTGGGCTGCGTTATTATGAATTTCTGTCTTTTGTTTACATGCAAAACTTTTAACTTTGTTTTCATAAATCAGTGATGGATCAGTTACTCAATATACAAAAACAAAAGGAAATTTAACATTTAGAATGGACATTGTTGATTAGGCCGTTGCAGATAAAAAGGTCACCAGGCTCTTATGACTAAGCCTCCTTACTCGTGTTTAGCCTGTTCGATCCTTCACTAACAATGAGCTCATCGGGTACAGGAATGTGTCTGAGTGAGTGCTGAGGGTCTTACTGGTGACCGAGGTGGCGTTATTCGGAGTGTCTGCCCTCAGGTACTGTGTGGTCTGGGTGGAGGGCTGAGAAAGACCCTGTGAGCTCCCGCTGTCACTCTCACTGCAGAGGGAGAGACAAACAGACTGATTATTCCATTCACCAAGCATCGGGTCCCTCAGGCTCTGGACCTCATAGGTCCAGCTGATGGTGCTGGGGGGCAAAGACCAAGCACAGGTACACGGCGCTGACCTCTCTGCTCTGGACTCCACCACAGGACTCAATCACTTTCATCTTCACAGAGCCTGGAACTGTTTTTTGTTCATTTGAACTTTTCCCTTCTCCTTTTGTTTAGTATTACTTTTCTCTTCCAAACAAATATTTTATTTTATCTTGCTTTATTTTGCCTTATTTTATTTGAATTGATCTTATTTATTTCATTTGAATACATTTTTCCCCCAATCCAATTCACTGATTGTTCTTACTGCTCTTTATTATTTATTGTTATTTATTCTGCTCCGGGTGACAAAAAGGGCTGAATAAGTAAACTAGAAATAAAACTTTATATATAAAATTCAATATTAATAGAATGAATATTAATTTAATATAATTTAATTATAATTAATTTAATTTTTTTTGTATGTTTATACAACAAGTAAACTAGAAATTAAATTAAATTCAGCCCTTTTTTGTTTTATTTTACTCATGCATTTATTATTTATTTATTTCTATTTATTATGGTCTAGGTTCTAGAAGTTTTAGTTTTAGATTTTTTTTTTTTTAATACATTTGAATCCCCATCCAATTAGCTGACTGTTCTTACTGTTTGTATTCTTATTCGTTTTTATTTATTCTGCTCCAGGTGATAGATGTTTTATTTCATTTCATATTTATTTATTTTATTTTAATATATTTGTATCCCAGTGCAATAAACTAATTGCTCGTACTATTTGTGTTATATATTTATTTTAATTTATTCTGCTCCAGGTGACAGATATTTTGCTTTATTTATTTTACTTTATAATCCCCATATTTAATTGCTTAATTTGTTAATTTTTATTATTTTTTTTAGTCTGCACCAGCGGATTTTATTTATTTTATCACCATATTCGATTGCTTAATATCTAGTGTACCAATTCATCTCTTTTTGTTCTTTTTACTCAAACATGTTTCTTACTTTATTTTTCTATTTGTATTTATTCTGCTCCAGGTGATACGTTTTCATTTTTTATTTAATTGTTATTTTTGGCTGTTGGTTTGTTTGGTTCTTAATGCCACGCTGGCACCGACGGTCACAATCATGGCAGCCATCAGGAGGAAGGACCTTATAAGGACACACTGAAACTCGTAGTGGGCGTGTTTATGTATATGTAACAATGATTATTATTATTATTATTATTATTATTATTATTATTATTATTATTATTATTATTATTATAAGTTACGCCACAGTTTAAGGCTGTTTCAGGCCTTCCAAAGTAACTCGATTTTTTGTTTGTTTGTTTTTGGGTGTTTCATTTAAAACCTAGAACATAATACAGCACTGAAGGGGTTTAGTTTTTTTTACAAATAATATTACATTACAATAGGAAATAAAAATCTGTCTTTTAAACGAGCAGAGGCGGTGTTTAACAGCAGAAGTCTCATGTCTGTGTGTCACGGTTGCCAGGTTTGCTTAATCCAAGCGACTTTGAGCTTAGTTTTCTAGAAAACTGCTTACAAATATTGGTAGGTGCAGGTTTTTGGGGCTTGTTTCTAAAGTGTAGTTGCTTATTCGGGCTCTCTGATCCTGTCTCTGTCTCTGCAATATTCCTACAAACTGCTTTTGTCCGACCTCTAACGTTAAAAGGAAATGTACATTATTATTATTTGTTTTTAACTGATCAAATGGACACTCACATTATGCTAGGTCACCTGTTTTGTGCTTTTCTTATTCTTTTGAGCCAATTTGTTTCTTTTGGGCTCGTTTCCATAGACCTATTGCTTGTTTCTCTCGTGGGATCTGGCAACCCTGGTGTGTGTGTACCTAGTCTTGCTATACTTAGGAGGACCAAATTTCCTTATGATGCTAGAAAAACCTGGAAATGTCGACTTATTTAACCGCTTCCACTCGTGTTTTCATTTATGTATCGCCTGCACACAGTTTTATGTTTACATTACAACAGAATAACAGACTATATGACCATGGTAATGTCTGGTTATGGCATGGTTATGCCCATTTTGGTTATGGACCTTTTTCACAGAACCTAATGCGATCATTAAATGGTGCAAACCTGCAGTTAAAGCAATTCAGGCAACAGACATGGTCAATTTTTCCCCTTAGTTATATTTACAACTGCATTTAATAAAGCAAAACTGTTTTTTATCCGGTGACTCAATAATCTACGCAATACTAAAGAACCCCGAACAGCTTGAGAGCTCTAAATCATAAGTAGGTTTTAAATCCGGCTTTAAACACGCCTCCAGATCTTGTACCCCTGGTGTAATCTGGGATTTTGGGGCAATACCACATATTTTCCACATCTGAACTGTGTGGGATTTTGGGGACTAAATAAACCTGTCTCAACTGAACTGGAAGAGGCTCTGCTGATTTTAAACGAGGCCCTGACAGAACCACGGCTACGCCAATGAGCCTGCATCCCACCTGTCATCCACCTCCACCCTCTTCATGCTGTGCAGGTGTAGCACGGCCAGGATGATGGCTACGAGGAAGATGACGGCACAGCACACCCCCACGCTGATGTAGAAGACCCTGGTGGACGTCGTAGGAGCGTTCAGAGTGTCTACTGAGGGAAAACCAAGCCCAGTCAGTCAGAAACAACAGACACCATTCACATAAGCATAGGTAAGAGCACTCACAATCAGGCCTGGTTTTGTTGGGGAACGGGAGGATTTTGGGCTGATCTGGCTGATCCAGTCCTAGGAAAAGATACAGGCATGTTTAGACCAACGATAAAAGCATCTTAAAAGAGATTAACATAGCAGCAACAGACACAAGCAGGAACAGGACCCTAAAACAGATTCCACTTCCAAACCAAAGCTACAGAAGCAGTGAAATCAAATGAACACAGTCCATGTAGCTTTAAAGGTGTAGGTCTTCTACAGGGGTATCTATCCTCTGATAGAGCTATAGCTAGAACCTACATAGGAGCAGGATATTCTAGGTTAGTTTAGGATCAGAAGCATCAGCAGTTGCTGGCTTACAAGCTCAAAAAGGCCAGAAAGAAAACTTTCTTTAGAGACCCGTCAGTCTGTTGTTGTGTTAAGAAAGGAAGGCTACTCAGGGCGAGAGATTGGAAAGAAACTGAAAAGATTTCAAAAGTAGCACGAACCGGCTCTAACAAGGACAGAAAAAGGAGTGGGAGGCCCCGATGCACAACTGTGCATGGAGATGAATATCTTCGAGTGTGCAGTTTGAGATGAAGACGCCTCGCAGGTTGTCAGCTGCAGTAAATGGAAGCCGCCAAACGCCAGTGAAGAGGCGACTTCTGGATGCTGGACTTCATGGCAGAATTGCCAAAGAAAAGCCATACCTCCCACCGGCCAATAAAAGACAAGACTGAGATGGGCCAAAGAGAAAAGACATGAAGATTTGAAGAAGGTGTTGTGGACAGACGAGTCCAAGTTTCTTATATAGAGTGGAAGGGACCATGAAGAAGGAAGGCTACCACAAGATCTGTGGACATGTCGATTGGGGCCAATTTCCTCCTACAACAGGATAACAACAACCCCAAACACACCTCCAAAGTGTCTCAGCAATATTTAAAAATAAGGAGTCAGCCAGAATTCTGACTGTAACGCAAGAGGCAGCACAGTGTCTGGATCTGAACCCTACTGAGATGTCTGCCAGGCTGTAATTGCTGCAAAAGTTTTTTGATGGCAAAATCTGACGTACACAATCATCATTTCCATTACAATTAATATTTCTTACTCTGGCAATGTCTGCATGCATTTATTTGCTCTATTTCCTAATCTCGTGTGCGTTTCTGTTGAAAACAAGAAAATTTCACAGTGGTCCCAGACTTTTGAGCGATAACTGTATCATCAAGCCAGATTTATTTATATAGCTCTTTTTGCAATGCAGCATTGTCTCAAAGCAACGTTAGATTATGTCCTAATATCTATGTCCAGTCCCAAAATGAGCAAGCCTACACACACGCACACACACACACACACACACACACACACACGAGAGAGAGGACATCAGCTAGGACACTCCTCCAGCAGCTCATTTAGCTCATGTGCTTTAAATAAAGCGAGCATGAATTTATTGGTATTTCCTCTGGGGAGTCACATGATTGAGTCCGTCTGGAATTATCTTCAGCATGACTGTCTGAGATCACACACACACACACACACACACACACACACACACTTACTTCTGTAGCACATTTTCCTGCGCTTGAAGTTCAGCACTGTGAAGTTGTTGGCATGGATTGTCAGATTGAGCTGCACCGTCAGAACGGCTTCTCCATCCACCTTCCCCGAACAGAACAGGTCCACTCTGAAAACTACACACACACACACACACACACACACACACACACACACACACACACACACACACACACACACACACACACCTATATTACTGATGTCCTTCCTACACCTATACACCCACAGCTGCTGAGAAAGCGGGGGCACGTTTACCCGAGCGTGTTTGAGGGACCTCTCCACGGACCGAGATGTTGCTCTGGGGCTGGTCCATGGCTGCAGGATTCTCCACCTGGAAGCCCAACCTGTATTCCACCTGCACACGACAACGACAGGGGTTCGAGAGATCAATGACACCCCGCCTGTGTTGGACTTTAACCAGCAGTAATTAGGGGTGTAACGATGCACTCTGCTCATTCATCGATTCACGATTCGATTTTTTCATGATTTCACAAAAGACAATCCTTCTTATTTCTGTACTGTAAATAATGAAAACAATGCAAGTTTTCTTGTATAAGTTTGTATAACAATAAAAGTTGCAATTAAAAGAAATGACTAAAAACATCAAATTTAAAATTGTAAACAAAATGCCCTATTCCATCAGTACAATATTTCTTACATTCAATATTTCTTTTTACTCTGTCAGAGCAATACTAATCTTTAAGTACAAAGTCTTTGTGTGTTTGACTGACTCAATCCATCTGTGTGACTCTTATTCTGTCGTTGTGTAGATCTAGATCGATTTTTAAGCACAGCCCCCTTACAGCGCCACCCCAAATTCAGCTTTAGAACAACCCATTCTTTCACTAATGTTTACAAAGGCAGACTGCACGGCTAGGTGCTTTGGTACCCAAAATACCGTACACAAAAGTCACTTGGGGTCTTGTTTATAACACAATACCCCACCCCGTCTTCCCTTAAAAGCACACCAAGGTAAACATCCATTTTTGTAGCGTTGGCCACATGACGCCACTAGTTCTGTGATTATAATTATTCTTAGAGCTGCGTGCTTTGGCAGCATGTGATTAACCTGAATGCTTTCCACCACCAACAAGCAGCTCCTGTCTATCAGAAGAGTTTTGAGTTTAGGTCACAGGTCCGAACCGTGACCCTCCAGACTGCACAGATACAGCACCAGTGCTATTAAGTGCCTGTGGAATTTCACACCCAGCTCTTCTAACGCTAACAGGAACCCAAACGCTGCCCCGTCTCCAAACCTTTATTCAGGGCGGTCACCTAAAGTCTTACGAATGCTACAGCAAACACCAAGCCAAGCAGCCAAAACGGACACAGACTGCAAAGACGCGGCAAAAAGATCAGCGTTAAAGGCGACTTGGCCTTCAGAAAAAAAACTAAAAAGAGCTCAGGAGGCAAAGTGGCTAATTGTTGTGCCAAGTTTTAGTCCCATTGATGCCCAGGGGTGGCGATAGGAGGCGGGGGAGAAGGTTAGCAATTATAGGCTGGACAGTCCTGGAACAAAGACGTGTTTTGATTTCTCTTTTCTAGTAAGAACAGCTCAGAAAATGTTCCCTCGATGAACCTTTGTTGGACTCTAAAGCTGCTCTAAAACTTTTCCAGTCCCATGCTTTGCTGAAAAAGTCTGAAGGAATAAAAGTGTGTGCTCACAGATTTAAAATTCTTTAAAATTCTGAGTGCAGGAAGCTCTAGTTTGTGTTTTTGTGATCATGAACAGACACTTAGATAAATAATCAGACGCTTCCATCCAGTCCCTGTGAGCTTTATCTCCATCATTCTCCAGCCTTTCAGTTCTATCCCACCAGATCTGTTCTTTAATATCCATGTTTTTAGAGGCAGCCTGTTGCTCGTCCTATAAGCTCCTGATGAGCTGTTCTGCCCGGCAACCGAGCTCTGATTGGTCAGCCTGGTTTTAATACAGAAATTAGAACAGGCTCCATGTCGTGGTCCGGCAGTTTCGAACGGCGTTACTAAACGTGTTCTTTTCAAAACCCAAGCGTTTCGAGTATAGCCCGGATATCATTTTTAACAGTAGATCATGTCTAATATCTAACACAAAGACTTTATATTCATTTTCACATAAAGTCGACTCCTTGGCTCCCAAATGGCTCCTAATTATATAACTTTAGCCTTTTATAATTCATTGTTCAGAAATACGATTAGTAAGTGTGCTCATATATCACTAACTTATTCAGTATATACTAATTCCTTTATACTAAACCCGATCGCTTCCATAACATCAGACTTCTACATGACGTTTGGCATAGAAACAGTAGGTGTGAAAATAGGGGTGGGCAATATGACGATATTTTATAGTATCGTGATTAATTTTGTAATCGTGAGAGACGATATCGCCCACCCTTATGTGAAAACATGGCATACTATCACGTGTATTAAATGCTTTATATTTATATGCTGCCAATGTAAATGCCATCGGGACCTACCTTGCTCTTGGAGTGCCAGGTGAAGTGCAGGCTGTTGGTCTCGCTTGGTACTGGCAGAATGAAGGAGAGAGCATATTGATTCACCACATCGTCCCTCACGTAGTACAGCTCAGCATCCAGACCTACACACACACAAACTCATCAGAACTGACACACTACAAACAACCAATTATTAATAACAGAGTTGTAACATCGGTTGCTCAAACGAGTCAAGCCACACGACTCATGATTCATGAGTCGGCACACAGTGATTCTGATTCACAGTAGCTCTCGCTCAGTACAGATCTGTATTAGTGCAAATAAGTCCCTGTGGTTCCTAAAAAGGTTATTTATAAGAGCCAACCGAGAGAAAAACAGGAACTGAATCCTCTTGGCTTTCAGGCTCAGCAGTTTTTCACTCCATCCATGACTCATTAAATGATGTGATTTTTCAGCACTTTATTACAAATAAGCTTTGTGTTAAAGGTTTTGGGTAACTGTCTAACTGTCATAAGTGTTCATGTGGAATCGGCTCCTCTATGATACAGCACAGACGATATTAAACTCACCGGTTCATGACATATTTAGCTTATGATTGTTGAACATATCCTCATCATAACTCAGGAGCTCCTGTACAGTACAGCTCCATTAATGCTTATAATGCCTTATACAGGGGGATTTTCTGGGGGTCTGGCACCCATTCACTCAACTTACATTATTCCTTATGGGAAAAAATTGCTCAGTACTCATCATTTTCGGTTCTCGACCAGCCTTCTGGAACGAATTAATGTTGAGAACCGAGGTACCACTGTATTACTAACACTGTTAGTTTTATTATATTATTACTCACTATAATTCCTACTAGCTTCTATTTGAGGAGGTAAGCCGAAGCATCGCAGGGACGAAGACATGCGGGTAAAGCTGTGTAGATGCAAAGCACCAGGGTGAAATGCACTCGTTTCTCACAGCTTCTGCCTGTTCACAGTTTCTAATTTCTTCAATGTGTGTGTGTGTTCAGAAAACGTTGAGGACCACTGACTTAGAAAGTCGAGGTTTTTTTTTTGCAAATGATTTGTGAATGATATGCATTTTGTACTTGGAAATATAAATCAGTGACTGATGTGATTATAAGGACATAACCTGTACTGCGTTCCCTTAGCTGACTCTAACGCGTTACCCACAGCAGATGATGTGTGTCACCAATCTATGAAGCTATTTTAATCCTGTACTTATAACAGGAAGGGGTTCGTTAGGTGCTAAATGTAAGCCCTGACACATTCCTTGGGTGCCAACCCTATGAGCTCAGCTTTTTCCCTACATAAATATCCAGCCCTGGTTTTACAGAGTAATGGATTCTGCAGATCCTGGATGAACATGGGAGAAGAAAACCACGGCAACGTTATGTCCAAGTGGCTAACCATGGCGATAAAACACAACCGCGTTCCCCCCGAGCAGCAGAAAGGAAAAAGAATACGCTAAAAATTCTTAACGCGAAGTCCAGACTTGGTCGATTACGCGGGGTGGCAGAGAGGAGATGGAATGGAGATGAATGGAATCTCAATCTGCAGTCCTCTAGGAAACCCGTGCACCCCTGACCTCGGAGAGTGACGTGCTACTCGGCGCCGGAATTTGTACCTTATTCTGGTCATTGTCGTGACGCACTGTAGAGAAAAAAACCTCCGAGGATGTTTATGTCAGTTCCTCACCCCTCGCTATCACCGGAGAACAGCAGAACCGGCTCTCCTTCCTCAGGCTTGGTTACTAGAAGATGGAGGCTAGCCTAAGAACGCTGTAATCTAAACAGGCTCACAGGCGCATTCCTTCCACAAGGTGAAAGCGCCTCTCGCGGCACACCTGTACTCTAACGAGGGCTGCATTTCTCCCCATTAGCAGGAAGAGAGCAAGCGCTGACGGATAGGAGGCTGAGGTTTCAGGCTGGAGGCCGATTCCAGCACAGGAGAACAAACAAAAGCTGAACCATGATGAAATATCCAGCCATGCCCCGGGGCAACACTATCTAATATAAGGGACTGTGGTGGGGTAGAGTGGAGCTGGGCTATCAGTTAGAAGAATTAGAGATATTGTTGGCATTATGGCACAGCCCTGGCCTGATCAGAACACTCGGTGGATATCCACTCATGACTGAAGTCCAGCATCTGCTACGAATTGTGTGGGGGCACTGCACACAATACGAGATACCAAGGAGTTGACCAAATTGGGCATGAACAGGGGGGTAAACCCCACCAAAAACCCACAATTACATCGAGTTCTCAAACGGTGGAGTACAAACATACAGAGAGCCGACGAGTGAGAACAGCAGCAGCTTGATGCAGCCACAAGAAAACAAAACAAGCTCACGGAGCCGTCTACTGAACTCCAGGTTAGGTTCATTTGGATGAACAGCTCGACACGAATCGGCTCCAGAGCCGACGGATACGACACAGGAGCTCCTGCTTTCACACCGCTCTGCTCAGCTTCAGGTCGACTGTAAAGCCGCTGGGGGCCGGCGCTTAAAGAAAGGTTTCCCAGCTGTAGTTATGTTTGGAAACATGAGAAACACCAGGCGCCTCGGCACAGGTTTGAACCTGATTTAATTACCTGTCACAGGCTGTGATCTGTTTGACTGCTCTGGCCTTGCGTTCGTCACGCTGGTTGGTACCACTTAAGACCAGATTGCACCGAAACGTGGGATTGACGGAGAGAAGGGGCTGGGGGTGTGGGGCGGACTTTGGAGTTTAAGTGTTTCTTTATTTTCTCAATCAACTGGCTGTGTGTGTTGGATTGGGAATGGAAGGCAGCGGCGGGTCATGGGATGGATGGGGCGAGGGTGCTTGACCTGCTGTCTTTGAGGAGCAAAGTGGTGCCGATAGGAAAAGGAAAAGGTGCTGGGCGATACGACCTCAAATCAACAACACGATTAATTCATTATATTTGACCTTGATTATGATTAACGAACAATTATTTGTTCCCTCCCCCCTCAGAGTTCATGGACATGGTTTATACTGTAAATATGCTCAGCTATTAAAGCCAAAAAATGCATATTGACGTGATTTTAAAAGCACAGGACAAGGAAACCCACCAATGAACTATCTGTGGATGTTTATTGAATATTTTGGACAAATAAAAATCATAGCACACGTCACTTGTCTTACGAAAACCGTGACGTTTTACTTTTAATGTAAAAAGCAAGTTCCCTAAAAAAGGAGAAAAGAAATAACTGGCATGTATTGCACACACAAGATATTTTAAATCCATGGATGCCAACCTGGTGTCCAGGCCAAACATCACTGTCCGGTCTGAGCTGCTCTGAGTGTGTCTAAATACTTAATTCGCACATATTACATAAAAGTAATTCAACGCACTCAGTGGAAAAAGTCTGTAAATAACATCAGTTCACAGATATTGACCAAGCTTGTGTTTGATTGGTCTGTGTCCGTGGGCTCACGGCTTTTCTTAGCTACTCGTACGGGGGGCTCCAAGGAAAAAAGGTTGTTTTAGCTTGTTATAAATAATGCCGTGTGAAAAGCAGGACGTTTGTAAACGTTTTAAATATTGATATCTGCATTCATTCTAACGCGGTGTTTAAACTCACTGAGCTCCCCGTAGCTACGGTTGCCATGTCCTTCACATTACAGTCTGAACTTCGTTATTTCTTTCCATCTTCCTGAATCCTTTTCAGATTGTGTAGCGTTTGTAAATGCTCGTTATACTCTCAGTCTCTCTTTTGTTTTGCGTTAACGTGATTAAGTGTCGAAGGAGATCGGCGTCATTACCGCAGGTCGCTGAAACCTTTTTACTTTGCAACCAGCCAATAACCTCACGGAAGGATGTCACGTGAACTACAAACTTTAATATTAAATAATCAAATTCTTCATTTTCGAGTACATGCCGTGTCATTTTCGAGTCTCCAAAAAGTGTTTGATAACCGTGTCGCCGCCTTTAATTCCATGGCGCGTTCAATTCCTCGGTTGCCAGATAAAGCGAGAAAAAAATCCTCCAAGGTCAGTAGAAAAAGAGGGCGGATACAGACAACCTGGCAACCATGGGGAACGCTCGTACACAGGTGTAGACTGAAATCACCGATTATAATCGGGTAACTGGTCACATGCTACGAGTAATCAAATTACTGGAGTAAAATCCAGCTCTTGATTACCAATGATTGGATTATTAAGTGCATGCGATGGGGCAGGGTCACATGACTACACATTTACATTTACAGCATTTAGTAGACCCCTTATCCAGAGCCACTTACAATTGGTACAGTCTTACAATCCAAGCAATTGTGGGTTAAGGGTCTTGCTCAAGGACCCAACAGTGGCAGCTTGGCAGAGATGGGATTTGAACCCTGGACCTTCTGGGCCAGAGTCCAGTACCTTACCAGCTAGGCTACCACAGTCCCTACACATCGGGTAGGATGTTTTTCAGGGGAGAGAACATAAACGCGCACAGTAGGGAAAGCATTAAAAGGATTTAAAACACAGAAATGAAACAAAACAGACAAAACCGATGGGCAAGATTACACCAGTTAAAGGTTGTGAATATTTAACTGCCCTAAAAACTATAAAGACATGACTGCTAAGGAGTCTGGGAATTGGGCAATGCCAGCGGGCAGCAGATTTTCAGCGTTCGGAGCCCAGAGATGGACGGAGTTTACTATAAAACCTCCACAGGCTGTGTTTAGTGGAAGGCATTTCTTTTCTCCTCGTCGCTGAAACGAGTAACAACAAGTCACTTTCAAAGGAGCCGTGGTCAACCGCACGGGGCATAAAACAGGCTCTCACTGGTGGTTTCCGCCAGCTCCAACACCAGCCCTTAACTGAGCGCCACCATCAGAGGGACGCCGTGTGTTTTTTTTTTATATACGCCTTCAAAACCCCTTTCAAGCCTGAACTGCTTCCACTGTGCTGAGAAAGTGCAGACGGCCCAAAATGAGCCGTCTGAATGAGAAGTCTGTGGTGGTTCTCGCACTGAAAAAAAAGTTTTGAAGTTCCACCAGCGTATCTCGCCATCTTATCTTCACACGGTCCGGGTACGAGCCTCGCAGAACGCCAGAGCGGAGCCAGAGGGAGTCAGCAAAGCTCGATCAGGAATTGAGCAATAAAAGCCCGAATGAAACGACATAAAAAGGATCTCTGTCTGTTTTGACAACTCCAGCCTCCAGAGGCGATGGCGTAACCTCACTGGCTGCATGTTCCTACAAGTCTGCTAATCCCAAACACACAGACATTGCTGCAGGGTGACATCAAGCTATCTGGAAACGAGCTAACCACAACACGCGCGATCACAACGAACGTCTGATGAATTAGCCGGCGAGGAGACGCAGCTACTCCAACACGGTTTCAGACGTTACACGCCATGCCAGGCTGTAGATGAAGGTGGGGCAGCGGAGGGGCCAATAAACAGGACTTACCCTCTGTCTACAAAACATCATGAAGTCGGATTAGTTTTCCAGTTCTGTAAGTTTTGTGAATGCAAAGAAGTTTCGTTCCAGAGCAAAAAGCCATGACCAGCATCCTGTTTTACCCCCTGCTTAGTCCTGCAGGGTCCCGGGGCAGTGTGGAGCCTAACATGGTCATAGGCAGAGGTACAGCCTGGACGCCACGTCCGATTCGGGGCCCAGTACCTTCTTGTTGCAAACACCACCTGGGATTTGAACCCGGGACGTCAGGAACTCAGCATAACACAAAAATGCTCACTTTACCAGAATCACTTTGATTCTATACATCTTCATCACAACACTTATCCATCTACGAATCTACTCATCCACCTCTCGGTCCCATCTTATGAATCTCTCCACCCATCTCTGTTTTCATAAAGACAAAAACAGGGATGGATGGATGGCTAGACCTCTCCATCCATCCATCCATCCATCCATCATCTCTGCATTTATCCAACCAATGCTCTATTCATCCATCCAACTACCTCTCCATTTATCTCTCCATCTCTCTATCCCTCAATCGATCCCTCTGGTTATCTATCCATTCACAATCCCTGAACGCATCCAACCATCTATTATCTCCATTTATCCAGCCACCCAACCATTTATCCATCTCTCTATCCATCCATCCCTGTATTTACATAACAATCTCACTATTCATCCATCCATCCATCCCTCTAATTATCCCTTCACACGTCTCTCTCTCCATTTATCCACCCACCACTCTATTTGTATATCCATCCATATCCCTATTTTGCCATCCAACTCAGTTTATCTAGGCATACAAACATCCATCTCTCCATTTCTCCATCCTACCATTTATCCACCCACCCTTCTTTCCAGTTATTCATCCATTCATCTCCATTTATCCATCATCTCTCTCCATTTACCCATCCATCTTTCTATTTATGTACACGCCCTCCATCCATCTCTCATTATTCATCCATCCATTCATCACTCTATCCATCCATCTCTCCATTTACCCATCAATTTTTCCATTTATCCATCTCTCCAGTTACTCATCTCCATCTATATACATAATCCATCCATTTATCCATCCACCCACCCATCTCTTTTTACTCATTCACACATCACCCATCCACATCTCTCTTATTCATACATCCAGCCACATCTGCTTACCATCCATCTTGCGATTTATCCATCCATATCTCTATTTAATCTTTCATCCCTCCATTTATGCATCCATCCATCTACCCCTACGCATCCATCCATTCATCTCTCCATGTATAGATCCACCCCATGCATCCATCCATCTGCCCAGTTTTTCATCCATCCATCCATCCACCTCTCAATTTACAATTCCGTCCATTTCTCCAGTTATCCATCCATTTCCATTCGACCATCCATGCTTTTATCTACCCACTCAGCTCTCCATCTAGCCATCAACCCCTCCATCCGTCTCTGTGTGACCATCCATCTATCCGATCCTCTGAGCAGGAACATTTAATAACACGAATACAGTCCTGTTCGAAGTAGAGAGTCTGGAACCACTCGACGTTCCTTACAGTGCGAGAACCTAAAAATAGCCCGAAATCACATGAAATCACAAGATTCTGCCTGTAAACAACAACAACTGTCGTCATGGCAGCCAGCGCAGAATAACGCGATCCAGCTGAGAAGCAGCTGCCATGCAGAGGAACGATAAACCTGCTCATGGACCCAGGCTGCAGGGGAACGTCTGCACTCGGGTTATTCCAAAGACGGATTGCTTTAAACTTTACTCCACGGCATGGTTATACATGTGCGGCAAAATCTGTACATCTCCAATCCAAAGAGCACAAAGACAACTAAAAAGCTTCACACCGGCCCAGCCCACTTATCTCTGAGTACAGGGTAAATAACTTCAGCGCCTTTGAAAAATCAGTAGAATAAATAAAGGCCAGGTTGGGTTACACACACACACACACACACACACACACACACACACACACACACACACACACACACACAGGTTAAACAAAGGTGTGCCTCTTTCATACCCGGCTTGTGCACCATTCTAACAAAAGCAGGGCCAGACCGTGGGTGGTGGTGCTTATCGACCGGGTTCCATCCACCTGAGCTTCATGACAAATGAGCATTGGAGGTTTACGTTTTGATCTCCCCCTCTAAACACATTCCCTTTGGCATGGACGTACACCAACAGGATGTGGTGGGCTGCAGGATTTACGTGGCTCATACTCAAAGGAAAGGGAAATGAGCTGGTTAGCTACTCGCAGGCGACCAGAAGACAATGAGTAACACGTCGTACCTGGTTTTCATTAGTGAGGACCGGTCACTGGCTGGAGATCAAGGCAGGACGTGTTGCCAGTGAAGTACCAGTCTTATAGGCGACTGTAAAGCAAATATAAAGGATGTTTAATGCTGAAAACAGAGTGATTGAGGTGGGATTCCAATGACTGGTGCTCTTGTTTGAGGACAACCAAAAATAAAACTCACACAAAGTCTCTAAACACGTCAACCAAGCTGCAACAGGCTCTAGAACAAACGTGAGCTAACGAGCAAGGACGGATCAGGATCAGGGTTGCCAGATCCCACGACAGAAAAACAATCAGGTCTATGGAAACAAGCCCAAAAGAAGCGACTTGTTACAAAAAGGCGCCTTATTTTTATAGCTTCTTGAATCCTTTTCAGATTTGGCACTGTCTGGAAATGCCCACGTTATTGAAAGCTGCTTTGTGGAGGCTCTTGCTGCTGGGCTCTTCTCATTCGTTCTCCTTTTGAGCCATGCACTGTTCGATGTTTAAGGGGATAGCACATAAACATGCGGTTAATTTTTTATTAATTTACTCCATTAATCCTCTTTCCCACTGATCTTCATGCCAAGATATGCCATTCTAAGTCAGCTTTGACTGAGAATTAAAAGCAAACAATCTGTTTTTAGACAGTTCTAAAGGTTTTAGAATAACTTGGCCACAGCACACCGAGTCCGTTTACCTCTATAGTCGTCCGGTTCTAGATCATATTCGCTGCTGTGGGTTTTCTTCATAGCATTACAGTAAGCTTGCTCTCGTGTTCTCGGGGTTACACCACACAGCGCGGCCTTTGTGCAGCTCTAATACACTTTGCTTATGTCTAATAACAGATTTATTATGATGCCTCGCGTTCCCCCTACGCGATCCTTCGCTCCTGGTTTGTGTCTATTGTTAAAAGCATTCCAGAAATAAACCTGCCTGACTCAAACCTTCAGGACTTGTACAGACAAAAACATTCTGGCAATCCTAAAAACACCACCTTAATCTCCACCGCTTAGGTTCTAACCCGGGTCGTGTTATCACACGGCAAACGTAACACGCTTTTTGGAAAACAAGGCTACTAAGGGAGACCCTCGGGTTTCTGCATTAGCATAAAAAATGGTGGAGGCGCTGCTGGTGGAGAATTCCTTGCCCTATCAGCACAGATGGTCAGCGGGACAATCAGGGTAATACCAAACAGGTGTGGGCTAAAAGTAGGACCAACTCAGACCCACAGCAGACAGAAAACCACTTTCAGATGGGACTGACTGAAAGGGAACCGACTGGTAAGGGAGACCCGGCAATCTGATTGGCTGAGAGATTTTCCCCTGACATTATTGACGATAACAGCACTCTGACCGGCGCTCTATAAGTGTTACTCCGCGGCATACACACTTAACCCAGCAACGACTCCCGCCCTAAAAAGCAGCCAAGTTATAAATGACACAAATAAAACCCTGCCGAAATCAAAGCTATAATTAGTTTATAAAATCTATTGGTTTTGAAAAGGTTTTAAATTTGGAAGATGAAGCTATTAATGACCAACCTGAGTCAAAGGTTTATCACCTTTAGGATTTGGAAGCTGGAAAAGCCAAACAAAGTCAGTCCTTTAAATCAAACGTCCGGCTCTTAATGGATCCACAGCTCGACTGAAGATCAGTTTTGGTCCCATCAACAAAAATGCTGAATCAGCTCCATCCCTCACACAGACGTTGTTTGCTGGAGTTAAACTCGGCTCTTTCATTAAACCCCATCGGCGGCTGATCGGAGCTTCGTTCCTCTGACAGGTTTGTTATCTGTAAGTCCAGCTCTAACCCAGAGAAGCTGCTGATGCTCTGTAGCTCTGCCCTTACATTTCTGCCTGATCAGATTCACATTAAGAGCTTCATCATACAGATTTATAATCGCTAATCAAACCGGATCCTAGACTTTGGTTAGAACACCAGGATCTCACTCCGATCTGCTTCAGTTGGTAGAATAGTGGATCTTAGTAACAGCCTGCCTTATAAACCCCACCCATTTTATTTGCTGCATGTAAATAAGCTTTTTAATAAACTCAAACTTACCAGTTGATATATTTGTGTTTATTGTCTGTATAATGAAGTTATTGGTCATTCTGTTCCTCGGCTTTAATGGCTGAAGGGCTTAGCCGCGGGGGAACCATAGAATGGAGCTGTTTTACCTCAGGAAGGCTGATAAACAAATCGTTTTTCTGTCCTCTTTATCTTAAAATGAAAGAATAAATGGCGCTAGCGGAGCTGTGGTATAATCCCAATAACACACTCTTTAACATGAAATATTGGCATGGGTGTTCTGATCTGCGACCGCATCACACCTGTGCCCATACCTCACGTTAGAGCACTCCCTTGAGTGTATTATTGCTTAATCAGATGTTACTTGCGGTAACCTCAAGCGTTCTATTGCTTCTATACCAGTGGTGGACCGATATGGGTTTTTAATGGCCGATGACGATATTTAGAGAGCAGAGAGCAGGGAGACCGATGGACGACATTTAATGCTGATATAATTTTTTTTGCAACTGAGAAAACTAATAATAATAAACAAGACAATTGCTGAACTTAAATGAACATTTATTTTAAGCTATAAATGCACTGTGCCTGTTTGCACTCTTTATTTTATTTATAAATAAAAAAACATGTTTTATTACTCTACTACAACTACAACATTTATTACCAGATAACGTGCTTTAATACTGACCATACCTTCCACCAAAGAGTAATTCCACCCGGTAACAATTCCCAGCCCTACCTTAGAACCAGAAGTGCAGGGCCAGTTTGACCTACATGTACCTAAGGTGGTGAATTCCAACTAATTTATCTACTTGGTGTCTCAAGAGACCACGGAGCAATTGCTCACCTTTCTGCATTTGCAATTTATGAACACCAGAGGGCACAATCCTAGGTCATACTCCCATACACACAGTGAAGCTGTACTGTCTGAGACTCCCATTCATGTTGCCAGATCTTTTGAAAACATGTCGAAGTACGGGGTTTTAGATCTGAAGGTGAAAAATTGCACACTATTTGTAGAAACTGCCTCATCGCAGCAAATGTGTGGCATCTAGTTTATCGGGGGTTTATACTTCAAAGATGCAAGCAATGTTCCTTGCAGTAGTAGGTCCAAACACACCACTCAAATAACGAGAACATAGCTGCAGTTAGCTTCTCAGTTCTCCAGCATCTTTGATTGGTTAAATGAAGCATAATATGCTTGTAAAGTGAACTGTCGTTTTCAACAGTTACTCAAATCCAAGCCGGATCTTAAGCTCCACATGAAACAACAAGAGCATTGTGGCTTGAGGACCCAATAAGCTCATTACACAGCAGGCTGCTTTTGGCCTCACTGCTCCACCTAGCTGTCACACGAGCGGCTCTGTAAAGTCCCCCGGGCAAACATTTAGATAGAAAAACAAGTACTGGTACACAAACTAATTTCTGAATCTACCAACAAGAACGACGAGGCAGCTTTAAGTCCGTGAGGCTACACCAGGTAAAACAGCATGCTTACTAAATGCCCTTCTCTCAGGCTTGGGCAACAGCGAGAGTGAATTTAAATGAGAGTTTCTGCTCCTCCTAGACAAGAGCAAACAACCAAAACAAGTCGAAAAAAGGAAATGTGGAGAAAGGCAGGTGCTGAGAGCGAATGCCTGTTCGCTGAGGCAGCGCTGAGTATAAAGGAACTTGAAGAGGGAAGATGGGGGGGAGCCTCCGTTCTTTCTGAAAGGAACAGGAACGTGAATAGCGCTGACAACCATCCCTCTGCTATTCACCGGCTCTTTGTGAGAGCCCCTACTCGGCTTTCAGCTCACCTTCTTGAAAGCTTCCCCCTTCTCTTCTTTCCTCTTTCAGGCTCCGGGCGTACGTTAAAAATTTGAGCATGGACAGAGGACTGTGCTTTCAGTTCACGCTTTTCCCTCCGAGCTGATTGTAAAAGCAGAAAGCCATAAGTAACAGGTCATTCCCAAAACAGGACGTTTCTTTGGATCTGTTCCAGTGGGTGAAGGTGAAAGTAGTTCTACCAATCAAGAGTTCACGTACATGTGGGGTAAATGACCAAAGAAAAACAACACGAAATAGCCCCCCAAACCACTTACCATGTATAAATAGGGTAGCGAAACATTAAGGGTGCGCTCATTTCCAATTCTGTTTACCACAGTGTGGTTTGAGCAGCGAGGCTTCCACCCACCACCTAGAAAGCTTTACAAGCCTGTGACTGTGGGGGTGGGTGCCAAGATGGGAAGCTTTTGCTGTGGATCGAGACTTTTAGAAACTTTCTCCAAAGATATTTCCGATCTCGGAAGACTGCGTGGACGTGGAAACTCCATACCTGTTCTGACCAGTTAAATGTAAGCTTTTAGAAATATGACCAAGTTCTCGGCTGGATAGAATCGCAGATGAGATGACAGAAAAACAGTGAAGGAGCGAGGTCAGGCCGAAATGCCTCCGCAGGGAAGCAATTTATAGGTCTGCCCTGTGTGTAAAAACAACTGAGATACCTACAGGCCGGTGAGCGACGACCCTACAAACGGAGACCCGGGAGCAGAGCGCTCAGCGTCCCATAAGAGATGTTTTTCCTGGCTTCTGGCACTCAGAGGGCTTTTCTGAGATGGGTTTGGAAAAGCTATTAAACTGCACTAAAGACAGGCCAGAAACACACCAGCAGGTCCACGGCTCTGCTCCGCGGTGTGTGACGTCTCTCTCTGATGGCTTGTGCAGTGTTTAGGAGAAGAGGTCTGTCATGATTTCCCCTGACCACCTAGGATTCGGCTTCACAAATCTGAGAATGCAGTGCAGATTCGGGGGGGGGCGAATGTTTGCAGAAAGTCTGACGCCGCATTTTCCTCACCAGACGTAGAACGTTAAACACGGGTTTGCACCAAAACGTGGGACGACTGGAACAGCATTAGTGTTAATATTCATAGCCTGCAGTGGTGTGAAAAAGTTTGCCCCCTTCCTGATTTCCTATTCTTTTGCATGTTTGTATCACACCTGTTTCCACACCTGTTCTCACCACTTAAACAGAACCTGCCTGACAAAGTGAAGTACACCAAAAGATCCTTAAAAGCTACACATCATGCCGAGATCCAACGAAATTCAGGAACAATTGAGAAAGAAAGTAATTGAGATCTGTCAGTCTGGAAAGGGTTATAAAGCCATTTCTAAAGCTCTGGGACTCCAGCGAACCACAGTGAGAGCCATTATCCACAAATGGCCAAGACATGGAACAGTGGTGAACCTTCCCAGGAGTGGCCGGCCGACCAAAATTACCACAAGAGCGCACAAAAGACCCCACAACAACACCCAAAGAACTGCAGGCCCCACTTGCCTCAGTTAAAGTCAGTGTTCATGCCTCCACCATAAGAAAGAGACTGGGCAAAAATGGCCTGCATGGCAGAGTTCCAAGACCAAAACCACTGCTGAGCAAAAAGAACATTAAAGCTTGTCTAAATTTTTCCAGAACACATCTTGATGATCCCCAAGACTTTTGAGAAAACATTCTGTGGACTGACGAGGCAAAGGTTTAACTCTTTGGAAGGTGTGTGTCCCATTACATCTGATGTAAAAGTAACACAGCATTTCAGAAAAAGAACATTATAGCAGCAGTAACATATGGTGGTGGTAGTGTGATGGGTCTGGGGCTGTTTTGCTGCTTCAGGACCTGGAAGGCTTGCTGTGATAAATGGAACAATGAATTCTGCTGCTACCAAAAAATCCTGAAGGAGAATGTCCGGCCATCTGTTGGTGACCGAACTTGGGTTCTGCAGCAGGACAATGATCCAAAACACACCAGCAAGTCCACCTCTGATTGGCTGAAGAAAAACAAAATGAAGACTTTGGAGTGGCCTAGTCAAAGTCCTGAGCTGAATCCTACTGAGATGCTGTGGCATGACCTCAAAAAGGCCGTTGCTGGAAAACCCTCCAATGTGGCTGAATTACAACAATTCTGCAAAGATGAGATGCCGGAATTCCTCCACAACGCTGTAAAAGACTCATTGCAAGTTATCACAGACGCTTGGTTGCAGTTGTTGCTGATAAGGGCGGCCCAACCAGTTTAGGTTTTTGTTTTCTCCCTTAATAATAAACACCTTCATTTACAAACTTCATTTTGTGTTGTCTTTGACTAATATTTAAATTGGTTTGATGTTCCGAAACACTTAAGTGTGACAAACATGCAAAAAAATAGGAAACCAGGAAGGGGGCAACCACTTTTTCACACCACTGTATGTGTTTATTATTTAAGCAGGAGTGTTATAACACGAGATATTGGCACTAGCGGGACAGATTGCCGAAGACCAGTACACCAGTGCCAATACCTCAATACAGCACTAACCTCGGGTGTATGATCACGATTGTACTATAGTTACGTTACCACCGCGTTGTTAGATTTTAAGATAGCGGGGACAGATAAAATGTTTATCAACACTGGGCGAGGTAAAATGGTTCCTTTCCATCAACCCCCTGCTGCTAAAACCATCACCGGACTATGACCTTCAGTTATTATAGTCACGGAAACAATAAAACATAACTGTTTATTATACAGACAATAAACATGTAGTAGGT
The DNA here is from genome assembly GCA_025084515.1 of Ancistrus triradiatus. Classification (NCBI taxonomy): domain Eukaryota; kingdom Metazoa; phylum Chordata; class Actinopteri; order Siluriformes; family Loricariidae; genus Ancistrus; species Ancistrus triradiatus. Next base: position 162,903 of record JAJAGP010000263.1, on the reverse strand, counting down.
TTGTAGCGTACTCTACTGTCAGGAGTATATAGCATATAAATAATATGTTATGTGTGAGATTCACCGAATGCTCCATATAAAAATAAATAAATTAACTAGCAGGGGCTGCTGGCTTGTGCCTGGCTCTGCGCTCGTTAGCTTTAGCCTCTATGACGGTTTGTTTTGTCAAGCTTTGCATATTCAGCGGGGTGATGAGGTTCTAAACATCTTATTAAATCCATTATTCTGATTTTGCCGTGCATGTAATCCAAGCAGCACGCTGGAAAAGTTGTGTTCATGGTTGTGTTCAACATGGATCACTAACCCCTTATTAGTGTCCCTAGTCCATCATCAGTAATGCAGTATTTAGGAAGCCCATCTAGTTGATATACTATCTAGCTAAACAGCACTGGAAACACAGCTGAAATCTATAATGCTTCCTTGTCATCGTGTCAGCAAACAAACCCTTAAACAAGCCCTATATAGCCCTATGTTTGTGTATATATAAAAAAGTTTAACAGAGCAATAAAAGCTCTGTTAAACAGGTTACATCAGGAATATCCCAACGACGAGGCATTACAGATTTGTAATATGCTGCTTTCTACTTATGATCTTTTCCAAACAATCAAGGCAAATGAAGAGACTATAAACACAGAGCCGGTGCAGGGTGGATAAATCAGGCATGCTAAGGCCATCTTTCAACCTTTAAGACGAGCTCTCTTCAAAGTAATGCGCTGCGGTGAGAGAGCCAGCGCTGAAGCTTTTAACTCCCATCTCCTAGAAAGCAAGATCACCTGAGGGCCTGGGAGCGCTTTCAGTGTGTAATAACTCAACAAGGGGCCATGAGACCATATAGAGGGCCGTGAATCATAAGGGACTGACGCAGGGCTTAACCAGATTAATCATATGAAACTAAAGTACAACCTGAAGTTCAGAAATTAAAGTAGAAAGCGAAGAGGCGGATTTGATCTCTTCATACGTTTAAATCATGATGTATAAATTAGGTGTACTAAAAGAGCTCTTTAGTGCTGATACACTCATCTTCATCAAAATGAACAGCCAAAATTAAAATGGTTTGGGATCAAGAGCCCCTAACCTCACCAGCCTAAGGTTTGTTTCACAGGTTGCCCATCTAGAGAGTATTTTAAATACTGCAATGTTAGAGTGACCCTAGAGCAGTGGTTTTCAAAGTGTGGGGCCCACAGGAGCGTCACCAGGTGGGAGACGAGAAAAGACGCAAGCTAGCTATATGAATGTGGGGGGAATGGATTGATTTGTGGTACGTAGAGAGAGGACAAAGTATTTGGACAGAGAAATCAGAGGAAGTATGGTAATGTGAGAGTGGATTTTCCGTGTTGACCACGATTAAAACCAAGAACCGCTCAAGACGACAGGTGGAGGATGAGGTTAGGCTACTTCCTGTCTGCAGCGCATATCTAGTCTGTGTTCAAAAGTCAAAAACAACTAAACTCTTAAAAATGAGACCAACATTAGGCGTTTTTAAAACGTTAAAGAAAAATCAAGTTGAGACACAGAACACACCGAGTCCGAAACTGACGGACCGAGACGCCGCGTAAAATGTTTAAATCGGAGCCTGTTCTAATTTATGCATTAAAATCAGGCTGACCAATCAGAGCTCGGTTGCCGGGCAGAACAGCTCATCAGGAGCTTATAGGACGGGCAACAGGCTGCCTCTAAAACCATGGATATTAAAGAAAAGATCTGGTGGAATAGAACTGAAAGGCTGGAGAATGATGGAGATAAAGCTCACAGGGACTGGATGGAACAGATTTATTTTTCTTTTTTTTAATCTAATCTTCCTGCACTCAGCTCATGCCTTTTGTTTTTAAGTTGACGATATGAAAAAGACATGGCGAGATCTCTGCGACACATTAAGAGAAGGAATTAAAGCTAGCAAAAGCATACAGGGAGTTTGAGTGTTTAGACAAGAAAAAAAACGTAGCGCACTTGGTGTGAAGGTCCCACTACGTTGGAAATGGCATGCCCGATCTTAACCCAAAAGCAGCAGCAACTATGCCTGTGATGAGGAAGTGGGGAGAATTGTGGGACAAGTGCAACAACAACTAATTACATGATGTCAGCCAGACTGTAGGGAAACAGCCCACATTCCTCAGCATAAAACGAGAATCCAGATTTACCCACAAGTCCCTCCTAGGAGGGCAGTGTTCCCCTTTATGCCAACTTTATGGAACTACCCTGACCTAAAATATTTCCTCCTGCAATGTGCTCTAGGTTTACAGTGAGACCAAATCTTCTCTATAGGGTTAAAGACAAAAACATATACACTCACTGATCACTTCATTAGATATAACTCACTTTGTAGTTCGATAATGACAGACTGTAGTCCATCTGTTTCTCTACAGGCTTTGTTCGTCCCCTTTCCTCTGTCCTCTAATGATCAGGACCCCCCGAAGGACCAGCACAGATCAGGTACTATTTGGGTGGTGCATCATTCTGAGCACAGCAGTAACACTGATGTGGTGGTAGCTCATCTGTTGGCGCACAGTCCGTGTTAGTCACAGGATGCTGGTGGCTGGACATTTTTGGTCGGTGGACCCTTTTCAGTCCAGCAGTGACACGGAGGTGTTTAAAAGGGACTGAAAACATTTTTATTTGCATCAGCGTTTCTCTAGGGCAGGGGTTTTCAAAGTCTAAAGTCCTTTCACACCGAGTCTGATTTTTACGCAAGAGTGCGCTACGTTTTTTTGTCTAAACCAGACTATCCAGAGTAACACCTCTGGAAAACAAGGGGGACATGGGGATCGAACCGGGGATGGCAGAGCTGTGAGGCGACAGTGTGCTTTAGTCAAATCAAGTCAAATGTATTTCTATAGTGCTTTGTACTATGGAGCATTGTCTCAAGGCAGCTTTACAGAGATCTAGGCTCAAAGTCCAAACTGAGCAAGACTAGGCAGTGGCAAGTGAAACCCCCCTAAAATGTTAGGAGGAAGAAGCCTCAAACAGGGCAGAACTTCTAAAGAGCTCTGTGTCTCTTGCTGTTTCAGAATAAAAAAAAGTCTTAAAACGTGCTAACGGGTGTGACGACTACAAACGTTTAACTAAACGACTACATCTCCCAGATGTTGCTTGATCTCTTCACGGTTTGATGATGGAAACTTCTTCAAAGCGTGCTCACACAGAAGAGAGGACATGCTCGGGGTTACGTCAGCTGTCTGATGTGATGTGGGTTCCTAATGAAGTCTTATACAAACTCTTGTTTGTCTGCACCCGAGTGCACCTATCAAAGCCAACGGCACAGCAGAACAGGCCAAACAGAATCCTATTCTAGAACTTCTTGACCACAGATTATGCTAAAATAGCTTAACAGGGTGACGAGGCGGCTTGGAAATGGTGCGTTCCTGGTTAAATGAGCACGGTGCAGACAGTGACTGGTTCTCATCTCGGTCCTCCCTCGTGGAAGAGTCAGAAACCTCCCGACACCAAGTGATTCACATAAACATTACTCCACCTTCCGTCAGTGGTGGAATCTCCAGATAAAAGCCAAGGTTTATGAGTGGAACCGCAACTCCCTCGGACAAGGAAAAAAATATTATAGGCCAAGCTCAAGCCGAAAACGCGTCGGCTATCTGGACCTCCATGCTGTAGCAATGAGAATCTTTCAAATTGCGTACTCATAAAAAGACAATCAAGGAATTCCACCAGATCGAAGAGAAATGGGACAGAACAGAATGGGTTTGTGAGCCAAACGATTCCTTTTTTTGGCCCAGCTTTGTTATGAATGCCTGCCAAAAACGCGACAGCGCTGAGTAAACAAAACAGGTCTTTGCTCAGGCTCTCCCTCTCTGTAAAAAGATCCCAGAGCAGTAAACACATGCTGGGCTCCAGGTGCCAGCGTGCAAGAGCCGTCAACGTGCCATCGCCTCACATTCAAGCACAAAGCGTCCAATAAAAACAAATACCCGAGCTGGACTGGAATAGTGTTTTGACAACAGCGAGGCACAGCATTGAGTGAACTCGAAAGCTTCACTGATCCATTCCTAAGCGTCAAAGCGCCAAATCGCACTCACAGGAATTCATGTGGTGGTGGGTATCGTCTGAAATGAATCGCTTCCAATTCTGATCGTGCTTTTAGCAAACTTCGATGCCAGTTTGGTGAAAAAGCGTTTAAATGCAATCCGATCATAGCCGGATTTCTGCTATTCAAGTGATCATCTACACAGCATGCTCCGATCCAGAGAGCTGGATTTTACTCCAGTAATCGGATTACTCACAGCATGTATACCAGATACCCGATTTGGCAGTCTGTGCACGTGTTCAGAGCAGCTAGAGTAAAGAACATGGTTGCCAGATCCACTTATTTTTAGAGATTTTGCTTCTTTTGGCATAGAGCAATTGGGGGATTCACTCGTGGGAATTAAATACTAACCGGCTAGCGAACACTTTGTGGAGACTCTGAAACACAATATATACTCTATAAAACTGATTATTTAATATTGTGGTGGTAGTATCATGGTTTGGGCCTGTTTTGCTGCATCTGGGCAGGACGGCTTGCCATCATTGATGGAACAATGAATTCTGAATTATATCGGAGAATTCGAGAGGGAAGACGGAGATGGTTTGGACATGTGCAGAGGAGGGACAATGGATATATCGGTAGGAGGATGTTGGCGATGGAGCTGCCAGGCAAGAGACGGAGAGGAAGACCAAAGAGGAGTTATTTGGTTGTGGTAAATGAAGATATACAGGGAATTGGGGTGAGAGTAGAGGATGTGGAGGACAGGGTGAGGTGGAAACGTTTAACTCGCTGTGGTGACCCCTGATAAAGAGAGAAGCCAGAAGAAGAAGAAGAACATCAGAGAATTCTAAAGGAAAATGTCAGGACATCTGTCCATGAACTGAATCTCAAGAGAAGGTGGGTCATGCAGCAAGACAACGACCCTAAGCACACAAGCCGTTCTACCAAAGAATGGTTACAGAAGAATAAAGTTCATGTTCTGGAATGGCCAAGTCAAAGTCCTGACCTTAATCCAATGGAAATGCTGTTGAAGGACCTGAAGCGAGCAGCTAATGTGAGGAAACCCACCAACATCCCAGAGCTGAAGCTGTTCTGTACGGAGGTATGGGCTAAAATTCCTCCAAGGCGGTGTGCAGGACTGATCAACAGCTACAGGTCTACAGGCAACGAGGTCTAGGGAAACAAGTCCAAAATAAGTGATATCGCTTAGAATAAGCGGACCTGGCAACCGTTTGACCGCTAGCCACTTCTGGGACAGTGCTACACTCTGTACGTTGCACTTGCATGAAGCACAGACTGAGAAGACCGATTGAAATTAGACTAGGGTTATATATGCACTGAGAAATCTCCGTCTGATTTCTAGGCTGTAATCCCATCGAAGAAACCGGAGCATACGCTTTATATGACCACTAGAAAAAAACGCACTCATTAAAGCAAATCTTTCTATTTTAATCTTTCAGCTGCGTGGTTCATGAAGCCTTCTCTTGTCTTATCAGTTCACATTGCTGCCGGTATGAACCCAGATGCCGTAAATAAAAACAAAACCAAGCTTCAGAAACGATATTTTTACAAAAACAATCCAGCAAGGGTTCATCATGAGGTCCAAGGTTCAATCCCAGCACGACCAAGCTGCCACGGTTTGGTCCTAGTCCCACAATGGCTCGGACTGTGCTTTGTGAGCCCCTATCAGATGGAAGGGCGTCGGCTAAATGACGTAAATGTACACGGAGGCTTTCACCTCCACAGAGGCTTTCCTCACAGCAGCTCCAGCTGAGCATGAAACCCAAATGAGATGCTACAAAAGACATCCAAGGTGTGCTCTGAGCTCTCCCGAAACGAGATCCAGTGCAACAGACTGTTCCGCTGTAGAAGGTGGAAGCTCAAACCAACAAGAACTCAGTGTTAGTAGCCAAGCTGAAGTTGTACAAAGACTAAATAATCATTCTAACAAAAGACATAAATCTGTAAAGTAATGCAACGACATTTCTCACAGGCCAAACTCATGTTCCTTCAGCTCTGCAGAACCACCCCATAACACTTACCTACTGTTCTTCAAAGTTTCAGAGAGGGAGGGGCCATTTATGAGATGATAAACTTTTTTTTACAGGCCTTAAACTCACTGCTCTTAACTAGAACTGGGATTTTAAAAAGATGCTGCAACCATGAATGCTACTCTAACACCATTTTCGGAAACAAGATGCTGTTACATGTTGATCATGCTTTTTATTAATTTTTATATTCATTTTATTTATTTAAAAAGAGACGGTGCATTTATAGGGTAAATATGTTCACTGAAGTCCAGCAGTTTTGTCTCATTGTTGGCGCTGTATGTGTTTTAAATCGGCCATCGGTCACTCTCCTTGGTAAACAGTGCTCACGTATTCAGCTATCCATGGCATGGCATCTAGAGAAACTTATTCATAGTTTCATAGTAGACATAGCCTAGTGGTTAAGGTACAGGACTAGGGACCAGAAGGTCCAGGGTTCAAATCCCACCTCAGTCAAGCTGCCACTGTTGGGTTCTTGAGAAAGGTCCTTAACCCACAACTGCTTGGAGTGCAAGACTGTATCAGTTGTAAGTCACTCTGGATAAGAGTGTAAATGTTCTTAGACCTGTGCCCCCTTTGTTGGGTGTTCGCACACCCATGGGGGGACTTTTTTCAGCACACAGGAACCCTGAGTGACATAAGTTTGTGGTGGTCGGTCCAGACATAAGTCTCCACAGAGTGTTCAATAGACATTCGGCAGGCTGCTGTGTTTAATTCCAGGGTTGCCAGGTCCCACAACAGAATCCCCCACTTAGTCTATGCAAATATGCCTTAAAGAAGCAAAATCTCTAAGAATAAGCGGATATGGCAACCATGTTTTTTCCGTTAGTCACTCTACGTGCAGGCCGCCAACTCCGACTGAAATCGGGTAACTGGTATACATGCTATTCCCATTACTGGGGGGAATCCAGCCCTCTTGATCGGAGTAATGTATACATGACCACTTGAACAATCGGATAACTGCAGAAATCCGATCCGAATCGGATTATTAAGTGCATGCATACGCACTCAGGGTCGCTGCCGCCGGTGTGAATGCAAACCAGAGAAGGCCCTGGAAAGAATGGCGTCCTCGGGGAGCTCTGCATTGGGTAGTTCCCCCCCAAATTAGTCCCGTGCGCAAGGGCCTCAGACGTCATGTTCAGACTCCCACAGTCTCGCATTTCATTCAGCTCCGATAAGCAGCGAACAAAGCCAGACTTTCAAAACCGAGCCCGGGAGATGCAGTGAGGGAGCCCCGTTACGGACCGGCGCCACACCCAGGGAAATCCAGAATAGCTCCGGATTTCCGTCGTGACCCTGACCAGGAGTTCCATGTCATGTCACATCATCTTATTTCTTCTGAACTAGGTCACATGGTCAGCAGACCCTTTTAAATGATGACGTCTGACCCGGAGGGGCCCGACACACCCAGGTTACACCAGCTGAAGGAAGATGGGAGCGGGGATTCCTAATGGAACTGGCGCCAAGAGCACAGGAAATCTCTAAAAGATTACAGTCGAAAGGAAGAGGACCAGCTGCTAAGGAGAATCATCACAAGGAAAAGATCAGAAGAATCGTTAAAAAAAGTCTAGCTGCACGCAGAACGTTCCTTCAGAGGGGTGCAGGATCAAACCCACATGCTGGTGAGATCAACAACAGAGCGGCATGCTGGGACTGGGCACAGGACGTTACACAAGCATAGCAGGTCTGTTTCCTACCTAATGTTATGGCACACAAGAGACAAAAGCAATTTCCAGGTCTTTAATTTGATGGCTGAACCCGGCTACCTGAATGTAATAATCTGGATCGTTTGGATGCCCTTCAGAAGCGCTCATTCAACACGGAAGGGTTTTCCTCTGGTCAAATATTCAGGAGGGCGTTTATTATAGCCGGAGCTAACGGTCTGGATAGTGGGTTATCCTGGTCAGGGCCTTAAGGAGCTACTCAGCCCAAGCCCACTGTGGGTGTGTGTCCCAACGTTTTTGGCCACGTGCGGGTTTGTGCCCCAATACTTTTGGCGACATGCGGATTTGTCCCCCAGTACTTTTGGCGACATGCGGGTTTGTCCCCCAGTACTTTTGGCCACATGCGGGTTTGTCCCCCAGTACTTTTTGGCCACGTGCGGGTTTTGTCCCCCAGTACTTTTGGCGACATGCGGGGTTTGTCCCCCAGTACTTTTGGCGACATGCGGGTTTGTCCCCCAGTACTTTTGGCCACGTGCGGGTTTTTGTCCCCCAGTACTTTTGGCCACGTGCGGGTTTGTCCCCCAGTACTTTTTTGGCGACATGCGGGTTTGTCCCCCAGTACTTTTGGCCACAATGCGGGTTTGTCCCCCAGTACTTTTGGCCACGTGCGGGTTTTGTCCCCCAGTACTTTTGGCGACATGCGGGTTTGTCCCCCAGTACTTTTGGCGACATGCGGGTTTGTCCCCCAGTACTTTTGGCCACATGCGGGTTTGTCCCCCAGTACTTTTGGCCACGTGCGGGTTTGTCCCCCAGTACTTTTTGGCGACATGCGGGTTTGTCCCCCAGTACTTTTGGCGACATGCGGGTTTGTCCCCCCAGTACTTTTGGCCACATGCGGGTTTGTCCCCAGTACTTTTGGCGACATGCGGATTTGTCCCCCAGTACTTTTGGCGACATGCGGGTTTTGTCCCCCAGTACTTTTGGCCACATGCGGGTTTGTGTCCCCAGTACTTTTGGCCACATGCGGGTTTGTGTCCCAGTACTTTTGGCCACATGCGGGTTTGTGTCCCAGTACTTTTGGCCACATGCAGGTTTGTGTCCCCAGTACTTTTGGCCACGTGATTTTTTTTAGTTCCAATACTTTTGGCCACATGCGGGTTTGTGTCCCCAGTACTTTTGGCGACATGCGGATTTGTCCCCCAGTACTTTTGGCGACATGCGGGTTTGTGCCCCAGTACTTTTGGCGACATGCGGGTTTGTGCCCCAGTACTTTTGGCCACATGCGGGTTTGTGCCCCAGTACTTTTGGCGACATGCGGATTTGTCCCCCAGTACTTTTTGGCGACATGCGGGTTTGTCCCCCCCAGTACTTTTGGCGACATTGCGGGTTTGTCCCCCAGTACTTTTGGCGACATGCGGTTTGTCCCCCAGTACTTTTGGCGACATGCGGGTTTGTCCCCCAGTACTTTTGGCGACATGCGGGTTTCCCCCCAGTACTTTTGGCCACATGCGGGTTTGTCCCCCAGTACTTTGGCCACATGCGGGTTTGTGTCCCAGTACTTTTGGCCACGTGATTTTTTTAGTTCCAATACTTTTGGCCACATGCGGGGTTTGTGTCCCAGTACTTTTGGCGACATGCGGATTTGTCCCCCAGTACTTTTGGGCGACATGCGGGTTTGTGCCCCAGTACTTTTGGCGACATGCGGGTTTGTGCCCCAGTACTTTTGGCCACATGCGGGTTTGTGCCCAGTACTTTTGGCGACATGCGGATTTGTCCCCCAGTACTTTTGGCGACATGCGGGTTTGTCCCCCAGTACTTTTGGCCACATGCGGGTTTGTGCCCCAGTACTTTTGGCGACATGCGGGTTTGTCCCCCAGTACTTTTGGCGACATGCGGGTTTGTGCCCCAGTACTTTTGGCGACATGCGGATTTGTCCCCCCAGTACTTTTTGGCGACATGCGGATTTGTCCCCCAGTACTTTTTGGCGACATGCGGGTTTGTCCCCCAGTACTTTTGGCCACATGCGGGGGTTTGTGCCCCAGTACGTTTTTGGCGACATGCGGGGTTTGTCCCCCCAGTACTTTTGGCGACATGCGGGTTTGTGCCCCAGTACTTTTGGCGACATGCGGATTTGTCCCCCAGTAGACTTTTGGCGACATGCGGGTTTGTCCCCCAGTACTTTTGGCGACATGCGGGTTTGTGCCCCAGTACTTTTGGCGACATGCGGGTTTGTCCCCCAGTACTTTTGGCGACATGCGGGTTTGTGCCCCAGTACTTTTGGCGACATGCGGATTTGTCCCCCAGTACTTTTGGCGACATGCGGATTTGTCCCCCAGTACTTTTGGCGGACATGCGGATTTGTCCCCCAGTACTTTTTGGCGACATGCGGGTTTGTCCCCCAGTACTTTTTTGGCCACATGCGGGTTTTGTGCCCCAGTACTTTTGGCGACATGCGGATTTGTCCCCCAGTACTTTTGGCGACATGCGGGGTTTTGTCCCCCAGTACTTTTGGCGACATGCGGATTTGTCCCCCAGTACTTTTGGCGACATGCGGGTTTGTCCCCCAGTACTTTTGGCGACATGCGGGTTTGTCCCCCCAATACTTTTGGCCACATGCGGGTTTGTGTCCCAGTACTTTTTGGCGGACATGCGGATTTGTCCCCCCAGTACTTTTTTGGCGACATGCGGGTTTGTGCCCCAGTACTTTTGGCGACATGCGGGTTTGTGCCCCAGTACTTTTTGGCCACATGCGGGTTTGTGCCCCAGTACTTTTGGCGACATGCGGATTTGTCCCCCAGTACTTTTGGCGACATGCGGGTGTTTGTCCCCCAGTACTTTTGGGCGACATGCGGGGTTTGTCCCCCCAGTACTTTTGGCGACATGCGGGTTTGTCCCCCAGTACTTTTGGCGACATGCGGGTTTGTCCCCCAGTACTTTTGGCCACATGCGGGTTTGTCCCCCAGTACTTTTGGCGACATGCGGGTTTGTCCCCCAGTACTTTTGGCGACATGCGGGTTTGTCCCCCCAGTACTTTTGGCGACATGCGGGTTTGTGTCCCAGTACTTTTGGCCACATGCGGGTTTGTCCCCAGTACTTTTGGCCACATGCGGGTTTGTCCCCCAGTACTTTTGGCGACATGCGGGTTTGTCCCCCAGTACTTTTGGCGACATGCGGGTTTGTCCCCCAGTACTTTTGGCGACATGCGGGTTTTGTCCCCGAGTACTTTTGGCCACATGCGGGTTTGTGTCCCAGTACTTTTGGCCACATGCGGGTTTGTGTCCAGTACTTTTGGCCACATGCAGGTTTGTGTCCCAATACTTTTGGCCACGTGATTTTTTTAGTTCCAATACTTTTGGCCACATGCGGGTTTGTGTCCCAGTACTTTTGGCCACATGCGGGTTTGTGTCCCAGTACTTTTGGCCACATGCAGGTTTGTGCCCCAATACTTTTGGCCACGTGAATTTTTTTTTTGTTCCAATACTTTTAGCAACATGCAGGTTTGTGTCCCAATACTTTTAGCCACGTGATTTTTTTTTTAGTCCCAATACTTTTAGCAACATGTGGGTTTGTGTCCTGATACTTTTGGCGACATGTGGGTTTGTATCCCAATATTTTTGCCCACATATGGGTTTGTGTCCGAACCCTTCTGGCCAAAAGTTTTCAACCATAATTTACTTTCCTTAAACAAAGACGTCATCTCTAATATGATCACTCATAATTACTAAAATGTATTAAATGAGCTTTCTGTTCTGTTACTACGCTTGGGGAACAAACACCAAGTGAACACATACGTCAGTCTCTGATTTGTTCACTAAAGTCAGTATCAGTGCTTATCTGATCTAGAGCATCAAATAAGTTCATCGCTGCTTTAACACTCGCTCGATCAAAGGCTCCGTCTGTACAAATCAAGAACGCCTGAAGGATTTTCTTCTACTCAGAAACAGCACGTTTGTTACACCAAAACACACACACACGGTTTTCCTTTCCCGTGAAGGAAGCACAAGTGTCTAGCCACCGTCATAAATCACCGACACCATTCCTGTGACCATGGTGTTCGAGTGCCACTGTTGGCCGAGCAAAGCCACCACCAGCCCAGACCACCAGAGGCACGGACGGCCGGGGCGAGCCTGCAGCAGCAGAGGCTTACACCGCTCACATCTTACTCTCCAGTCAGGCAGAGGTTTGGACCGGAGACAAGCCGGGGACGGGAGGGGAGGGGAGGTCTGCGCTCTCTCTCGGCTCATCTCTGACTGGGAGTTAATTATAGAGTGATGTCATGCAGGAAGCAGCGAAGCCTTACATGGAAAAGTGCAACTACACAGCAACCAACAAAAGCCTCCTGAGCACAAACGCTGCTCCGCTTCACTTCGGCTCCTCGAGTTCATCACGGGGTCAGGCAGGTGTGTAAGTGCAGTCCGCCCTCGGCACCGGCGGATCCCACAGCCGCGGATTCAAGCAAACACGCACTGGAAATGTTATAAATAATCCTCGTGGATTAAGTGCTACGTAACTCCCTCAGTCTCTCTCCAGCACATAGCCTGAGCATCATTCACCTCGGGATCCGTTTGCTCCCCGGTGTTGCCAGATCTTGCGAGAGAAATAAGCGACTTTAACAAGTGAAATAAGAGCGGTAGGTCTTGTCACTTATTTCTCTTGCAAAATCTGGCAACCCTTGTTCACATTTACAGACTATTAGAATTGGCTAAACATTATAGTCCAGCACCTCTCCATATGTACACTGTGTTTTCTTTGGGTTGTTTTATTTTTCTGAAGTGTAAACAATGCACATTTGAGTAGGTCTTTAGACGAAAAACAAATCTTTAGTCCCCTCCAATTAAAAAATACTAGAAGTTAAATTGAAATTAGGGGTGGGCGATGTGGTGACAATATATCACGATAAAGACATCTTCACGATACACGATATTTATCACGATACGTGACCGCAGAAACAAATCGGCAGCAACAGATTCTTAAACCCCTATTCAAATCCAAGTTTAAGCAAGTGTGCCGAGCCAACGACGAGAACCGAGATCATTTTTCTAGTCAAAATGGGCCGAGAACTATTAAAGGCAAACCTAAGGACAGTCTATGGGACAGGAGTGACTCGGGTTCAGCAGGTCTTTTCAGAAGGTTGTGAGTTTACATTCCTGCTCCGGCTGTTTGACTGCAGATATAACGAGGACCAAACCTGATCAGCATAATAAAAACAAAATTCTTTCTTTTCTCCATCCAGTTACGTAAATCCCATTCTCACTGGATTCAGGAGAAGCTCCGACCTCTCATGCCTGAGCAGGATAAAGCTTTGACTGAAGCCTCTTTATACAAATCATCCACGACAGATTAGTGTTAACGAACCTCAGACGCCATCCTATTAAGCGTTCGTACGTATAATATCATACGCTTTTTAGTCAGCATGTGCTTTTAATAAAAAGCCATCTGGCTTTGGCAGAGCTGTTTGCTAAAAAGGCCGTTCTGTGTAAACAGTCCGCGTCAGCAGCTCCAAGATTTAATCACTAATACTGAAATTAAACTGAAAGCCTAAAGCTCAACAAGTCGACTGCTACTACATAATTAAATGACCTCGCCGGTTCAGAACGCTGACTCAGAGTCTGAGAGGAGGCACCAAAACCAATGTTTATCGCCAATAGAATTTCTTTATTAAATAACCTTTCCGTACGCAGTACGAGTATTAAAATATCGGATTATCGTCCAAACCAGAGCCCAGATTTTCTGCTCAGAAAGTTAGCCTGGTCTACTTCAGATCAGCGAGCCGGCTTCAGCGGAACTCCAGCAGCTCGTCCAGCAGCTCCCAGGCCAGCGGTTTCCAGAGGAAACACGTTTTAGCAACCAATTTCAACAAACGCAAAACACGGCTACTAACGCAGTCTCCACGGAGATCCCATTTCCCGCCTGTTTACCGCGAGTCGGGCCGAATTACTCCGGCTCGGTCTCACTGCCGCGCAAATGTAAATAAAGAGCAATAAGAGTCAGATGGCGGTCACTGTCTGTTTAGGGGACACGGCGCTAAAATGCTGTTTGTACACAAGAGATCTGCCGTCACACAGTCAGATGGTACGTCCGTACGTCAGGAGAAGCTGATCAAACTATTTGGTGCAGCAGAGAAAAAAAAATACATTACTGGCACAAGATTAAGATCTGTGGGACGAATTACAGAATAGTAAAGACCGTGAAGGAGGGCACAGGAAACCACGGGGAGAGAGAGAGAGAGAGAGAGAGAGAGAGAGAGAGAGACACAGACAGACAGACAGACAGACAGACAGACAGACAGACAGACAGAGATAAAACAGAAGGCAAATAAGTCAGAATGGATAGAACAGGAAGACAGAAGGAGAGAGAGAGAGACACACTATCATGATATATATAAAAAATGTAGTCATTGTTCTAAACATTATTATAGAATTCTAAGTATTATTAACACTATTATCTTCTTCATATTTACCTCTAGACTTCTACATTATTTAAATTTAGATCCATTTAACTGTTTTATGTTCCGAAGACAATATTTATTGTTCAATGGTGTAAGGATGATGTAACCGCTTTGGCAACACAAGTGTCAATATTTGTCGTGCCAATAAAGCAACCCTGAATTTGAAAAATTTGAGAGAGAGACAAAGACAGGAAAGCAGAGAGAGAGGGATGGGCAGAAAGATAAGAGAGAGTGCGTAAGAGAGAGCGCGTAAGAGAGAGAGAGCGTGTAAGAGAGAGAGCATAAGAGAGAGTGTGTGTAAGAGAGCATAAGAGAGAGTGTGTGAGAGAGAGCGTAAGAGAGAGTGTGAGAGAGAGAGCGTAAGAGAGAGAGAGCGTAAGAGAGAGAGAGCGTAAGAGAGAGAGCGTAAGAGAGAGAGCGTAAGAGTGTGTGAGAGAGAGCGTAAGAGAGAGAGTGTGTAAGAGAGAGTGAGAGAGAGAGCGTAAGAGAGAGTGTGTGAGAGACAGACAGCGTAAGAGAGCGTGAGAGAGTGTGTGTAAGAGAGAGTGAGAGAGAGAGCGTAAGAGTGTGAGAGAGCGTAAGAGAGAGTGTGAGAGAGCGTAAGAGAGAGAGCGTAAGAGAGTGTGAGAGACAGCGTAAGAGAGAGCATAAGAGAGAGTGTGTGTAAGAGTGAGAGAGAGAGAGCGTAAGAGAGAGAGCGTAAGAGAGAGTGTGTGAGAGAGCGTAAGAGAGTGTGAGAGAGAGCGTAAGAGAGATTGTGAGAGAGAGCGTAAGAGAGAGTGAGAGAGAGAGCGTAAGGAGAGGAGAGAGTGAGGAGAGAGACAGCGTAAGGAGCCGTGAGAGAGTGTGGGTTAAGAGAGCGTGAGAGGAGAGAGCGGAAGAGTGTGAGAGAGCGGAGAGAGGTGTGAGAGAGCGTAAGAGCGAGCGTAATATTAAGATGAGTGTGAGGAGACAGCGTCGTAAGACGGCGGAGGAATAAGAAGAGGAGAGGTGTGTGTACGAGTGAGAGAGGAGAGCGTATAAGAGAGTGTGAGAGAGAGCGTAAAGAAGGGAGTGTGAGAGAGAGCGTAAAGAGGAGAGGGAGGAGAGGAGAGGCGTAAGAGGAAGTATGTGAGAGGACAAGCGTAAGCGCGTGGAGAAGCGTGTGTCGTGTTAAGAGAGGTGAGAGAGAGGAGAGCGTAAGAGTGTGAGGGAGCGTTATAAGAGAGAGTGTGAGAGAGCGTAAGAGCGGAGCGGTATAGAGTGTGAGAGACAGTTAAAGAGAGAGCATTAAGCGAGAGTGTGTTGTTGTTGTAAGAGAGAGAGGAGAGGGAGTAAGAGAGAGAGCGTAAGAGAGAGTGGTGTGAGAGAGCGTAAGAGAGTGTGAGGAGAGAGCGTAAGAGAGTGTGAGAGAGAGCGTAAGAGAGTGTGAGAGACAGCGTAAGAGAGAGCATAAGAGAGAGTGTGTGTAAGAGTGAGAGAGAGAGCGTAAGAGAGAGTGTGTGAGAGAGCGTAAGAGTGTGAGAGAGCGTAAGAGAGAGTGTGAGAGAGCGTAAGAGAGAGTGTGTGTAAGAGAGAGTGTGTGAGAGAGCGCGTGTAAGAGAGAGAGAGCGTGTAAGAGAGTGTGTGTAAGAGAGAGAGAGCGTGTAAGAGAGAGAGAGCGTGTAAGAGAGTGTAAGCAACTGATGCTGTTTGGCAAGACACCGAGTGAGAGACCAGGGTTGGGTATTGTTTGCACTTTATCGATTCCAATTTTGATTCCAAAACGGTTAAAAACGGGCTGAATGTTTGGGCATAAAGAATATTTGTTTTTTATATTTCACCATCCACAGTATTCATTTTTACGTTAAGCTTCTTACTCATTCTAAACCCATAATAAGTGAAAAGCTCAACATGCCAAAGCAGTGACCAAGTCAAACCAAACTTCTCGTAATTACTGCTGGTCATATCTCCTCACTACTGCAGACATGATGAACCTGTGACCCAAAGGGAAAATAATCACTTCTACGTTATGTGTTTCACTTAGAATAGATTTGTAAGGAGGAAAAAAGCTTAAAGTGAAAAAGGATCCCAGGTTCGTCATTAGCCATGGGACTAGGTGTCCATCTTCCGCCGAAGCTCTCTCAAAAGGCATTAATGTCGGCTCAACAGCTACCTCACTTCACCCTCTCTGAACTAACCAGCGTTCAGAATATGAAGATCAGGACAAACTTCAGGAGGGAGCTCTGATCAGGCTTAAGTTAGCCAAAGCACAAAAGCACACTCAGCAAACCTTAGTGGAATTATTCTGCAAAAAAAAGTGCCTTATGACAAGAAAAGCAACAGATGATAAAACACAAATGCTGTTACCAATTACATCGCTAAAGACACGGTGCAAATTTGAGGCGGTTCAGAGGGACGGTTCAAATAACTTTGGAAAACTTTAGACCCAAGATATACAGCAAAGTGTCGTCTAATAATCGGTAGAGGAGAGAAAAAAATCCCAGAAAGCAGTGAGATGAGATATCAGTTCTTTCAATATTGGATTATAGT
The DNA here is from genome assembly GCA_025084515.1 of Ancistrus triradiatus. Lineage (NCBI taxonomy): Eukaryota > Metazoa > Chordata > Actinopteri > Siluriformes > Loricariidae > Ancistrus > Ancistrus triradiatus. The sequence goes on along the minus strand of JAJAGP010000263.1, from coordinate 146,256 downwards.
CTGCAAAAAACCCCAAAGCACATAAATACCTAGAAACACGTGCAAATCTGGAATGAATCTGGTGCTGAATGAGAACTTTGTACCTTTAATTTTGAGGAGAACACCAAATGAACCATTGTACGCAATATGTCTGGTATCACGACTGTCTAATAAGAAAAGAAATGTCATTGTGATATAAATATCCACTGAACGTCACGTGGTATTTATGTTCCGGGCATGCGAGTCACTCGGAGTGAACTTTTCCTTCAGGCCAGCTTCAGCCTCACTGCTTCTCATTAAGCATCACGCCACAATATTCTCCAGTCACCGCATAAACCAACACCTCCCCCTTCCCCAAATAAAAAAAACACAAGCCATCACTTCTTTAGCCAAAATGTCAAACTGACCGCAGGATCTGCCGGCGCTGCCAGCAAGCAGACAGGATACACAAAGCTGTGAGCTGGACTCCAGAGGAGCAGACCGGCACTGGAGACGCGAGCACAGCGCACTTGTTTACTGCCCAACTCGGCGGCGTAGGAAAAACCTACCCCCAATGTTTCCCTTCAGACGGAGGCACGACGTTCCAGCACGTTCACCCGGGACGGAACCCAGAGCTCTAGGCTCAAAGCTGCAGGCCTCGGGGTGAAACGTGTAACCCAACTACGAGCAGAGAGCCTGATGGCCTCCGACAACGCCGAGGAGGTACAGAAATCAGCGCAAACCAAACCTAAAGGCTGCAAGTGCAATGTCAGTCGAACCCCTGCTTCCTTACTTCCTCTTTAGGGGTGATTTCTGCCCTCGTACTCACGTACTATGAAAAGTTCACACTACACAATTTTTATCCTGATCTTCCTGTCATCGGCAGTCTTTGGAGATCAACAAATAAAAATAATAGTAATAATAATAATAAAAATAAGTGATGCAGACGATACATTATTTGCCGACATACGGACGTTTTCCAGTTTTTGTCATCGGTCCAATAGTAGAACTTTAGCCAATGATCTCTGACATTTATTAGATATTTACATTTGAATATTTTTGTTTTCTTCTGGCTGTTATTCATCAAGCAAAATATCTGCTGTTGCTGACGGTATGGTTATGTGTGCAGTTACGTTTTTGCTTGGCTCCTCAGCTTTCTTACAGTGGTGCTCGAAAGTTTGTGAACCCTTTAGAATTTTCTATATTTCTGCATAAATATGACCTAAAACATCATCAGATTTTCAAAATCCTAAAAGTAGATAAAGAGAACCCAGTTATACAAATGAGACAAAAATATTATACTTGGTCATTTATTTATTGAGGAAAATGATCCAATATTACATATTAGTGAGTGGCAAAAGTATGTGACCCTCTAGGATTAGCAGTTAGTTTGCAGGTGAAATTAGAGTCAGGTGTTTTCAATCAATGGGATGCCAATCAGGTGTGAGTGGGCACCCTGTTTTATTTAAAGATCAGGGATCTGTCAAAGTCTGTTCTTCACAACACATGTTTGTGGAAGTGTATCATGGCACGAACAAAGGAGATTTCTGAGGACCTCAGAAAAAGAGTTGTTGATGCTCATCAGGCTGGAAAAGGTTACAAAACCATCTCTAAAAAGATTCATACCTTTTTAAAGGAAGGTTTCTTTTGACTGAACTGCGGCTTATGTTACAGTAACCATCATGTCTGATTTAACTGTTTTATTGTGTATTAGCTTTATTTTATTGCTTACATTTACAGCATTTAGCAGACGCCCTTATCCAGAGCGACTTACAATTGATACAATCTTACAGTCCAAGCAATTGTGGGTTAAGGGTCTTGCTCAAGGACCCAACAGTGGCAGCTTGTCAGAGGTGGGATTTGAACCCTGGACCTTCTGGTCCAGAGTTCAATACCTTAAGCTTAAGCTACCACAGTCCCTAAAATGAATTACTGATCCTGTCTTTATCAGGATGGATAATAATGTGAACTGCTTAAATACAGAAGGAAGGGTTCAATTATCGGTTTATAACGCTGGTGTTGGCCACAATAATGAGCTAATAATCAGTTACCCTATAGACCCAAAAAATTCAATATCAGTGCATCCTTAATAGTAGCCGGATTTCTATAATTCTCTGATTACCTAAGTGGTCATGGAAACAGATTTCTCCGATCTAGAAACCAGATTAGGAAATCCCATAAACGAGGGCTGGATTTTACCCCAGTAATCAGATTACTTTTTGCACGTATACCAGTTATCTGATTTTAATCAGTGTTTTCAGTCTGAGCATGTGCATGACCCTTACCACACGGTTGCCAGGTCCACGTATTTTAAAAACCTGGCTTTATTTGTCCTCTTTAGCAGTTTTGTTTCCCCCTCGCTGGATCTGCCATTCTCGGAATGAACTGTAGCGAAACAGCTATCAAATACTTTGTGGAGACTCTGAAAGGGAGTATATACTCAAGAATATAAAGTATTTGATTATTTAAAATGAAAGTTTGAACCTTTTCCCATCTTTCTGTGAGATTATTGGCTGGTTGCAGGCATTCTCACCCATTTGATGCCCTTCTACTTGCTGTTTTTGTCTTTAACCGGACAAAACACACAACAAGAATAAAGAACTGACCATTTTGGTGTTATCCATAAACATTACTTTATAACAACCAAAGCTCTACAGGGTTCTGCTTGCATTTGCTGCTTATTTGAACTAAGGAGCACTAAATACCTTGCTGCATTTGAACGCATCAACAGTAATGTCACCGTTCATAATAAATTATCCTCTTTTCACTTATTATTATGGCAAAAAAGGCTCTTTCGGTTGCCAAATATTCAGTGCATCCCTAATTATGAGCACTCTACACAAACGCTATAGCAGCTTACATAAGGGACTTCTGTGGAGGATCCCGGAACCGATTCCCTGCATACATACAGAATTGTTTTACATCACGAGTGTAACGGCTCTTTCATGGCAGATGTGTGTGTGTGTGTGTGTGTGTGTGTGAGAAGGGGCACATCCAGGAAAATTACTATCTGAAGGCAGGGCAAGTGGAGAAAAGCTGAACCTGATGGTAACCCGGTTATTAACCCCAGTTTGGAGTGTGAAAGGCTCCGGTATGAACACTTACAGATACTTATAGCTAACTGCTTCCAGACAATCCTATTATTAAGCTATAAATCTGAGAGCTAGAAGTAGTTCACTCAACACATCCATAGTTAGACTCGCATTAACATCTGGCAGATGTTTTTACCCAGAGCCACTCGCAACTGATACCCAAAAGCTAAACCAAACATTTGGACTTCACCGGTAATGGCAAAGCCAAAAGTAAACCTCAGTTTTTCCTTTGCATGTTCACACTTCAGTAGCAAATAGGTTGTGTGTGTACGCACTTTCTTTATTTGCTGGGAGGTGGCGCCGCTGCAGTTAAAGCTTTGGGCTAACGACCAGAAGGTTTCGGGTTCCTGGCTCCTGAACTCGAGTAAGGCCCTTAAAGGGGCAAAATTATGTAACCCTCACTCTCATTTATGCTTTGATTTGCATGTGCACAGAACCGAATGTGTACGAGTTGACACTAGGGGTGGGTACTGGAAAGGACTTCACGATACGATCACATCATGATACATTGCGATATTCCACATGGTTCAATGAAAATATAAAAACAGCTGAAACACAATGTGTATAATGACTCGTCTTAATCCATCACATCACATTGATAATTCAGTGGAAAAACACTGCTGCGCCATCTACAGGAGCGGAGAATGTAGCTTCCATTTACTTCCCATTAAAATTTTTTTCTTCCTTCAAAAAGCCGAAAATCGATCCAATATATCACAAAAACACATCGCACTATATTGCAGTATCGATTTTTAGCACAGCCCTAGTCGACTCTGCGATTTACACCGTGCTAACGGAACAACGTAGGCCAAAGTCAGCAAACAAACCAATGAAACAATCTTACAACCTAAGCAACTGTGGGTTAAGGGCCTTGCTCAAGGACCCAACAGTGGCAGAGGTGGGATTTGAACCCTGGACCTTTTAGTCCACAGTCCAGTTACTTAACCGCTAGGCTACCACAGTCCCCAACTGAAACTGGACAGCAATTACCCCCAAGCAGGAGGGAGAAGATAAAGGTAGATTAACTAACTACAGTTAAATTAGATTTACATTCATAAGAACATCTGTAATGTCGCACACCGGCCCCGGCTTCATGACCCCGAGCACGGTTCAGTACTACAGTCAAATAACCATCAGAGGCCACAGATAGATCAACAACTTACAGAGGAAGGAAGACCTTTTGGTAAACAAACGAACACTTAACTGCTACTACCAAGCATGATCAGTGAGGCTGAATTTATTCAATAAAAGTATTCGTGCAGAGCGTAAAAATGTCTGAGGGTAAATATGTCCTGTGTTTTGCACTGTAGTCCATCTGGTAATATACGAAATATTTCCGACATTTGGTACGACATCATGTTCAGGTGAAATCTGACGGAATCACATAACCTTTTTGTGGTCAGTTTTGGCTAAATCAGTGATGTTTTATGTTAGGCAGGATGTCCCGTGGCTACTATCTTCTTGCAAATCAAACAACTAGAGATATTGACGTCATTCAGTCATCGGACAGTCAGGGCCGATCCACTTACTGATCCGTTTTCCGTTCCACATCTTACCATGAGCACACGGCAGCCTCGGTCTGCACTGAGTGACAAATTGCATTAACTAAAATGTCATGTGTGGAAACGCCAAACAGCAAGAACTGAATTAAAACAGAGTAACACACGGGCTCTCGTGGCTCATTGTGGTGGCCTAGCGGATAAGGTACAGGACTGTGGGCCAGAAGGTCCAGGGTTCAAATCCCACATCAAGCTGCCACTGTTGGGTCCTTGAGCAAGGCCCTTAACCCACAATTGCTTGGATTGTAAGACTGTACCAATTGGAAGTCGCTCTGGATAAGGGCATCTGCTAAATGCTGTAAATGTAAATGTTATTGCTGAGTGTTTTTACCTACAGCAGTGCAATGTGCATAATCTGTACAAACCAGCAACAACATTTGCAACTGGATGCACAACAGTGAAAATAATTTGAATGCTACAAATTTAACCACCTGGTTGTTAACTGTTCCTTCACGTTCATCCACGTCTGTTTTGTTCAGGGTCATGACTGTATGGTGTCCATCCCAGAGGGCACAGGACACCCAGTCCGTCACAGGGCTGATGGGGCTTACGGTTCTCCTTATTCCATCTGTGTGCCTAACAGGACTGTAACTAATAGCAAAAGGCTATTTAGATGTAAACCAGCTAAGGGAGCAGCACAAAAACACACTCAGCAAACCCCAAGGGAATCATTCTGCAAAAAAGCAACACAATAACTGCTGTCGCCAATTACATCGCGAAAGACACGGTGCCATTCAGGCAGATGAGAGAAGGGTTCAACAACTTTTCAATACTTTATATTGGAGATTCACCGATCGATCGGCCGGTAACTGGAATCGGCCATAACCCGGGGACTGCCTGTAGTCTATAGGTTACAGTCATGTCTACAGCCACTCAGAATGACAATAAGACATTTTAAATAAAATCACCTCGCTGAATATGTGGAATTTAACAAAGCGAACTCTGCTGAGAGTGCAGAGCCAGACACAGGCAAGCAGCTGCTGCTGTCTTTATTGTTTAATGGTAGAAGTTTCCATTAGAAGAAAGGATGAACAAAAATTCTGTATGCTGTCGCTTATAATTCTTGGACCAAAATCGGGAAAAAAAATAATAAAAAATCTCTACTTTAGACCCAAGATATACTGCCGTACCGTATCGTCTAACTATCGTCCCAGAAATTATCAAGATATTTTTCCCTCCCAATATCGCTCACCCACTGAAGGCCTTGCTCAGTGTACTGTGAGAGTCCCATTCCTAAAGAAGAGCAATAGTGGTGGAATAGTGGAAGGTGCATCAGACACGTCTAGCCTGTATCAGACTTGCTCGATTTGTTTACCAAGGTCAGTATCAGCACCGTAATGGGATTATAATCAGCTAAACAGTAATGCATTTGCTACAGGAAACAGTCAGCAGGCTGGAAGTATGTGAAGCACTGACTTACATAACCGGCTTACTGTGTTTATTCATTTTAGCTAATTAAAAAATTCCACAGCCTTTGCACTGCTTTATTTGACTGACACTGGTTTAAACACTACATTAACCTCAGAACCCACTTGTGTATTCTATACCCACCTAGGGGCGGGCGATATGGTAAGGAATATCACATCACACCACGATATTTAGACATTTTCACGATACACGATATTTATCGAGGACAAAATGCATGAGCAGCGACAGATTCTCAAACTAACATTCAAATCCGATCCCATACTTATAAAGGTGAGTTATAGTCAAATTAAACTGGACAATAACACGACTGATCTACGATAAAACTCCAAGACTGCACAGATCCTGAACCGCTTAACAGGACCGCCTGTATCTTCCAGCTTTAATACAAGACTGCATTCCTTCTGCTTTTTCCTGGTAGGCATTACTGTGGCACTTCCACCCTTTCATTATCATGTATACCGTGACACTTGTAATGGTAATGATGGGTTGCAGACGGAGGCACCAACGCCCGGCAATTAACAGCCATTAAACAATTCGCACGTTTACAGCCGGGTAATTTAGCGTCCTGGGAACATCAGCACACGGTACGAGGCCCTTCACAAGCCTGTCTCGTGGACCCTGATGGTTCAGAGAGGCCGTGCTCGATGCGATGCCTCAGACGTCCGGATCTGCCGAGCGAGCGGAGTCTGTACAGCGCGGGCTTCAGACACAAAGAAAGTCCTGTGGCTTCTTCATATGCTTCCCATTACGAGTGCGCCCGGGCCGAGCCATGATACCCGATACGTCAGGATACGCCAACAAAGCCAGTACGAAACAGAGCGGCAATATAAACAACAATCTTATAAACAACAAACCCTCAAATCCTTTATGCAGCCCTTAAAGGAAGCCGAACACTGCCCAGAGCACCACGCCGGCACTGGTTTGATGTAGGACTGGGTCAGCCGATCAGCCATTACATCGGTCAGCACCATGGCACTTCAATCACACACTCAGTCGGAATGGAGTTCATCACTACTGCCTCGATCTGCCTGATGATCACCGATGCTCACGAGCCGAACTTCGGCTGCCTACAGGCTCGAGTTTCGGCTGCATTTCAACAATTCTGCTTCTTATCAAGGTTTTCATTCCAAGATGGTGAAAACAAAGTGCGGCTCTTTATTTTTTTATATTTCAACTTCAAAACAATCATTTATACAGCGAGCTTTGTTCTTCCCATTTAAAATGCCAATACGAAACACCAATCTGTTGATACCTGCGATGTACATCTGTCATGTATCGGCTAAAAATTAGGGAGTTTTTCCTTGCCACTGTCGCCCTAGGCTTGCTCCATTTGGGGATTGGACGTAGATATTAGGAGATAATCTAAACTTGTACAGTTGCTTTGAGACAATGCTTCATTGTAAAAAGTGCTATATAAACAAATCTGACTTAAAAATCGGTTATCGTATCGGCCCAAGAAATTCGATATCGGTGCATCCCTAGTGTAAACTGACACCAGCTGCCAAATTTCCTTCGGGATCTTAAATCCATTATAAGTAAAAAGCTTAACGTGGTTTAATTTGCTAAAACAATGACCCAGGATCAGCAAACGTCCCTCAGTTGCTACCGGTCATAAGTGATCTCTGCTGCTGGAAGGACGGACGTGATCCTAAAATAAAGCCATTTTCACGTTAAGCCTTTTCTTTCCCATTAAAAAATTTCATAATTGTAAAGAACATGATGCAAAACGATTCCTTTCCTTTTGAACCACAGGTTCATCAGGTCAGCAGTACAGACGACTCATGATCAGTAATAGCTGAGAGAAGTTCGGTGTTGCTAGGTCACTGCTTCAGTGCCACGTTAAGTGCTTTAGACTCTCCCATCTCTAATGCTGTTTTTGAGCTAGGAGAGCGGTACACCACAGAAGCTCAGCGTCATGCTGGTACCTTTAGATGTTTTGTCATGTTGGAGGTTCAGGTCCTTTCTTCTGAGCGCTTTTTAACGTCTGTCTTCCGCTAATGCTCTAACAAAGAGTATCAAAACAAACCCACGCCATGACACACCACTCCTGCCAGACAGGTGCCCCCTGAACACGGACAGACGTTTGCACTGGTCGTGACCTTGTATTTGAAGCATGAAATGCGACGGCAGGAACCGATAAGTTCCGAATGAGAACCGGTTTTCGATACCAAAACCTATCCGCTTCTGTAGTCATATTTAAAAATCTCTAGGGCCATAACTCGAGTGTTTGGCACCGAAACACTGAGCTGTGCATTCACAAACTGCATGCTTTATACCACAGCACACCAGACCCCGGAGTTTCCTGATAAACACCAAACCTGATCATAAACACAACCCACATAAAAGATGTAGCTACCAGAAGAGATGTGACTTATTTATGTCCGTTTCACATCTATGGCTATTCAAGACAGGAGCAAGGTTACACCGAGTGTGCTTAATGATTGTGCCACCTTGTGTTCAATATATGGAATTGCATTAGATGGCGTAATACACAGACCACACGACATCGTCAGTCTCTACGACGCACATCGCTACATCCAACCAATTCACCTAACAGGTCTTTCAAATGTGGGAGGAAACCAGAGCACCAGGAGTTTAATGTCAGCATCAATGGACATTTTAATGACAGACAAGGTTTGAGTATCAGGAATGACCTGCTCTCATCTGAAATACCTGCTTCAGTACAAGAGCTGAAGTTGCGCTGACACATAAAAGACAGTTGCTTGCTTTTAACAGTTTTGTTTCACTTTACTGTACATTGGCTTGCTGGAATACTTGACATTCCCTCTGAGATTAAGGTGATCTATGTATCTATCGTGCTAGCTCACTATCACCCAGGTACGAGTCCTGGAAGCACCCACTGGCCATTTAGAACGGCCTAAAAAGCTCAGTTTGGCTGTCTGGGAGAAGGGAGGCCAAACAGAGGACCTGCGCCTCGTGTTCTCCGGGATGGAGTCGGACCTCACGCAAACCTGGCCACAAAAAGCAGGGGCCGATAAACTGAAATAAATAAACACGATGTTTATCACTTGCATTGCAGAACTCAAGCCTTGGTCAACTTCAAGTACAACATAATTACAGGGACAGCACAAGTACAACAAAACCAACAATAAACAATACCCTTAACACTAATACACTACTTCCAACGTTTCCATATATGCTCAGTATAAAAACAAGAGCAAGACCAACCAAGCAACAAATATCAAATTCATTCCTAATGCTTGCTTTCACGTACATAAGCACACTAGCTGGAATGGAATATGTAATAAAGGCTGGTACAGTTTATACATGTCCAAGATTTGACTAAGCAACTCAGAGGACAAAATTGTTATTAATATTATTGTGTGTGTAATACAAACCTTGTGTGACTAACGACAATGGAAGTTCAAAGTTTCCAACAGCAGACCAACTGATTACGTCCTAAACGCACGCTTATTCCCTACACAGGCACAATACGTAGCGTACACAATACCGTCCGTTAAGCTCCACCCAGTGCACTACGTAAACAACAGAGCGTCATTTGGGACACGGCCGCGTTCGCAAGCATGTGTTATGAACTGTGGCTGGCTATTTTCACAACATATGGTACAAGTAAAATTTAGAAAGAACACAAGACACGTTAAACACGCTACATTTGCCTCGTTGTCATTTTTTTCGTTCATTAAAACGCAAGCGAACGGGTGAAAGATCAAGTCTGCTTCCAAAAAACAACCAAAATGGACAGGAGTAACAAACGTTACTCACCCAGAAGTTTTTTAACCTCCTCCTCGCTCATGTAAACGTTCACACTCGGGCTGTTGTTGGTTATTCCGCCGGGTTTGGCCAAGCACAGGGCCGACTGAAGCAAGAGGAGCAGACCGCAACCCCCGAGTCTCCGCAGCGCTGTAATCCGCAGAGAGCAGCAACCCGACCGGTCACCCCCGGATCCCCGCGCCGCCACCTCCTCCTCCGGCCCCGGCATCGCACCTTCTGTCCCCTTAATCCGTCAAGCCTTCGCTGTGTAACCTCATCCAAAGCTTGAGTGGTCTCCTGAAGGCAGCATACCTATAGGGCTCGATTACGACGTTAACGCACGCACTCCGACTCCCGCTCCGCCTCCAGTCCGATCCGGTCTCCGGGTCTCCCGAATCACGCTAACCGCTTTAACCACGGCGTTAGCAATCCAGCTAACTTTGTTCAGTGGGTCCTTATTGCCGCTTCCCACACACGTACCGACCCTCAACCCGGTGTTGCCTCTTTACCGCGTTTTTCTCCTTCCTCCTCAAAGTGTAGCTCCGAACTCGGACCAAAAGCACCGTAAAACAGCGAATAAACCAGCAGTTAGAAGCCCAGTCCAGCTCTCTCCTTTCACGGTCCGTGTAACTCCGTCTGCTCCCCCTTCGCCGCAATCTCAGCTTTCACTGGAGAAAGGGGGCGGGGCCAAACCAACGACAGCGCGCATGTATGGAAGAGAAGTGAGCACGGGAGCGCGCATATATGGTTCCCAACAACAACAATACGAACCCTGAACAGGGAGTCAGGGAGAACACAGGGCACCCAGTCCATCACAGGGCCAGCAGCACTAGTTCATTTACAGGGCACAGACCAGCATTAACCCTGAACGGGACACCAATCCATCGCGTGGTTGGGAAGGGGATGAGCACCTGTCTGTCCTGACCTGTCCCTGAGGTTTTGGGTAAAGAGCATTAGAACCATGGTCATGGTAATTGATGTTATTATTACTAGAGTAAAAATAATTACTTACTAAAGTACTAAAGTATTATTACTAAAGTAGCAATAATAATAATAATGATAATAATAATGATAATAATAATAATAATAGATAGTGAGATAATGATAATGAAGAGCCTGCTAAATAGATAAGTCAATAAGTGTTTAAAAAAGGTATTGGTAGGAAAACATGATATTAAAACTAAATTACATGCGTTTTATGCTTGATAGTAGTTTAATAGATTCAAGATTAATATTACTATCTACTAATACTAATTCATACTTGCTTAATAAATTATATATACAAATATCAGTTCTGATAATTGCTATTATTAATTACGCTAATCAAAAAAAATTTTAATCGCATATTTGCTGGCTTACTGTATATCTGACCCTTAAAGAAACAGTTTTTCCTGCAAAAATCACTGCACAGCCACACAAGTGGACAACAGATCATGTGTCCTCATGTCTCACCTCTTCTTTAACCTCCCCTCCCCTCCTCCGGTTGATTTATCATTCCATGGCAACAAAACTTTCTCGCGGAGGACAAGAGAACCTACAGTGACTGATTACTGATATAAATAATGCTGATATTCACTCCTATTCTTTATGTAATTGTATTTATTATTTTATGTATTATATATACGCTATTCTTATATTCTATAGTTTTATATTCTCCGTTTTATTATACTCTGTCATTATTGTATTTTTTTAATTTATCAGTCTACATATTATTTGATCTATTATACATTTTTAATGATGTTCTCTGTCTAAATATAGTTTTTATGTATAGTTTCTGCTTATTTAAACTATTACTTTCCCAGGAATGCCTCTGCCAGATTGGAACACTTCCTCAACCTGCCCGGTTGCCAGATTCATCACCAATCGAGCGTTTAGGGGCCCAGCTGTGACACCAGCTTTGGCAACCTACACATTTGCAGAATCTACAGGCTGAGCTGCAACATCTGTGGGCAAATGTGCCTCAAGATACCATATAGAACCTGTATGCCTCCATGCGCAACCAGATCTCATCTTGTATCCAGGCTAGAGGCGGCCTAACAGGTTACTAGAGCCTCCTTTCCATTGTACAGTTTCCCCAATAATCATCCTTTCACGCTAATTTATAATCACTTACATATATCATTACATTCATACATGTAAAGTTTCGTTCAATTCCAACAACTCCGTCTTGGTTTTCTGTCAGAGTGTATTTGTGTTTATACTTCGTACAAAATGGAGAGAAATTCTTCTGAAATGAAATAACAGAGAGACACCACAGACAGACAAAAACCTACACCAAGCAACTTTTAACATTTTTATTATTAAAATATTCACCTACAAAACAAACTATAAACACTATTTACACGAGCGCTAGCAGAGAAGTTGAGTTAAACAGGGACTTCCAGTCTTCCTGCTCTTGTTGTGTGTGTGTGTGTGTGTGAAGTAGAGATGATGCCTTTTGGAGTCGTACCACTTCTGGATCTCCATGTGATGGATTGTGGAAGGGAAACACAACGGGGCCAGCGTTTAAAAAAATTCCCTGAGGGACTACAGAGCCATTTCGTTTCTATATTCCACAATCGTTCTGTTTGAGGTAATGCTATGAATGCAGAGTAAGTGCTAGGATGCAGGAGACGGCATGACGTGAAAGAAGATGAGGAAACGGAGTCTGTTCGACTATTGCAGGGTTGTGTTTGTACTGAGATGAGGCTGTGTCTCGTGGACTCACTGCGGCCACCTGACACAGAAAGAAATCAACATGGAAGCAAGTGAAATCCAGGAAAATATTTATCCTGTAAAACTCTGCTGTAAGGACAGAAAGGTCGACTGTTGATTAGTCATTTCTTGAGATCTTATGAGATGATATCATGAAATAACAACAAAAAAATGTAGACGGTGGGACAGTGTTCTGGGGACTTCGAGGTTCTGAATTCTGTTTAACCCTAGATAATTTATTTAAAGACTGACTGATAATTAATTAACTCAATCATTCATTTCACTTTATCCACTTCAGAGTTGAGATGAGCTCGGACCTAACCAGAAGCACAGGGAGCAAGGCACGAACCAACCCTAGACAGGGCACCTGTGATCTAATACATCTCTTTGGAAAGTGGGACAATCACACAGACATGGGGAGAACATGCAAACTCTACACAGATGGCGTTTGGGCCAGAAATCTAACTGGGTATCTTGGCACTGTTAGGAGACAGAGCTAATGACTATCAAAATATGCCGACCATTTATTATTATTATTATTATTATTATTATTATTATTATTATTATTATTATTATCCAATAATAATTAAACTGGCATTATTCTTATTATTACTATTAATATATGCTATTATCACTGTAATTATATAATTATTATTATATTTATACTTATGTTTAGTAATAAAGCATCATCATCATCATCATCATCATTATTATTATTATTATTATTATTATTATTATTAACAACTATTATTTGTGTTGTTATTATTATAATTCATAACATATTTAATAATAAAAAAAAAAACTATAGTAATTGCTATTATTATTGATTACTTTATTCTTGTTCTTCTTATTTAATAATTATGAAATAATGCTATTGTTATTTTTACTATTACTATTATTGTTGGTATTATTAAAGTTAATATTTAATAAACCATTATTATTATTATTATTATTGTTATTATTATTAGTATTATTGTTGTTCATATTTTAATAACAATATAACTATTATTTGCGTTGTTATTATTATATGTAATTCTTATACGTATTATATGAACAATATGTATATAATTATATAAAACATATAATTATAATAAAAATAGAAATAATATTGTTATATTTATTAAATAAATATCTATATAATAATTTAATAAATAATATATTTCATAACAATAAAAACAACAACAATTGTTACTATTACTCACTTACTATTATTATTTATATAATTATATAGATTTGTAGTAGTAGTAGTAATCATTTATTACTGTTATTATTACAGTAAATTTGCTTTATTCAGGTCTTTGTTAAGTCCATAATTAGCATCTTAAATCTATATATATTTTTCTGAAATTAGAGGCGATATGACGATATTTTATCGTACCGTGATACACTTGTTATTGTGATAGATGAATGGCTTTTCTGAGCAGATCGAGGATATCATGAGTGCTTAAAGAACACTGACCAGCTGCATGTTTCATTATAAAGTGTAATTAATCCTGTTTAATTGGATGAAGTGCAGCACAGTGTGAATAAAAATCACTTTTCATAAGCATTGGATAATATTTGAATAGCATATTTGAACTGATATAATATTTTCACCAAATCGTCCACCCCTAATTTGAAGTGATTTGTGTGAAAATGTTTGACTACTTGGATAAAGTTTAGAAAATACAAGCTATCTGCTAACCTAAAGCAGATCATTTGCATTGTAACCTAACACACAGTTTACATTTAATTATATAACTACAGTTATATTACAGAATAATGGTTAAGCGTTGTAATTACAGTATCGGCATAGCTATAGTATCTAATTATATGTCAGCAGTAACTGTGGTTAGGCTATAATAGCGTTTTTTGCATTGTATTATAATGACAGTATAATTATAGAGATAGTTTATAGATAATTACAGTACAGCTGCAATTATTTGCAGGTTATAACACAAGAAACCTCACCAGATCTTCAACTGACAAACGCAATATTTATAGACGGTGTAACACAGCCTCAGTAAATACATAAGATATACCGGTATTAAACATGCAGACTTTTACTATTTAAAACAGCATTCATAAAGAATTAAATACAAAAGTAGTAATACAAGTGATTCGGTTTTAATTAATTTCCTTATATACACTAATGGCTCTTTTTATTTACTACAGTCCTATGTTGGTGGCTGTTCAGATGGTCTCATATTTTTTTAAAAACAATTTAATTCAATTGTATTTAATTTCCACCGTGTGAGATCTACACCCATACAGGACAATATGAATGTACATGGCGACATCTGCTGGTCACATTGTGGAATTGCATCTCACAAGACGGACTAATTGAAAACTGAGCAATAACGGCACAGCGAACAACTAAAGCCTATTTAATGAAGAAACGTGTATTAAAGTTTGTAGGCAAACCGCACTCACCTTTTACTGCTGTCTTTGAGCTCTGCGATCTGTGGAAAGAATAAAGAAAAAACAAAAGTTTACTCTCTGTAGCACTAACGTACAAGCCATACATACCAGCTCTCTGAGTAAAAGCAGATAAACATCAAGATATCCAGGTGGTGGAATTAACCTAACACTGCCCTCAAACGTCGACTTAAGATTCACATTTTCAGTCGAAACTGGACCAAAGACTGAGATAACACTCATACTTTATGTTATTTTTTATCTACATTAACTTCCAACCGGGTTTTTTTTTTGTAGTAGGGCTGTTAGCTATTTGTGTTAGCATGTGTTAGCATAGCATACACCCAGAAGACGAACTCAAAAACACCTCTGTCGCCTTATCCAGGCCTTTCAGCTAAATGTCTTACATGTAAATGAACATTTTACCTACAACCCCAAATCAGAAAAAGTTGGGACATATAAACACATAAATAACACAGCGTTCCTTACATTTCCTTTGACTTTCATTTCATTGCAGACAGTATGAAAGCAAGATATTTCATGTTTTTTTTCTGGTCAACCTCATTTCATTTGTTAATAAACATCCATTCCTGCATTTCAAGCCTGCAACACATTCCAGAAAAACTAAATGGAGGCAATTTAGTTCTGGTAATGAGGTAAAAATCTAAATGATGGTGATTTCAAAACAGGTGATTATAATCATGATTTGGTCCAAACACAGTATCCAGGAAAGGCTGAGTCTTTGAGGAGTAAAGATAGGCAGAGGATCTCCAGTTTATCAACAAATGTGTGAGAAAATTATTGAAATGTTTAAAAACAATGTTCCTCAAAGAAAGACTGGAAGGGATTTATATATTGCAGTCCTAAATTTTTCTGTTTCAGCTTGATTTGTATTGTCTTGTTGAACAATAAGACCAGAGCTCTGGTATTTACCCACTGTGCCACCCAAAGTGCCCCACAATTTTATATTTTATTTGTTTCAAGCATGTTGAGAAATGTATCCAGCCTTGCTGCAATGTCACATTAAGGTTTGTTGCCTGCAGAGGGTTACGATTAGTTATTTTCATCTTCTTATCACCAAAACATGCCAACTGACCTGTCCAGGGAATCAGTGCCAAAATGAATCGGAAAATATTTCCGATTTAAGCTGTTTTATTAACATATTTTTGCATTAAAAGTCTGTAAATCTGTATAAAAAAGTCTGTAAATCTTGCAGCTTTGCCCTTTAACAACTGAAATTCCTCCAGATTCCTTGAATTGTTTAATGGTATGCATCGTAGAGGAAGAAGTACGTACAGTAAATCCCTTTCACAGACAAAAATCTTTCTTTGAGGAACATCATTTTTAAAGATTTCCCTCATTTTCTCACACATTTGTTGATAAACTGGAGATCCTCTGCCCATCTTTACTCCTCAAAGTCTCAGCCTTCACATCATAAGTTTAGTTTTTTATCTCATTACTAGAACTAAATTGCGCCATCCCAACTTTTTCTGGAATGTGTGGGAGGCCTGAAATGCAGGAATGGAGGTTTATAAAAAAATAAAACAAATTTAATCAGGCAAAACTTTAAATATCACGTGTTCATACTGTCTGCAATGAAATAAAAGTACAAGTATATGTACGGAACACTGCATTTTTTTTATATTTGCATTTTCCATACCCTCCCAACTTTTTTCTGATATGGGGTTGTAAATCTGAGAGGAAGAAATCACCAGATAAACAAGCAGACCTACAGGAATGAGCGTTCCATAAACAAATAAGAACTCCTTCATCCTGTGTGAATCAGATTTATCGTGCATGTGCCTCACATATAAGCTCTCCCAACACAGCAACCAAAAAGCACCCGAGGCCTGCTTTGTGTACGTACTGGAGTTTTTCTTTGGAAGCGCAGGCTCACAGATCTCTCGAAAACAAACATCCTGCTGTATCTTATACGTTCTTTTGTATCTGTAAAGCAAAAAGATGTAACAGAAGAGTCGAAGAAAAAGAATGGAGCTGAAACAGTTTAGAAGTGGAAAGGAGTTAACATGCTGCAAGAAACAGACTTGGTTCTGAAGGGAAAATGCACATTTTTGATTTTGTCGCTGAATGTAACTGTGGAAAGTAATTTATTTCAATTTACTCACGTTTCTGTAATTGACTAGTAGTGTACTTGTACTTTTTAAAGTAGTTTAATTTTTTTACTGAGTAAAAATGTAAATAAATAACACAAAAAAGAGCCTCACAACAAACTGGAACAAACTGGAACTAAAATCCCCACTAAAACAGGTATAACAACATCAATGTTAAAAACAGACAATAGTCCTATTGTTCTAGATGTTTACATCCACTTAGCTTTCTGCTACTACTAATAACATTAAATAGTAACAAAAATAGTCATAAAAATAAGATTTGTGCTTCGGTTTAACTAATGACGAAGGAGAAGGTAAGGAAGAACACCTTATAAGGAAGAAACACTGAAAGGAGCCAGGCTGAATTTCTTACAGATAATGACAGACTCCGTCCTCCCACACGGGTACACTCTTGGTTTCGGAGTAGAGGCGGGTGCAGGGGTGGCGTACTCGCTGGCAGTCTGCAGGTAAACATGTGAAAGGGACTGATGATATGAAAAGTCACAGTGTTTGTTTTACTGCTAACAGCCATACTGATGCTCTGAGAAATGTCAATGAATTGCTTCCACTGTCTGTGCTCCTGTCTTTGAAAGAAATGAAAGCTTCCTTAGCAGGTGCCTCGATCCGACCCTAGGTGGCCAGTTGTGTCTGTGGGGGACCGGCAAGGCCAGAAGCACAGACCTGAGCTCTGGTATTTATCCACTGTGCCAAACAAGCCACCCCACAAATCACGTTTTACTTGTTTCAACATGTTGAGTTTAGTTGCATTTAGTTCTTTTCATTAGGAAAATCACCAAAACATGCAGACTGACTTACAGATAATCAGTGACAAAACTATTTAGAGGAAAATACCCCTGATTTAAGCTGTTTTATTAAAGTATTGTTGCATTAAACGTCTGTAAATCTGTATCACCATACAACACAGTAATGACATTGTACTTTATAAAGCAATGTGGTGGTAGGGGGAGACGTTTTGGATATGGCAACCCTGCTCGCTATTACAGTGGAACCTCAGAATTCAAACTTAATTGGTTCCAGAAGGTGTTTGAACTCTGATTTGGTGAGAACTCTAAAACTGTTGAATATACAATATAAAATGTACATAATATAATATAACATACTATGGATAGACATATCAGTTAGAGATCAGTCAGACTCACAGAGCTCACACTGTCTGCCCTTAAAGCTGGTCGGACAGTCACAGATGTACGAGTCTCCGCTCTGCACACACGTCCCTCCATTCTGGCACGCCTGAGTCCTGCAGTCACGCTGAGGCTCTGCAACACAACAATTACAATTCCTTTTCTCAGTGATTCTGACCATGGCATGGCTGGGTTGAGTATTTCTGTAACGGCCGATCTAAGGGGGATTTTCCCTCACAGACTCTAGCGTCTCAATAAATAAAAACATCCAGTGGGCAGCAGTTCTGAGGACGGAAACACCTCGCTGATCAGAGAGACCGACTGTCTTGAGCGGAAAAGCAGCTACAAAAGCAGTACAGTGATCCTAATACAGGTAGGTTATTACGACTTTGCGATGTGAATCCGATAATAAACATACATACACACTCAGCAGAAACCGTATCCTGAATTTAGAATTTCCCCGGGCACGCGATATGAGATACACACTACTCTCCTGCTCTCTGCTGAGATAGTTGGCAGGGAGTGATGTAAGGAGTGATGTGGCAGCAGTGATGAAATGTGGGAAATGTAGTCAGGAAAAGGTGTGGTCACGCTATAATCGGTTTCAATACATTATTCATGAGATATGCATCACTATATTATAAAATAAGCTTTATGATAATGATTTTGCCCAACTGTACTTTAAGGTGAAGCATTGGATGGTGTGGTGTAAAGAACACGACCACGGGACTCTGGAGCAGTGGAATCTAATATTCTAATATTAATGCCTATGGATTTGGAAAGGGATATCACAAAAGCCCCTGTAGGTGTCCCAATACTTTTGTCCATATAGTGTATACTGGTAAACAAATAAAACTGAAGAATGAACAAAAACACATAAACAAAAAGAACTATTACTACTAATATACTTTAATATTATACCATAGTAAAGTACCTACATAATTTAATAAACAAATTTATTTTGCTTCAAAATGAAACATGCTTTATCATTAATAGAATTACATTTTGTACAATTAATCTAAAATTTTCCAGTTAAAGAATAAAATATCCATGTGACATATAAAAAACTAATTTCATATATACTGAAATTAACAAGTAATGCCAAATGTAAAAATCAATAAATAAAGAAATAAGCACTCAGGTGGTGCCCCCCCCCACAAGGAAAATCATTAAAATAAAAAGCATTAAATAAATAAATAATTAAATTACTTAATTAATTAATTAATACAAACAATACAATCTACATAAATAAAAATCAAAATAAATAAATGCACAAATATTTAATACATATTTATAAACAACAGATATTATAATATTAATGCACTATGCATTTAAACATAATAAAATAATAAAATGCATAAAGACATAATATTTATTAAAAAAGTAAACAAGGGGGTTTGAGCTCAGCTCGTGCAGCTGTGCTTAGACACAGCTGGCAGCAATTAGGCTGTTAAATACCACCCACAGCTGTAGAGCAGGACCTGCCTCTGATCCAGCCTCCTGAGGGAGCAACTGCTGCTTCTTAAGATAATATTTAAAGTTCATGTAATCGAAACTCACCAGGTTTCCTCTTCGTGGCTTCTTCAGGGACCTCCAGAGCCAGACTGATTTTGTTGGTGGTTTCCTCCATTCTCTCTAACTTTATCGGAGGGTCAGGTTCTGGATTTAAAAAAGACCAGTTTAGTGTTTTAAAGCATCTCTGGACCGGTCATTTTAACAATGTTTTAAAAATAATTTATGTCCAGTGGTGCTTTGAATGTTTTATATGTCTGTCTGCATAAATATGAACCAAAACATACTTGATCATTTATTAGTTGATGATCCAATATCAAGTATCTGTGAGTGGGAAAAGGATGTGAGCCTCTAGGATTAGCAGATAATTTGAAGTGTTTTAATCAATGGGATGGTCAATCAGCTGTGAGTGGACGTCCTGTTGTATTTAAAGAACAGGGATCCATCAAAGTCTGCACTTCACAACACCTTAGTGGAAGTGTATCATGGTACGAACAAAGGAAACTCCTAAGGACCTCAGAAAAAGAGTCTGGACTCCATCAGTCCACAGTCAGACAGATTACGTTACAAATTGAGGAATTTCAAGATCGATGTTATTTGGTCAACCCTCACTGCAACAGCAACGTGTGTAATAGTCTGTGAGGATACAAAAGATCCCAGGGTAACTTCCAAGCAACTAAAGGCCTTTCTCACATTTCCAAATGTTACTGTTCAAGATTCCACCATCAGGAGAACAAGGAACAACAATGGTGTGCTTGGCAGGGTTGCAAAGAGAAAGCCACTGCTCTCCAGAAAAGGATTTTGGAATAAATGAGACCATAATAGGACTTTTTGGTTTACATGAGAAGCGTTATGTTTGGAGAAAGGAAAACGTTTTGCTGCATCTGGGCAGGACGGCTTGCCATCATTGATGGAACAATGAATTCTGAATGATATCAGAGAATTCTAAAGGAAAATGTCAGGACATCTGTCCATGAACTGAATCACAAGAGAAGGTGGGTCATGCAGCAAGACACCGACCCTAAGCACACAAGCTTTTCTACCAAAGAATGGTTACAGAAGAATAAAGTTCATGTTTTGGAATGGCCAAGTCAAAGTCCTGACCTTAATCCAATGGAAATGTTGTGGAAGGACCTGAAGCGAGCAGCTAATGTGAGGAAACCCACCAACATCCCAGAGCTGAAGCTGTTCTGTACGGCGGAATGGGCTAAAAATTCCTCCAAGCCGGTGTGCAGGACTGATCAAACAGCTACAGGAAACGTTTAGCTGCAGTTATTGCTGCACAGGGGGGTCACACCAGATACTGATAGCAGAGGGTCACATACTTTTGCCACTCACTAATATGTAATATTGGATCATTTTCCTTAGTAAATAAATGACCAAGTATAATATTTTGGTCTCATTTGTTTAACTGGGTTCTCTTTATCTACTTTTAATCTGATGATGTTTTAGGTCATATTTATGAAGAAATAAAGAAACTTCTAAAGGGTTCCCAAACTTACAAGCACCACTGTACAGTAATAAACTGTTTAGTATGACTCAATGTCCAGCAAACAAATAAAATGGGCTTGGAACACGTCTGCTTCTTTATCCTTAATAAAAAATAAAAGGATCTATAAATATAAATAATGTAATTTAGAAATATCAAGTCAAATTTATTTCTTAATTTTTTGTCATTGTCTCAAAGCAGCTTTAAAACTACTGTATCTAACCCCACAGGAAACCTATGGCAACAATGGAAAAGAAAAACTCCCTGAATGTGACGTGGAAGAAACCCTGAGAGGACAAAGACCCAAAAAAGGACCCAACCTCCTTGGGTAAGAAATGCCCTTCAGCCATCTCATAACAGCAAGTGAACTTTAACAAGGGACATTTCATTATGGCCACGACTAGGTTGGATCAGACCGTCTCCTAAACAAGTGCCAGAACTGGACCTTGAAGCAATTTCTTGTCCCGTTTTCTTTTTCATCATGTGGACACTTTATCTGCCAAAGTGATGGTACCAGGATGCATTGTGGGAAGCCAGTGGAGGGAGTTTGATGCTCTGGGTAATGTTCTGCTAGGAAACCCCGGGTTTGTATTGCAACACAAGGAAATGTCGTTGTGAACCAGACGTTTTGGTTCATCTATGTGTTTTTCTCCGTCCCAAATCATATATATGTTGAGTCTCTGTCTTTTGGATCTCCTGCTTTCTCTCTATTTGTGGGTTTCTGCGTGTTATTTTTTTGTGTTCTTTGTCTCCATCGTGTGGCTGAAAAGCGGAACTGTTTGAGGAAATTCCTGCAGCTTTTTCAACCGATAGATCTCCCGCCTCCTGAATCTCACACACCTGTTAATCGTTTCAGCTCATCCACTTAGTGCATTTGTGAGTCTGCATAGTGGAATATACTGGAACTAGTATCTGAAATGAGCGTAGTAACAATGGTATCATGATGTAGCATACAATTGGGGATACACTCTGTGATTAGCAGTTCGGCTTGCTGACTGCAAACATGGAACCCAGAGCTAACAAGTTGGCTTTGAGTACCCGAGTCTTAACACTATTACGTTCTCATTTTCATATTAAATAAAGCTAGAAGTCTCAGAGTAACCCCAATTTTATGTGGGTAACTTTAGGACACGGCTAACGCAGCCCATATATAGCCTTTCAGCTAGCAGGATGGCTAAAAGACCGCTAATCAGATGAAGCTTATTACGATTTGAATCTCAGACTTGAATCTCAGCAGCAGGTTCGAACTCATACTGACTTGTGCGATGACGAATGGGTTTACGAGGTGAGCTGGTGAATTTGGCTGTTATTCTCCCCCGACCGTCTATCAGCTCCGTGTATCTGTGTGGGAGCAGAAAGGGAAACAAAACTTCTTTTATCAGCTAAAAACTGAAGAGACTCGCAGTAATACAGGCACTGGTGCTGGAGTAAACAAAACATTTCATATATGCTTCCCGGCATTTACTTACCTAGGCAGTTCTTCTGAAAGTTCTCTGTCTTTATCAGCGCCTGCATGCTGCACTTTGGTTCGGGCCACGGGGCGTCTGCTAGAGGCGTCCCGACCCCCCTGAGGTCTGCTGTCTTTCCCCTGAGACTCCTCCAGAGGTACTGCTCCAAACCAAACAAACACATTTACAGTTCTTTATTCACATTTTACTCATTTGCATTATTTATTCTCCACACAATTAATGATCATAAGTTTAACAGCATCCAGTCCAGAGATTATAAGGTTTTTGGGATTTTATTTCAAACCACCTGGCTGTGTTGGATCTTGACTTTACAACCTTAAGGCAGTAATGGGAATAGAACTCAACCTTCTGGCAGGTTTTGGGATATAAACTTAACATTTTCTGACAGCACTGGGACTTTTCTGTCATTAATTTGAGAATGGTTTCTGGTAGTGCTAAAACGTGAACCCCAAACCTTTTGGTAGCACTCGGACATGATCTTAAGATCACAGAGACACTGTGGGATTAGAACTCAGCCTTCTGGAATTTGAACTCAAAACGTCTAGCAGTATTTGGTCTTGAACACAGCCTTCAGACAGAGTCAAACTAAAATTAGATACAGTTTTAAATCTTCTTAAATTAAGCATTCATTTGGGACTTGAGAAAAAAAATCTTGGATTAGAACTCATAACCTTCTGATTGTGCTGAGACTTGAACTCAACCATCAGGGATTTCAATTTAAAGCAGCTGGCTTTATTGAGTCTTGATCTTACAACCTTATGCTAGTACTGGGAATAGAACTCAACCTTATGGCAGTACTGGGATATAAACTCAGCACCTTCTGACAGCACTGGATCTTTAAGTATAATTTAGTGTCATTAATATGAAAATGGTTTCTGGTAGTGGTAAGACTTGAACTTGAGACACTGTTGGATTAGACCTCAACTTTGTTTGTGCTGGGATTTGAACTCAAAACGCCTAGCAGTATTTGGTCTTGAACACAGCCTTCAGACAGAGTCAAACTAAAATTAGATACAATTTTAAATCTTTTTAAATTAAACAGTCATTTGGGAATTGAGAAGAAAAAATCAGGGATTAGAACTCAAAACCTTCTGATTGTGCTGAGACTTGAACTCAACCATCAGCTACTACTGGGGCCTAAACTCATAACATTTTTTTTGTTCTGGGATTTCACTTTAAAGCAGCTGGTTTTATTGAGTCTTGATCTTACAACCTTATGCTAGTACTGGGAATAGAACTCAACCTAATGGCAGTACTGGTATATAAACTCAACACCTTCTGACAGCACTGGATCTTTAAGAAAACTAGACTAGACTCAAAACCTTCTGATTGTGCTGAGACTTGAAAGTTTCTGTTGTTTTGATCCTGGGATATAAACACAACACCTTCTGACAGCACTGACTTTAAGTAATAATTGTTTGTTTCTGGTAGTGCTAAGACTTGAACCCAACACCTGGTGGCAGCACTGGGACAGTGGCTGATCCTGACTGAGGAACTCACGTGTGGTGAAGGCCAGGTGCTGGGCCGCGCTGTGGATCTGCTCGGCCCCTGCGTTGCGTACCGAGGTCAGGGCCAGTCTGTAGTGCTGACCCGGGATCAGGTCCCGTATGGTGTAACCGCCCACAGTGCCATTAGGAAGGTAACGGCTCCGGGTGCTGAGGCCCCGGGTCACGTTCACCACAAAGCCATCAGGAAGGCTGCGCGGATGCCGGTCCCACGTTACCCGAGCAGACGTGGAGCTCACGTGGGACAGGGACAGGTTCTGAGGAGGCAGAGGTCCTACAGGGGAAGAGAGGTCTGCTTTAATGCAGGGCTGGGTGATACACAAAAAGTGATTGTTTTCAGAATGACGGAGGATTAATTCTTATGATTCAGCTTTTTTATAAAGTGTAAAAGAACACAATTGAATTTAATTTAAAGTTTTTTTTTTTTATTTGAATGGAAAGGGCTGGTGTGCAAAAATAGTAACAAATAGCGCCATCTACAGCAAGCAATTGGGAAGACCAAGAGTCAGAAAGGGACCCGATCATCCTTGGGCAGCCTAGAATTGTGTATATGAATTAAACTAGGTTATCTAATTAATACGTTTATAGTAATAGTTTAATAGTAATAGCCAGTGGCACAGGGCATAAGGCAGGAATAACTGATGTAACGTCATGAATAGCCACTGCTGACGTGATGCTAAATAAATCTAAACCAAACCAATGGATACAACTGTAGAAGAAACAGACAGATGAGCACTTACGAGTCCAGATGTTCAGGGGTCCAGCAGAGTGGCTTGTGGAGGGCATATCCTCTGGACGTTCTCCACTCTGGGTCAGAACGTCAATGGTGTATTTCTGACCTGGGAGTAGAGAGCTGTAACACAAAACAGGAACACACATCAAGAGACTCATGGATGACTGGAAAGCTCCAGAGATGTTCAGTGGATGAAAGACATTCAGTAGATTTACATTCACATTTAGTCACGTAGCAGACGTTCTTACCCAGAGTGACCTACAGCTGATTCAATCTTAGAGTCCAAACAATTCTGGGTTAAGGCCCTGTGCTGAAGGAGCCACAGAGGCAGCTAAAGGCTGTATTTGTTCATTTATGTACATGTATATTTGGCTGGACAAAGTCTATTAAGAACCTGCCTGATCTTACCCAGGATGGGTTCCACATTTGAGTCTCTCAAGCATTCTTTCTAATGCACATCTGGAAGCTTTTCCTTGCCACTGTTCCTTCTGGCTGCCCATTAGTGGTCTAGACTTGACTCTTTGTAAAGTTGCTTCATGACAGTGATGTCTTATAAAATCTTATAGAATTGGTTTGAACTGTAGTGGAAGGAAAGGTAATCGTGACAATTTGAATGAATACTACACATAGAGCTGTTGATGGTTAATGTTGATTAATAGGGATAAAAAATAAGCTTATACAATCTTAGAATCCAAGGAACTGTGGGTTAAAGGCCATCTGACCCTTCCTAGTCATTATGGGCACTTGAACCTTCCTGGTTGTTGCAGGTATCTGGTCGTTACACGTGTGGGACCCATCCTGATCATTATAGGTGTTTGACCCTTTCTGGTCACTACAGATGCCTTTCCTTTCCTGGTCATTACAGGGACCTAACCCTTCTGGTCTTAACCTTCCTAGTCTTTATGGGCACTTAACCCTTCCTGGTCATTAGAGGCACCTGGCCATTACAGATGCCAAACCCTTCCTGGTCTTTATGGGCATCTGGTCATTACAGGTACCTGAACCTTCCTGGTCATTACAGGAAACAGACCCTTCCTGGTCATTACAGAACCCAGACCCTTCCTGGTCATTACAGAACCCAGACCCTTCCTGGTCATTACAGGACCCAGACCCTTCCTGGTCATTACAGAACCCAGACCGTTCCTGGTCATTACAGAAACCCAGACCGTTCCTGGTCATTACAGGACCCAGACCCTTCTTGGTCATTACAGGACCCAGACCCTTCCTGGTCATTACAGGACCCAGAACGTTCCTGGTCATTACAGAACCCCAGACCGTTCCTGGTCATTACAGGACCCAGACCCTTCCTGGTCATTACAGGACCCAGACGTTCCTGGTCATTACAGGACCCAG
Source organism: Ancistrus triradiatus (assembly GCA_025084515.1). Lineage (NCBI taxonomy): Eukaryota > Metazoa > Chordata > Actinopteri > Siluriformes > Loricariidae > Ancistrus > Ancistrus triradiatus. The sequence goes on along the minus strand of JAJAGP010000263.1, from coordinate 120,082 downwards.
AACCGTTCCTGGTCATTAACAGGACGCAGACACTTCCCTGGTCATTACAGGGACCCAGACACTTCCCCTGGTCATTACAGGGACCCAGACACTTCCTGGTCATTACAGGACCCAGACACTTCCTGGTCATTACAGAACCCAGACACTTCCTGGTCATTACAGGACCCCGAGACCCCTTCCTGGTCATTACAGAACCCAGACCGTTCCTGGTCATTACAGAACCCAGACCGTTGCCCCTGGTCATTACAGGACCCAGACCCTTCTTGGTCATTACAGGACCCAGAACGTTCCTGGTTCATTACAGAACCCAGAACCGTTCCTGGTCATTACAGACCCAGACTCTTCCTGGTCATTACAGGACCCATGAACGTTCCTGGTCATTACAGGACCCAGACCGTTCCTGGTCATTACAGGACGCAGACACTTTCCTGGTCATTACAAGACCCAGACACTTCCAGGACCCGCAGAACCACTTCCTGGTCATTACAGGACCCAGACACTTTCCTGGTCATTACAGGACCCAGACACTTCCTGGTCATTACAGGACCCAGACACTTCCTTCTCCTTACAGGATCCAGACACTTCCTTCTTCTTACAGGACCCAGACACTTACTTCTCCTTACAGGACCTAGAACTGTTCCTGGTCATTACAAGACCCAGACCCTTCCTGGTCATTACAGGGCCCAGACACTTCCTGGTCATTAGAGGACCCAGACACTTCCTTCTCCTTACAGGATCCAGACACTTCCTTCTCCTTACAGGATCCAGACACTTGCTTCTCCTTACAGGACCTAGAACTGTTCCTGGTCATTACAATACCCAGACCCTTCCTGGTCATTACAGGACCCAGACCCTTCCTGGTCACTACAGGACCCAGACCCTTCCTGGTCATTACAGGACCCAGACCCTTCCTTCTCATTCCTTCTCATTACAGGACCCAGTCCCCATGTCCCCATGCCACTCCAAAATGCAACTTCACCCTCACCTCACCAGAGGCAGGATACGAACCGGTGTGGCTCAGCTGTAGAGAGCTGGTTTGGAGTGCTGAATCACCCTGGTCTGTGTTCATAGTTTGACTCATGTATGGTCTGTATGATTATTCCCGGGAAGCAGATCTAGAGCGCCGTGACCCTCACCAAGCTATAAACTCTATATGTTGTGAGTGAGCTGTAGTATCATGCCTGACCTGAAGCTGTGTTCTGTAATGCTGGCATTAAGGATGGCGCTGCGTGAGCCGCTCCCATCTGACGGCACCAGAGACACCCGCACCAGGCTGACAGCAGCTTGCCACTCTTCCTGTAACAACCAGTGCAGCCACACCTGAGACGAGGAGACATTCACCACCTGTAGCTGCTCCACCTTTGGAGGTCCTGAGGTGTGAAAAAACAAACCAAAAACAGTTAATGTCCAGCAGTGGTGGCACAATGTCAGCTCAAATCTCAGCAGCTCTTCGGGAAAGCTACAGTTAGCCATAAAACCAGCCATAAGATTAAAACCACCTTCTTGTTTCTATCATCAGTGTCCATGTGTTTGTTTTTGTATGTGTGAGATAGAGATAGTATGAAGAGGAGCTGAGTGAATCAGTGGAAATATGAATGAATAAAAAAAAATTAAACAATAAAGAATGATCAAAAGTGCAATTACGAATCATTAATATTATTAGAATATCAAAGATAAGGCACAAGGGTGGGTCAGTGGTCTAACACAGATCTGGCAACACATACAGGTATGAGTGGCTATGCCTGAGGGAGAGGGGCTCAAGGGGATCATCTGCCAACCCCTACTGGCCCTGATAGACTGGCATCCAGTACAGGGCATGCTTACACCTCCCAAAAAACAAAAAAACAAAAAAAAACACAGCAGAGACTGCAGCCCTAAGCGTGGCCCCAGGTCATCAGAATGGAAAAATAAAAACAATACAATGAATACTTATTTAAATTAAAGTAAATAATGAAAGTAATCAACATTACCCAGACGTGATAAAAGCGAGGACGTACTTGTGCGTATGAGGGCGAAGGCCGCCTGGCTGATGTCGTTGCTGTTGGCGTTGCGTTTCACAGAGTAGGTGGAGATGTTGTAGAGTTGCCCCGGGTTCAGCCCCTGCAGCACGTAGGTGGAGTGCTGCTTCTCCAGGAGGTCGGTTTTGCGCGGGCTCCGCCCGATAGGGGCGTAAGTGATGGCAAAGCCGCTGATCAGGTTTTGGCTGGCATCGACCTGATCCCAGCGCAGCTCTATCTCGCTCTCCTCCACCCTCAGTATGCGCAGGCCGGATGGAGGCAGCAGGTCTGGGATCAGGGAAGACGAAAGTGGTGAGCTCTTTAGTTAGTGTAAGTCTGATTCGTTAGGGATGTACTGCTAACCGTCCCTGACCCCGTACCTCTCTCACAGTCCCGGCCGGTGTGCCCCACCCTGCAGGCACAGCTGTAGTTTCCTCTCCTGTCACTGCGGCACACGCCTCTCTTCCCACACGGCTGTAATACACACGGGTTCTCCACTAGAGGGCGATACAGGATGTGGAGAGCAGAGTTCAGACAGGCCCCGGGCCTTACAGAGCAGTGTGAGCGTGATGCTACCTCATGTGGTTTTGAACGTACGCGTCTGGCAGCGATCCCCAATGAAGCCCTCTTTACACACGCACAGGTGGTTCCTCCTGTAGCCTCGACACACTCCTCCGTTCAGACACGGGTTCGACTCGCAGCCGTCCTGCTCTGCACACAAAGAATAATAATATAAATGGATCGAATGGATGTTGTTTATACTCAGGTGACTATGATTCTGATTAAGTTTGAGAAGAACAGGAACAGAATCATCACCATCATTCATCGTTTCTTGTTTCTACACCCATTGTCCATTTTATCTGCTCCACTTGCCATACAGAAGCACTTTGTAGTTCTATAATTACAGACTGTAGTCCATCTGTTTCTCTACATACTTTGTTCATGCCCATTACTCTGTTCTCTAATGGTCAGGACCCCCACAGGACCAGCACAGATCAGGTACTATTTGGGTGGTGCATCATTCTCAGCACTGCACTGACACTGGTGTGGTGGTGGTGTGTTTGTGGATCAGACACAGCAGTGCTGCTGGAGTTTTTAAACACCTCAGTGTCACTGCCGGACTGAAAATAGTCCACCAACCAAAAATACCCAGCCACCAGCATCCTGTAGCAGCGTCCTGTGAGCACTGATAAAGCATTAGAGGATGACTAACACACAGATGAGCTGCTGTCTGTGACTTTACATCTACAGGGTGGAGTAAGGATGGGGCCGATTGGTTGAACAAGTCGTAGTGTTATTGTAATGTAAAAGGATGCCATCAGGACGGGAAAGAGGAAGAAGGCAGGAGAAGATCCTGAGAGTGGATCTACAGCTTTGATATGACGGAAGGACATTAGGGATTATGTGCAGGGCGAGCTTCGATAAACTTGCGATCAGAAACGCCAACTAGGGAAGCAGAAGCAAATGAAGTCCAGCATGTGACCACGAGAGCGAGTGCTAAACAAGAAAATCCCTGCGATGAATGCAGTTCTCGTGTGAGTTCTGTAGGGGGAAATTCCTGCCAGATCAGTCCCTAGAACTGGTTGTTGTGAAAGCGCTTATACCCAACACAATCAAAGCTGGATTATCAGCACTGGCATGATCAAGCAGTTCAGAAAACCAAGAGAAAACATAATTGGCTGGAATTTGGTGGACGGTCAATGAGCACGAACATAAATGGGATAAGCCATTTATGCCAAAAGTTCAAATTCGTTTAATGAAGGTCATGAAGCTTCAAGGCACTGCATGTATTGTTCTAAACAACAGCCAGATCACCACCCGTTCGCCGGGGTCTTGGCTTACCAAAATATCAACAGCCAATGGGTGTCAAGAGATTGGGATGGAAAAAGTCAGGAGCTCGTTGCCAAGTCTCAGTGAGAAGAAACAGGTTGAGATAGTTCTGAAGCGTTACGTGGTTGAATAATGGAGCTTTGTCAGTGAAAAAGTAGAGTTGGAAGCACCCACTACTGACAGCAGCCGACAGAGAGGAGGAGTACAGAAGAAATGGAAGCAAAGTACAAAATCCTGATAATAGTCCAGTCAGGAAATCCAGGATTTAAACCTGACCCACCGACACTACGACACTTTAAAGACACCAATTGACCAAGGGAGGAAGATAGCACAAGGTATCCGCTGTGTCGAGTTTTACCCATTTTGCTTGAAACACCATCCTTTGATTTAGAAGGTCCATGCAAGTACACATCAAGTTTAAGCTGTTACTAGTTATTAATGTTACTATTATGTTTATTAACATCGTCCCAAACCTGGACACTTCATAAGTAAGTCGAATGCCTCTGTGGTTCTGAGGACGAGAGAGAGAACAACAGAGGGGAAAGGAACGTGAAAACAAAAACACAGTCTAGTTCCAAGTATGAAAAGGCTGCCAGTGGAGAGGCAGACTGAAAATACAGGAGCTGCTTCATGAGGCGCAGAAGCGACGCTGATTGGTCAGTGAGATTTTATTGAACAGAGGGAGAATAATATAACCTTGCATTTTCACCGTTTGATAAACTCCGCCATTATATGCGAACTTAAATTAATCGCATGCTCAAGGTTTCTTCCTTATAACATTTAGGGAGTGTTTCCTTGCCACTGTCGCCCTAGGCTTGCTCAATTAGGGCTATTTGTAACGCTGCTTTGAGACAATGCTCCTTTGTAAAAAGCCCTATATAAATAAATATGAGGTCTTGATTTGATCTGTGGATTGGATGGGGCTTCGTCTCTTTATATACACTACAGTGAGCACAATAAGTGCTACAATATCAAACAAACAACTGTTATTTATAACTGTTCATCTGATTAGGAAGGGAATGGAGGGTTGAGCTAAGAAGCCATTTAGAACACCATCTACCTCTGCTATTTCTCAGTCGCCAATGGTTATGGCAGGTTAGTGGTTCCCATATTGGGTTAGGGGATTAAAATATCTCATTATAGCGGGAGGTTAGTTAGTGTGTTTTGTCTTTTTGTCCTTCTCTCCGTCTTTGGGGGCATTGTAAAGCATGACAATGACAATTGATTTATTTTCTGACCCGCCAATCATTGTTTACAGCGTCTTGCTTCAGGCTGCAGGTTGTCTTTCCAACTAACAAGCTGCTTAATTGGCTGATGAGGTCCAGAAGGTCCCTCACGGACCAGGAACACGTGGTCCACCCTGTTATCTGGTTGTAGTCACCTGTTTGGCAGCGCTGGCCGGTGAATCCTGCCTCACACTCGCACTGAAAGGAAGCCACTCGGTCTCGACACGTCCCTCCGTTCATACAGGGCTGGGACAAGCACTCGTTTAGTTCTGTCGAGAAAACCAGAGGAGTTCACACATAAATCAGTCGGCAGCGAGCGGCGGCAGAGACGTGGCTTTGAGGACGGCCCTAAAACTCGAAATGCTGATGGATGTCTTTTAGAGCAACCCATCCAGAGTCCGAGGTGACGAAAGCAGACACTGAAATAATTCCGAAGCCAGCGTGGATGGCTATAAATCAGTCGTTGGGTGACAGCGGTGGCGGCTCCACCCTGTCAGTGGTAGCACCGAACACACTGGCTTTTATATTTACAGTGGCGCAGATGATGTACTGTCCACATTCGCTTCTGGCCCGACGCTGCCAACGCGGCTCCGGAGTTTATGGCCTGTGGAGAGACCGCAGACTGGCGGGGTGCGTCCGCGAGCACTAAATACTACAACACGCTGTAATACGAACTTACATATTGCTGCATGTAAAGAATGTAGCACCCAAGCTCTGACAAAGTCATTTCTTGCGTTTAGAGCTGAAACCACTAGATTACGTTCTTTGGCAGGTTTGCATGGTTTCAATCCATTTCCCACGTCCTCTAGCCGTTCAGTTCCCAGCCCTTCTCAGCAGACTCAGAAATGAAGGCCCTGGACGACCAATCAGAAGGCTGTGAGATCAAATCCCATCTCCAGGTTCCTGCTGTTAGGACCTGTCTGGCCATTTTTGTACTTGATTGTGCCTGTCTATTAAAATAGCCACGTCTACATAATTCTGCACTGTGTACTTTTTGCAGCTGTATTTATTAGACTGCACTGTGTATTTGCACTTGGTGTTGTTTTGTTCTGGAGGACATTTCATTTAACTGTACACAGGTTATGTGTCGCCTAGCGTCCACTCATATTACTATATATATATATTAAGGTCATTAACCTACTTGTACCCAAACATTACCTTGCCAGGTACATTCACAGAAACACAGTTGCTATGATAGATAGTCTCTGGTGCAGAAAGTTCTATTAAACACAAAGTAGAGAAATGAGCACGTTACGCACGAGGAATAAGAATAAAAATCCCTCTAAAAGTTGCACTCTTCCTTCACTGGGTGTGGTAAAACCGAGGAGCCTGTGAAACAGTTTCTATGACAGCAGCGACTGTTTCAGGCAGACAGTTGAACAGAAGTTCCTCGTCAAACGTCCTTCAGCCGATCGACTGGGACAGGCTAGCATCGCGTCCAAAAAGTAAAACGATGTGCTCGGAATCGCTCGAGACAACAAAAAGAAAAGTCGACAGCAAAAACCACTCTTTTAATAAAAATAAAAGGCATGACTTCATCCTCTCAGAAAAAAGCAGAAAGCTGACGTTTGTAATGACACTGTGGCGGCTCTAAAGAGTGCTAACATGAGGCGCTGTTATGAGACCGAGCGTGGAAACTTTGAACAAACCTAACCCTAATGTGGCAGATGTTTCGCGGTGGTTCAGGCACCTACCCCCGAACAACACAGTGCTTGGGTGGAGCACCGGTCCATCGAGATGAACAGTGGTTGCTAAGCAGCACTGGGGGATGATCCCCCTCAGGCACAGCCAATCATGTCTGCATGTAAAGCCCGACCCAGCTCGAAGGCACTGGTTTGAGTCCTGGCAGTGCCTTCCAGCTGGGTGGGGCTTTACATGAAGACCCTGGTTCTAGTTCGGGTCCTGGTAGGGCTAGTATATCATCACACTTGAGCTCCTCCAACATATATATTATATACAATTCCATAAATGTGACAGGGTAGATGCAGCCTGTCTCTTAAAGATCTGGTACTTATGTGGGGTGCCAGATCAGGACTGATTTGTCTTTCTGAACACTGGTTCATCTCTCTGAGTGCTTGTTTGTCTCTGGATGCTCTCTGGGTGCCGATCATCCTGACACAGCGGGCTCATTTCTCTACTTTGCATTTAATAACCCTTCTACACACCCATAGCTTGGTTTCTATGTGGTCTCTTGGTCTCATGTTCAACACTAAACACAAACCGGACTGAACCATGAAGCAGCACTATCAACATACATAAGAATGAGGTCCTATATTGGCAACAACGTCTTCCTCACGACTTGATCACGTGTGACCGTGTACCTCCATGTTTACCTGCTGAGTTCCTTTCAAAGCCGCTCTAAGAGTGAGGTTTAGGCTGCATTCCATTACACCTCTGATATAAGAAGCTCACTCACCCTCACAGACCGGAGGCTGACTCCAGGTCCCCTGGACGCTGCAGATGCTTGGAATGGCTCTGGGGTTGGGATTGTAACCTGGGTGGCACGTGTACAGAGCCATGGAGCCAGAGCTGGTAGAGGAGAACTGGACCTCTGCATGATTCACCTTAGGGGGGGGACCACAGTCTTTTCCTGCAACAGATCCAATGACTTGCCTTAATACGGATTCCTGCCTAGTCCTTAACACAAACTCTCTTTTTCACATCGTTACTGAACACACTCAGACTTCTCTATGCTTATAGCAACAGTGTTCAGCCCCTCTTGTGGGATCCCCAGATATTACCAAGCCAACTGTGAGATATAACTCCTCCAGCGGGTCTTGGGTATGCCTTGGGGTCTCCATCTGGAACAGCTCTAGTGGGTGGAGCCTTCCAAACCTCAACTAGAACTGAAGGATCTAGCGGGCATCCCATCCAGGCCATGCTTATGCCTGAACCCTGTGCTCTTCAGCATAGGCTCCAGACCCTGTTGCAACCCTGACCAGGATGAAGCTGGATGAAAATGTGAATAATAATGGCGAAAAAAGGAATTGTGGTTTCAGTTTTGTTGACAGTGATTTTTCATTGACATCCCTTATACTTTGACTCCCTGCTGCACTTAGGCTACTGACCCTAAATATTGGCCAGGTCTTGAAAAATCAACTTCACTAAGCAACCCGTTTTATTCTACTAATGTTGCGTGAGCCCACAGACAGCTATACGCTTTTTCCAAAGCGGTTTTGTTAGTGGTTTGCAGAAATTGAGACATACGTGCGTTACATTTTTCCAAACAGGACCAGAACCTGTTGTAAAACCGTACAGCTTTTTTTTTAGAACATAAAGAATTATATCCCCGATTATGATCTGGTCTGATCGGTTGCAGATGGTATTTGTCAGTGACAACTTCACTTCTCAGGTGATATAGAGTCAATTTTCCATTCTTTCAAACCTACAGCTCTGCCAACATCCACGGTTCTGTCAGGAGCTACAACCGGCCCTCAGAATGAGCACCAGATTTAAATCCGTCTCTCCCTTCGGGGAGAAAAGAAATGGCCAAGCTCTCCATGAAGATCTGGCATCTGTTATCTCTTTCTGGCACGGCCTCCTGCTCTCTCACTGGGATTCCCCCCGTCCCTCCACAAATAGTGCTGAATGGTATGAAGACAGATTTCTCAGCTACGTTAAAGTAGAAGATGTCAGGTGACGCTGATAGCTGATGCACCCGTAGCGAAAGAATACAGATGGATTACCGTCCGGAGCCGGACCGCCTCCTTTGCTGATCTCGCAGTGTCGTCCCATGAAGGATCCGGAGCACTCGCACTTGTACTTGCCGATGTAGTGGAAGCACGTTCCTCCATTCATACACGGACCGGAGGCGCACGGGTCAGGCTTCCCTGCAAACACATACGCAGCGGGTGAATTAGATCGATCACATGGTCCAAATGCATTGTACATTTTCTTAAGGAAAATACTGAAAGCAACCTAATCGCCAGTCTATCATACATTTACATTTACAGCATTTAGCAGACGCCCTTATCCAGAGCGACTTACAATTGATACAGTCTTACAATCCAAGCAGTTGTGGGTTAAGGGCCTTGCTCAAGGACCAGTGGCAGCTTGGCAGAGGTGGGATTTGAACCCTGGACCTTCTGATCCATAGTCCAGTACCTTAACCGCTAGGCTACCACTGTCATAACTGTCATGCATGACCTGTCACGGTCCTGTCCTGTAACTCCCAGGTCCAACAGCATAAATGGATTTCAAACTGCTGTCTAAAACTTCTACGCCTGCACCCTGCTTCCTGATGAGAAGTTAGATGGACAAGATGAACAAAAGCCATCCTAAGAATTGCCTCTTCTCAACTACGATCAGGGAAATGTCTCAGGTCCCTGAAGTCCAAAACAGAGAGACTGGAAAAGCCAAACAAAGTCAGTCCTTTAAACCAAACGTCCAGCTCTTAATGGATTCACAGCTGAAGATCAGTTTTAGTCCCATCAACAAAAATGCTGAATCAGCTTCATCCCTCACAAAGACGTCGTTTGCTGGAGTTAAACTCGGCTCTTTCATTAAACACCATCGGCGGCTGATCGGAGCTTCGTTCCTCTGGCAGGTTTGTTATCTGTAAGTCCAGCTCTAACCCAGAGGAGCTGCTGATGCTCTGTAGCTCTGCCCTTACATTTCTGACTGATCAGATTCACATTAAGAGCTTCATCATACAGATTTATAATCGCTAATCAAACGGGATCCTAGACTTTGGTTAGAACAATGGGATCTCACTCCGATCTGCTTCAGTCGGTAGAACAGTGGATCTTAGTAACAGCCTGCCTTATAAACCCCACCCATTTTATTTGCTGAATGTAAATAAACTTTCTTTTTAATAAACTCAAACTTACCAGTCGATATATTTGTGTTATTGTCTGTATAATAAAGTTATTGGTCATTCTGTTCCTCGGCTTTAATGACTGAAGGGCTTAGCCGCGGGGGAACGATAGAATGGAGCTGTTTTACCTCAGGAAGGCTGATAAACAAATCGATTTTTCCGTCCTCCGTCTTAAAATCTAACAATAAATGGCGCTGGCGGAACTGTGGTATAATCACAATAATACACTCGAGGTCGTGCTGTAACGTGAGGTATTGGCACGGCTGTTCTGATATTATGACCGCTCACATTAAAGCACGACCTCTCGTGTATTATTCCTTAGTTGTAAGGTTGTGTCAGTTGTAAGTCGGGGTTGGAACCAGGGTCTCCAGAGCTGCAAGGAGATAGGGCTAACCACTGCGCCAATGTGCCACACACAATTCCACACACAACTGATTTCAATACACGTGCAAATGAGTGCTCATAAGCTTGAGATCATAAGCTTATTAATCCTATCTCCTTTTCATCTGTATCGGGTTTGCGATTATTTGTACGAGGGCGAGTTTGTGTAAATATTTGCATGTCCTTTTGGTTTGCATGTTCTAAGAGATCGCTACAGTAGCTCCGGGTTCGGGCTACACACAGCTTTTCCCCCAGCTTATGTGCCAGAGTGAGCTTTGCTTCCAGCACATGCAGGATCCAAGTGTTGAAGCGGCTCCAGCGCATTCGATCGCTTTGCGAAGCCAAACAGTTGCACAACTCTAATAAGAGCCGAAGTCGGAATAATGAGATTCCGCAGATGAAAAGGCGCTTGGCTTTGAGGCTCTGCTTATGCTTTGTGTGGACTTTATGGCACCGCGTTTGCGGAAGTGCAGATGTCCAAACATGAATAAAAGCAGATTGTACAATTCTTCTACTTGAAAGCTCATGGCTAGAGCCATTCTGATGAGAGACGGGTGAAAGGAGGACTCCAAATGAAAAATTCCACACTCAGTGGGGTTACCAAAGGCTTAAAGATCTCTGAAATCATTTTCTTAATCCTGTGTGTGCATAAAGTATCCCTAAATGTGTAACAGCATACAGTTCAAAGCCAAATAATAAGCCTCCAGTGTGTCGAAGCCCAAGGCCAATACATTGTAGGGTATCACACGCTTACCCATTCAGACCTAGGGGCGACTTGGAGTAGCCAAGTGACATAAAACCGTCTGTTTACTGGCATGTTTTTGGGAGGTAAGAACAAAGACCTGGAGGAAAAATCCATAAGAGAACAGGGAATTGTGTTCAGGTCAGAATGATTGAACTGATTCACACTCTGATGTAGTGACCGAGAGAAGGGAATCGCTTTCATTACTATATGATTCATTGATTCAAACACTGACTTACTGACGTGAGAGAGAAGGGAATCATATTCAGGAGCAAATGATCCACTAACTGAAACACTGCCTTAGGGAATAGGGGAGAAGGGATTCATATTCAGGACCATGTGATTCACTGATTTAAACACTTACAGAGTGAATCATTGCCGAGGGAATCATATTAATGACCAAATAATTTACTGATTCAAACACTGTTAGAAAAGAAAATTGTATTCAAGAACAAATGATTCATTGATTCAAACACTAAGTTAATGAGAGAGAAGGGAATCATATTAAGGACTATATGATTCACTGACTTAAGCACTTACAGAGTAAAGGATAGCAGAGGGAATCATATTTATGATAAAATGATTCATAGATTCAAACAATGACATAAGGAACAAGAGAAAAGGGATTCATATTCAGGAACACATGATTCACTGATTTAAACACGTGCAGGCTGAATGAGGGCCGAGAGGATTGTATTCATGACCAAATAATTTACGAGTTAATCACTGACATGAATGAGAGAAGAGGGAATCATATTCAGGACAAAATCAAACAGAGATGTAGTGAGTGAGAGAAAAGGGAATCATACTCAAGACCAAATGATTCACTGACTGAAATACTAATTTAGGCAATGATAGAGAAGGGAATCAAATTAATGTCCAAAGGACTCACTGATTGAATCACTGACCTAGACAACAAGAGAGGAGGAAATTATATTCAGGACCAAATGATTCATTGATTTAAACACGTACAGAGTGAATGAGAGCTGAGGGAATTGTAATCGTGACCAAATAATTCACTGATTCAAACACTAATGTAGTGAATGAGAGAGAAAGGAATTAAATTAATGATCAAATGATTCATTGATTCACTGACTGATACATTGATTCAGTCAATGAGAAAGGAGGGAATCATATTCAGGACCAAATGATTCACCGAGTGATACACTGAATTAGTCAATGAGAGCTGAGGGAATTGTATTCAGAACCAAATGATTCACTGATTCAAACACTGATGTATTGAGCAAGAGAGGAGTGAATCATATTCAGTACTAAATGATTCACTGAGTGATAGAATTAGTCAATAAGAAAGTAGGGACTCATATTCAGGCCCAAATGATTCATTGATATAAATACTTACAGAGTGAATGAGAGCCATGGGAATTGTATTCGTGACCAAATGATTCACTGATTCAAACACTGATGTATTGACCGAGAGAGAAGGGAATCATATTCAGGTTCAAATGATTCGCTGAGTGATGCACTGAATTAGTCAATGAGAGTTGAGGGAATCGTATTCAGAACCAAATGATTCACTGAGTGATATACTGAATTAGTCAATGAGAAAGTAGGGACTCATATTCAGGCCCAAATGATTCATTGATATAAATACTTACAGAGTGAATGAGAGTCGAGGGAATTGTATTCGTGAGCAAATGATTCTCTGATTCAAACACTGATGTACTGACCGAGAGAGAAAGTCAAATGATATTCAGCCAAATGATATTCAGGTCCAAATGATTCACTGAGTGATACACTGAATTAGTCAATGAGAAAGGAGAGAATCATATTCAGGCCCAAATGATTCATTGATGCAAGTACTTACAGAGTGAATGAGAGCCGAGGGAATTGTATTCGTGATCAAATGATTCACTGATTCAAGCACTGATATATTGATTGAGAGAGAAGGGAATCATATTCAGGCCCAAATGATTCATTGATATAAATACTTACAGAGTGAATGAGAGAGAAGGGAATCGTAATCATGACCAAATGACTCACTGATTCGAACACTGACAGAACAAGAGAGACACAAAGGCACAGATCATGAGAGATGACCACATTTGGGTTACTGTAACTCACCCACTTCACAGTGTTTGCCGGTGAAGCGGTACGGACACACACAGCGGTAGCTGCCGGACTCCTCCTTACAGGACCCTCCGTTTCGGCAGGGGCTAGAGGCACACGTACTTAATCTGACTGAGGACAAAAAGGAGGAGATCAATCGAGGCTGTATGGATCACAAAGCAATGAAAGGGACGTCAGCGCGTGGGCACACAGAAGCCACTGTTACCTTTCTCGCAGTGCCTGCCCCTGTAGCCGTGCTTACACTCGCAGGTGTAACCCTCATCCTGCTCGTAGCAGTAACCTCCGTTCTGACACGGCGAGGAATCGCAGACCGACTGCGCCTGTACTGGAAAACACACACACCAACTTGACCACGTTCCATCACGCCAGGAGAGCTCTGCTTACTTTTATTTGCGCTTGTGGATATGATTCATCCGTTTGAACCCGTGGTAACATCAAAGATCACGTTACTGGCAACGCTGACGCGCTCTCACGGACGCAACACACGGGATCCAAGGCGCATAAAAACTTACAGCCACCAGGGTGACATTTCTTACGAATTGATTTGTACGTGATCCAGCAAACTTGCTCTGAACCATTAAAATTCCTCAGACCTGCTGAAAGCGTACAGGATAATATGTACCGGGGCAAGATTGGTTCATCAATCTAAAGGTACTTTCAGAAAGCCCTGGAACCTTAAAGCTGCTGTACAAATCCTTTATTTGGAAAAACCGTTAACAATTTGATCTTTTTTGGAGCATCTTCTAATACTGCGTAGACTTCCAACACAGTAACTCCAGAAAACAGCCGCGTGTAGCCATGTGTGTTTTTGTGGCTGCTCAGTGGTGCAGTGTTTAGCGCTGACACCTCACAGTTCCATAGATCTAGGTTTACAAAAATGCCATAGTTTGGTCTTTTAGTCTCTTGCAGAGGCTAAATACTTTTTATTGGGAAAATCAGCAAGACGTAAAATTTTATGTATCAGGATAATCTGCGTATAATTGTTTGAAACATATTCAGGACCAAATGATTCATGGATTCAAACAACAACTTACTCAACAATAGAGGAGGCAGTCATTGATTCACTGATTCAAACACTTACAGAGTGAACGAGAGCCGAGGGAATGTATTTGTGACCAAATCATTTATTGAATCAAATGCAGAAAGAGGGAACGAGGTGGCAGGGATTCGTATTTAGCACCAAATGATTTACTTACTGAAACACTTGCAGAGTGAATGAGAGAGAAGGGAATCATATTAAGGTCCAAATGATTCACTGTTTCAAACACTGATGTATTGACTGAGAGAGAAGGGAATCATATTAAGGTCCAAATGATTCACTGACTGATACGCTGAATTAGTCAATGAGAAAGGAGGGAATAATAATAATAATAAAGTTTAATTTATATAGTGCATTTCTCATACTCAAGGTCACTTTACAAAAATTATAGAAATGGGAGAAGAGGAGGAAATATTATTCAGGACTAAATGATTCACTGATTCACTGATCTGTTTCTGGTCATTTCTTTTAACTTCAGAGGACTGAAGCTGTTTTTAAACGTATACAAGAAATCGTGCATTGTTTTGCATTGTTTACACTTCAGAAATAAAAAGGAATATCTTTTATTGAACGTTTATTCGAAAATTGTCAGAAAATCGAATCATGAACTCAGTATTGTGAATCTAAATGAGTCATGAGTGAATTGTATCGTTACACCCCTAGTCACCTCTACAAGAACACAGCCTGAAATGTTTGCGAGTTGCTTGCTGTAACATTTCCGACCACAGAGGTCGCCAAATCTCCAAAAGTTACACTTTATGATGAGCTAGTTAAGGGACAGTAGATGTGTTTGTACTCTGAACGAAGTTCCTCGACTGGAATTCAGTGTGCTTATCGTGGTGGAATATTGATAACTGATCTTCTGCCTGCTCTGCACTTACCAGAAGGGTAGAAGTCCTTGTGCTCGTGGTCGAAGTCGATGCCGGTTTGGCAGGTGCAGAGGTAAGTGCCACCGTACTCCAAACAAGGGCCTCCGTCTGGACACGGCCTGCTGTTGCTGCACGGCGTCTGCGTCACCTCTGGTAACCAAAGCAATTTCATTTTTAATTTATGCAGAGATGTGTGTCACAAAGCTGCAGCATGATAGGAATTCAGATCGAGGTTCATAAAGAGCAAACAGGGGTATCGCCACCTCAAAAGTCCCATCCTCTCAAATGTTACATAATACGCTCCAAATGAGATATGAGGTCTTTGACGCACTAAAAAAAATAAGGTTGGTCCCCATTTGTTAGTTAAATTGACTCTTGCTGTAAGAACAATTAGTGGGCGGGGCCTCTCGGTTTGACCGCACAACCAAAGTTACTGTAAATATTGTAAAATGCATAAAGATAAAGCAATTAAAGTCTTCTCATTCTTGTTTCTCTGAGGGAGGCACAGATGATTCAGGAGGCCTGTGAAAGGGATTTATCCATCAAATTTTTCCGATTGTGGAATAAGAATCTACAGTACTGTGCAAAAGTCTTAGGCCACCATTAGATTTGTTGTTTTAGCAACGCTATAATGACTTACTGTCGACGACCAATAAACTTGGATTCGTCACTCCATAATCTTCTTTTCTACTGATCTTTATTCCAATCTTTGTAAGCTTTAGCATATCTTAGCCTTTTCACCCTGCCCCCTTTCCGAAAAAGGGGTTTCTTGGCTGCTGCCCTTCCAAAAACACCATTCCGGATAGACCTTCTTCATCCTGATGAAGCTCCCAGATGCTGCTATTGCTCAAGTGTAAGGGGAGGAAACACTAAATACTCACCACTGCAGCCTATAGAAGCAGTTTTTTTAATTTCTGTTCAGTTTTTTAGTACTGCATTCAAATTTCCTGTATTTTTCGGGTTGTATTCTGATAAAGAGACTGAGAAATAAGTATATATGGTCATTATTGCATTTGCTAAAACAACACTATATCTAATCTAATTTTTTACTGTGTAACAGCATTCATTGCTTTCAACGTATTTTCTCACAATTGCATCTCTGCACCAAAATGGCTTTAAGACAAAAATAAAACCTGAATATTGGCTCTACAAAAATTACACCTTTTAAAAGCGGTCCTCAAGCATGCCTCATTCATTTATATGCCTTCCTGCCGCTTCACCAACCACGATAGCTCTGCACCAGTGGGGTGTGCTCCCCATTCTGGGAACCACTGACTGTTGATAATGTTTATTTGATAAGGCTGAAACAGCTGCTACTATAACTGACTGCTTTTTAGTGCCACCTTGTCACATCCTTCAAAGTCAAAACTGCAACTATCCAGGCCCTCAACCCAAACTGAGTAAGCCTAGGGCGATAGTGGCAATGAAAACTCCCTAAATGTCATAAGGAAGAACCTTGAGAGGACAAAGACTCCAAACCCAAGAACCCAACCTCCTTGGTTAAGATTGTGCAGTTTTACTTTGGGTGCTGTAAAAATATGTTTTAGTCGAATTATCACCCCCTCAAAAAATTCAGACTGAACCCGATCCCTCCAGAAAGTACAGTACAGAAAATGAGAATTAACAGAGGGACTCAAAACCGAACCAGTCAGAAAGATACGATTACTGAGGGCATGTAGGCTGAACAAGGCTACAAAATAATCCAAAGCAAGACCTAAGAGCATCAGTGAAAGCACTCTTGCATTAACAAAGGCTTACCAAACTGGCAGTAGAGTCCAGTGAAACCAGACGGACATTCACACGTTCCGTTCGCATCAACACAAACGCCTCCGTTCTGGCACGGACACTCCTCTGCAGGAAAAGAAGAACAATGCCGTCAGTCACAAAGGACCCTGACGTCAGCCTGAACGAAATCGTTGTTTAATTTATTCTGGGTTACGTCCATCTCCCAACTGAAAAGAAACTGTGCAGGAGATGAACCTAAACATGACATGTTTCTTCTCATAGTGATGAATTGTTATCGAGTTGGTGCAGTTCTGAGACTGTACAAAAGCACTAGGGGTTTATCTACAGAGGTGCCAAAACTTTTGCACATCTGCTCTCAGGGATGTGCTGGGAAATGGTCAACAAAGAAGTGAGGCCATACCATGAAAAATGTATTAATTCATTGAGGAGCGTCATGCAGGGGAAGGCCCTGGTTTGCTTGAGCCACCATAGACCCTGGCCACTAGACCTGGAGGAAACTCTGAGAGATAGAGGGCACCTGATGAGGCATAAGATGTACTGATGAACAGGTCAAAACCTGAGGTGGGAGCTGGGGCAGGGATAGAATCCCTTAGGGAATGGATTTCCAGTCAGAGTGGGACAGAACCCATGGAGAAAGAGAGACAATTATCACCTCGCCAGAGGTGGCGTACGAACCAAACTGGCACATTTAGTTCCCAAGAGCCTCTTGGTTCGCATCCCACATCTGGCAAAGTGAGGTTTGTTTGATAGTTGGAATCCTGGTACCTCTCTCCATTACACTAGAAGGAGTTCTGGGTTCTCGCCTCTGCCCGATGTACCAACTCCTCAATGGAAGGTGTTCTGGATTCACGCCTATGCCCGAGGTACCAACTTCTCAACGATCAGTGCCGATCTCAGATTCCTCCAGGTCAAGGGGTGGACAAGCAGACCAGGAGATCTGTGCTACCCATCATGGACTTATTTTATATTTATTTTGAAAGGAGTGGCACATTGGCATGGCACAGTGGTTGGCATCTGGGATCGAGTCCCAGCCCAGCTAGTGCCTCTGTGGAGTTTGTATACATGTTCTCTTTGTGTTTTTTGTCCAAGTACTCCGGTTTCTGCCCACATTCGAAAGACATGCGTTAGTTCAACTGGCATCTCTAAAGTGTCCCAGTGTTGAGTTAAACAGGCACGTGCCAGGTAATCGTATCTGCCATGTCCAGGTCTTGATGCCAGCCTAGAGTGACTCTGAATTGGATTAAGCAGATATGGAGTTCCATCTCCATAAAGTGCTCTTAGTGGGTGAGCGTGTGTACTCTAAGATGGATTGGTGCC
Organism: Ancistrus triradiatus; assembly: GCA_025084515.1. Taxonomy (NCBI): domain Eukaryota; kingdom Metazoa; phylum Chordata; class Actinopteri; order Siluriformes; family Loricariidae; genus Ancistrus; species Ancistrus triradiatus. Next base: position 102,031 of record JAJAGP010000263.1, on the reverse strand, counting down.
CTGTCTAGGGTTGTTCCTGCCTTCTACCCTGTGCTGCCGACTAGGCAATGGCTTTCCTGCAACCCTGACCAGGATTAACCGGATAAGAAAAAGAATGAATGAATGAGTTAATGTTTTAACCACGTTTGTCCTGGTTAAGGTTTTGGGGCACTGTGGTAGCCTATCGGATAAGGTACTGGACTATGGACCAGAAGGTCCATGGTTCAAATCCCACCTCTGCCTAAGTGCCACTGTTGGGTCCTTGAGCAAATCATTTAACCCACCATTGCTGGGATTGTAACAGTTGTAATTGCTAAGATTGTATAAATTATAAGTCGCTCTGGCATTTGCTAAATGCCTAGATTTTTATAGACGTATGTACCCATCCTGTACTGGCACATGGATGGGATGCCAGTCCATTACCGCCACCCCTCCTCCCTCAGATACGAACAATAGGTCACGATGGCGGTATGATAGACAGGCATATCATCACCCGTGATGTAAAGTAATGTAACTATACACGTGTGTGAAGGTTGTGTGTCCCTTTGTGTAGTATAACGCAATGCAGCATCTCCTTGACACGTCTGCCCCAGTTCACCATATCCCCAGTATTGTGTATCTGTGATCCAGGCTGTTTTGATTTTCCTTTTCTCCTCAACTGCGGTTGCAGAAGCAGATCAAAGCAAGTGGCCATATCACTTCTTCCTTTTGAAGTCCAGGGGGGCTTGCGTGAGGCTGTTATTTTTCCCGATAATATGAATCATGCATTTTGATCGGAATGCGCAGCCTCGCGGGCAATTAATAGAATGTTAATTCAGTGCAGCCATTTTCATGTGCCCTCTGCGGGGCCTACAGCTTTGATCTCGGTGACCCGTACGGCGCTCCTGCGTTCCGCCTGAAGGCCGCTACCTCGAATTTCTCAGAGGGCCGCGAGTTCCTTTTTCCATTGCCCCGTCCAAATTTGCAGGAAGGTATTCTGGAGATTTAACAGACTCCATATAAAAGCTGATAGTTATTTCAGCTCGGGGGTGCTTTTAGGGAACAAAGGAGACCCTCGGTGGAACCTGGATTTTTAAGAGCATTCATAATACAAATACATAATACAAAGTGCATGTGCTGTTTTTCCCTGACATGTTCTTGACAAAGGAAAAGCTTTACAGTCCACTTGACATGGTGTTATCTTTATCCACTCAGCCTGAATGAGATATCAATCAGCATTCATCTCAAACGCTTGTCCTACAGTTGATTCCTCTTAAATAAAAACCCTATAAAAGTTCGGTGTGGAACAATGAAGATCCAAGCATAACATCTTAAAAAGCCATTGTAAGTAGCAACAAACCTTCTGCCTATTCAAAGCTCTTCACTTACCAACATCTTCTTTAGTGCGCACTCGAGAACATGCCCAGCTGATATATCGATTAAACATTCAGCTAGCGCTCTACAATGTTCTTGAGTTGATTCCTCTGAGGAAAAATTAAATGTTCGGAGAAAATTACTACAGAAAAGCCTGGAATCAGGGTAGAATTTTTTCCTTCTTCAAGGTTTCCTTTGGTTACTCTGGTTTCCTCCCAAATCCAAAGACATCTTCGATCCCTCAAACAGCTCTGCATCAAGAACCGGCATTCATCAATAGCTGATAGAACCACGTGGGCAAGGGATTACTTTATCAAACGTTTATCAAGCTCTACAATACAGAGTTACATTCACAAAACCACTTAAAACATTACTGTACAAAAAAGAAGCCTTATGTTATGACCATGTCCAGAAGCGGCATCGACTTCTCTGGGCTCGGGAGCATCTGGGATGGACCATCACACAGTGGAAACGGGGATTGTGCTCAGGTCCATCAGTATCACAGATCTTTTTTGGAAGAAATGGACGCTGTGCGCCGGACCAAAGACGAAATAAAGGACCATTTAACCAGTTAGCAGGAACTAGTCCAAAAGCCAGGCTCTGGCATGATATGGGGTCGGGTCAGGGCCTTTCGTAAAGGTCATTTCCACTTCTGTGATGCAGCATTAGTGCAGAAAAGTACGCTGAGATTTTAGAGCAACATAAGCTGCCTTCAAGACGACATCTTTATCAGGGACGTCCATACATTTTTCAACAAGACAATGCAAAACCACATGCTGCACATATTACAAAGGCACGGCTGTGGAAGAAGAGGGTACGGGTACTGGACTGGCCCGTCTGCATTCCTGACCTGTCCCCAATAGAGAATGTGTGGAGAATTTTGAAATGAAAAATGCAACAACGACCCCGTACTGTTACACAAATGAAGACGTTTTTGCAGGAAGAATGGAACAAAACAACCTGAAACACTAAATCACTCTGTAAACTCTGTGTTAAACGTCTTAAGTGTGGTGAGAAGGACCGGCAACGTTACAAAGTGATAAATTCTTTACCATCCCAACTTTTTTTGGAATGTGTTGCAGGCAACAATGGATGTTTATTAACAAATGAAATGAAGTTGACCAGAAAAAAACATGAAATATCCCAGGTTCATACTGTCTGCAATGAAATAAAAGTCAAAGGCAATGTAAGAAACACTGAGTTTGAGCACATTTGTGCTTTCCATACTGTCCCAACTGTTTCTGATCTGGGGTTGATCTTTAATATTACCAATCGAGCGTTCCTCTAGCGCCTGGTTTTCCTCTCAAAGCATCTATGTAGAACATTGCTCTTTTTGAACCTTAAAAAGATCGTACAGTAGTCACCAATATGGGATCTCCATGACCCGGCACATTTTTAGGCACTGAATTCCAAACACAGGTTCCGTCTTGTAAACCCGAGACCCTTTCAAGTCTAGACAGAAGCACTTCCTCTTGATGGGAAACGAATAACGAGGCCATAAAGCAATTATTCTCGCAACATCAAGCGCCCGTCGCTGCAAGAGATGCACAGTAAACTGGGCGAGGCCATGCTGTTCTGGATGATTAAACTCATCCACCATGGACGCATGGTGTTTGGAGGAAGCGCTCCACATTCCTGTGGGTAGTACTGTCTGCCAGTCGTGCCCAGGGGAGCAGCGTTAGTCTGGCCAGGTGTATCCAAATAACCCTACTGGTCATGTTGGTATGATGGTATTAGGGTCATAGTGTCATAACATAATAAAAACAATATGCTACTCCTGGTATGATTATGACTTTGGCCAAACCATTCAGGCTGTTATGATCAATGTATTCATAATAGCATTTCTGAGCTATCAATTATATATAAGTTATTAATCTTACATGAAGATATGACGGATACGAGTGGAAACAAGTCACGGAATAGCCCATTTATAATAGTCATAATAGAAATAATGTAAACCTGTTCCAGACCCCCAGAAAATCCACACTGTATAATGCATTGTATACATTAATGGAGTTGTATCGTACAGGGGCTCCCTGATTTATGTTCCGACAAATCCATCATAAGCTAAATAGATCATGAACTGATGAGTAATAATGAGTGTTTGGTCGAGTGGAGCCTATGATAAGTGGTACTGTGGTAGCCTAGCGGTTAAGGTACTTAGGTACCAGAAGGTCCAGGGTTCAAATCCCACCTCTGCCAAGCGTCCTTAACCCATAATTGCTCGGATTGTAAGATTGTACCAATTGTAAGTCGCTCTGGATAAGGGCGTCTGCTAAATGCTGTAAATGTAATGATAAGTAAGTTAATGTTTAAAACACTTACATTAACCTACAGTTACCCAAAATCATTAATGCAAAGCTTATATGATAATAAAGTGTTGAAAAAAATCTCATGTAATTTAGTGAGCAATGGATTGAAAATGAAAAGTAAAAGCAAAACACTTACTCTATTGGTGAACTCTGGGCTCTAGCATTATAACCTTATTATAAACGTTTTAGGACCTATGGAGATTTATTTGCACTAAAAATACAGTACTGTAGGTGTAAAAATAAAGAAAACCACAATAAACACAGCGGAGATCTTCCCTGAATCACTGTGTACTGAATTGTGAATCGACTGAATCGAGTCATACGGTTCGACTCATACAAGTTTAAGCCGAGTACTGAGCAAACGATGAGAACCCAGAGATTTTTTTCTAGTCAAAAATTGTCGAGAACCGAATTCGACGAGTTGCAAGGTACCCTGTATTTGGCGCCATCTAGCGACCATCATGTGTCATTAACAGCATCCTTGTCTGAGGACTCGGCTGTCTTTTGACCGCTCCAGCTGTGCTTTAAGTAGGTAAATCCAGCACATGAAGCAGAAATTTGGTGTGTCAGATTTTTAAAATACTGTAACCAATTTAGAATACTGTCACCATTATTGAATACTGTGGTATCCCGGAAAACCCTTATACCACCCAGTCCTAGTTGGTATTCCCATCTTCCCCATCCACAGACCTATACAACAGTGCTATTAATTTAGTTTGTAACAATTCAACTGTTGTTATCCACCAGAAATAGACTAATACTAACCGTCTGTCCAGTTGAAAGAATACCAACACAGTCGTACCTTCGCAGCGCTCTCCATAGAAGCCCGGCTTGCAGGTGCAGTTGTATAATCCAGAGTCAGTGTAATCGCAGGTCTGATGGCAGCCTTCTCCCTCACAGACATCTGGAAAAGACAGAGAATCAAAGCTCAGAATGGATTCTGATAAGCACTCACATGAACAGGTGCGCTGAGATTTTTCCATACTCACCCGTCTGATTGGCAGTATTAGAGGAGTTGGTCACGATCAGTAGCTCTGTTGGAGAGGAAGGAGAGCGACTTAAGTTATTTTTTTTCAGACAGTGTTTCGTGGCATTTTCTTTCATATTCAGGACTAGACACAATAATACAAACAAAGTGTTTGGGCATAGTTCAAGATATATTTATAGAAAAGTGCAAAAGTCTTAGGCCACCCTTAGATGCAGCAATTCCATTCCAGTATCTGATGAATTCCAACACAGACACGCCTTGTTCTACTTAAAGAGCTACTGATTGGGAGAACATCTGTACCAAATCTTATTTATTGAGGAAAAATACAAGCCATATGAAAGCTGTGATTGAAATATTGATTTCTAAACGTTCCTAAGTTAAAACATTAGTATTGTTGTAGTATTGAGGTTTGTTATCCTGACCAGTTAAAGAGAATAAGTACTCTAATCGTTGCAGCAAATACATATTTTTATTTGGAATTTGTCAGTAATTTGTAGAATAAAACAAAACTGTTCCATTTCACTTCAACATGCACAGTACATAAGTCATAATTTTGCAGTGGTCTCCAATTTTTTTCCATAGCTGTATAATTATTTATAAGTCTGTTTATTAGAAAATGTTTACCTAGAATATACAGAAAATTTGTCTGCAGTATTAAAAGTATTTAGCCTGAGCTCCCCTTTACACTCAAGCAATAGCAGCATGTGGCAGCTTCATCAGGATGCCAAGTTCTACAGTTCGAAGAAGTTTGATCAGGAATGCTTTTTAGAAGAGTAGCAGCCGAGAAACCACCAGTTCAAGGGGGACGGGGTGAAAAGTCTAAGATATGCTAAAGATCACAAAGATTGGAATGAAGATCAGCGGAGAAGAGGATTATGGAGCGTCGAATCCAAGTTTGAATTTTTTTGGGTCCAATCATTGACAATATGTTATGTGTGGTCATTATACCATTGCTAAAACAACTAATCTAATGGTGGCCTAAGACTTTTGCACAGATTTAGAGCATACTTTCTTTAACATTATTTAGTTTTAACACATACACTAGTGTTTTTGTACGGCCTTATGAGACAAACCTATACACTACACAAAGAATATAAACTTACATTAGTATTTTACTAACATATCTATTTAATCTGTTCACTCAGAAGCTTCACTACAACATTTATGATGCCCTGAAATGGACAAACTAATGCAGGAAGGCCAGAGACACGGCCCATTCCTGTACAGACATTATGCCTAATTCAGGAGTAAATAATATTTATACACATCATAATAATGGCTTGGTTGATCTTGCTTGTGAAAGCCAGTAAGCACTCACCACTTTCGTAATGCCATGTCTACTCAAATCTACAGAAGCACAGCTGTTTTGAGAATCTCAATTAAGCAAAGTGCCTTCAGTCTCAAAACCTAAATACGATTTCACTAAATCTAACCGAGATGATGCAGAAAGTTATTTGCAAATAAACATGGGCCGTGACTCAGACCTGTGACCCACCGCTGCAGAGATTCCACTTCATCGTCTCCATTTACTCCTAATTTCATTTTAAGTGTTTGTACCAGTTGGAAAATTTTTACAATGGATAAAGTGGTTTCAGCTGGCCGAATGATCATCTTCTTCTATGAAAACTTTCCCATTGTGAAGAGAAACAAATGAAAGGTTGGAAAATGCAAAGCGCCTGGCATTTCAAAAGCAGGAAAGTATTTTCATCTCAGTTTCATCTCAGAGCTTTTAACAAAAAGTTATTTTAAATGCCTTGTTAACCCAAGGATCCAAAAAGTGTGAATCCATAACAGACAAGTAGAAACCTCAGAAAAACTCAGACTGAGGTTTAGATATTTTATTTTTCTTCATATCGGTTTGGGTTAAGTATTTTAATGAGTTTGAAAAGGCACCTGACCTATGCAGAAGCAGGGTATAATGAAACCTACACGCATACAGTATCAATTAAAGAGGTCATTTCTATCAGCTCACCTACAATGGGGCTGTCTATAATAGCCATGATGTACATTAACATACAAAGAGCACTGAGATTAATTACAAAGATTAAATGTATAACACTGATGTGTAACATCATCATCAAGACCTGCTGTGCTGCATGACCATCAAAAAGGTATATTTACATGTAATCTGCTGTGTAACATCAACATGTAACAGCTACATGAAAACCTGCTGTGGAACATCAAACACACTGCATGGCCAAAAATAATGTCTCTCTCTCTAATATTTCATCGAGGCCCTATTAGCTTTGATTACAGCCCACATTCGCTGTGGCATGGTTTCCACAAGCTTTTGCAATATCACAATATTTATTTCTGTCCACAGCTGCATTCATTTTTCCCCCATGATCTTGTATTGATGGGAGATTTGTTCCTCTGCACAAAGTCTCCTCCAGGACATCCCAAAGATTCCCAATGGGGTTCAGATCTGGACTCTGTGGTGGCCAATCCATGTGTGAAAATGATGCCTCATGCTCCCTGAACCACTCTTTCACAATTTGAGCCCAATGAATCCTGACATCGCCATCTTGGACTATGCCCGTGCCATCAGGGAAGAAAAAATCCATTGATGTAATGACCTGGTGGTTCCGTACATTCAGGTATTAGCTGACCTCATTCTTTGGGAACATTACATTTCTGAACCTAGACCTGGCAGACTGCAGCAACCTCAGATCACAGCACTGCCCCCACAGGCTGGTAAGGCAGGCACTAGGCATGATGGGTGCATCACTTCGGCCACCTTTCTTATTACCCTGATGCGCCCATCACTCTGGAACAGGGTAAATCTTCATCAGACCACAGGACCTTCTTCCACTGCTCCAGAGTCCAATCTTTATGCTGCCTAGCAAACTGAAGCTGTTTTTGCCGGTTAGCTTCACTGATGAATGGTTTTTCTTAAGGCTACACAGATGTTAAGTCCAAATCCCTTGAGTTCCCTTCGCATTGTGCATGTGGAAGTGCTCTTACTTTCACTATTAAACATATCCCTGAGTTCTACTGTTGTTTTTCCATAATTTGATTTCTCCAAACGTTTAAGTGATCGACGATCACGATCATTCAAGATCAGACCACATTCTTTCCTTGAAGATGATGCTTCCTCACTGTCCTTCCACTTTTTAATAATGCGTTAGAAAGTTCTAACTTGATTTTAGTAGTTTTATCTCCTTAGATGTTTTCTCTGCTTGATGCATGCCAATAATCTGACCCTTCTGAAACAGATGAACATCTTTTCCACAACCTCAGGATGTGTCTTTCGACATGGTTGTTTAACAAATGAGAAGCTACTCACTGCATCAGTTAGATCTTGTTGCCAGCTGAAACATAATCACCAATGCAGTAACTATCCAGTGAGAGGCTCTTACCTATTTGCTTAGTTAAATTCAGGTGGTGACATTTTTTTGGCTGCTGTGTAACATCAACATCTAACATCAACATGAGAACCTGCTGTGTAACATCAACATAAAAATTTGCTGTGTAACATCTACATGTGACATAGACATGAAAGCCTGCTGTGTAACATTGATGTATAACATCAACATGACTATCTGTTCTATAATGTCTACATGTAACATCAACATAAAAACCTGCTGTGTAACATCTACATGAAAACCTGCCATGCAACATTGACATGAAAACCTGCTGTGTAACATCTACATGAAAACCTGCTGTGTAACATCTACATGAAAACCTGCTGTGTAACATCTACATGAAAACCTGCTGTGTAACATCAACATAAAAACCTGCTGTGTAACATCAATATAAAAACCTGCTGTGTAACATCGACAAGTAACATCAACCTGAAAACCTGTAGTAACATCAACATGTAAAATCAACATGAAAACCTGCTGTGTAACATCAACATCAAAACCTGCTGTGTAACACCTATATGAAAACCTGAAATGTAACATCAAAACCTGCATCAAAACCTGCTGTGTAACATCACCATGTAACATCAAGCTGAAAACCTGTAGTAACATCAACATGTAAAATCAACATAAAAACCTGCTGTGTAACATCGACATGAAAACCCTGCTGTGTAACATCGACAGAAAACCTGCTGTGTAACATCAACCTAAAAACCTGCTGTTGTAAACATCGACATGAAAACCCTGCTGGTGTAACATCAACATTAAAAACCTGCTGTGTAACAATCAACATAAAAAACCTGCTGACGATGTGTAACATCCGACATGTAACATCAACCTGAAAACCTGTAGTAACATCAACATGTAAAATCAACATCAAAACCTGCTGTGTGTAACATCTACATGAAAACCTGCTGTGTACCATCTACATGAAAACCTGCTGTGTAAACATCGACATGGGAAACCTGCTGTTGTAACTCTACATGAAAACCTGCTGTGTAAACATCAACATAAAAACCCTCGTGTGTAACATCGACATGAAACCTTGCTGTGTAACATCCAACATAAAAACTGCTGTGTAACATCAACATAAAAAACCTGCTGTGTAAACATCGACATTGTAACATCAACCTGAAAACCTGTAGTAAACATCAACAATGTAAAATCCAACATTCAAACCATGCGGTGTTAACATCTACATGTAACATCAACATAAAAAACATCACCAGTAAACACCGGCTCTGCGATATCAACTTGTTGTTTAACACCCATATGAAAACACACACTGGGACACTTTAAAGACGCCAAATGACCAAACCCTTGTCTTTGGAATGTGTGAGAACACCTGGCTAAACTACAAACTGGTCTCAACGCACTCCCATTTACAGCATCATGCCAGATTAGGAAGTATCTGTTGGCACAATGGGTTTTGTGGCATTATTACAAGGCCACATCTAACAAGGTGACAACATTTTGAGAGACCGGGAGGAGTTCATGGCCAGTGATGATGATGACTCTATTAATAGTAATGCATGTATAGAAGAAATGGTTAAAAACAGTGTTAAAGAGTTTCTCACCTGTCTCACAGTGGCGTCCAGTGAAGTTTGCACCGCAGACGCAGGTGTAGTTGTCCACGTGGTCCTCACACACACCTCCGTTCAGGCACGGCATGGATTCGCATTCGTTAACCTCTGCTTTCGCAAACACAAAGCACCACAAACAGTTTTCGTGAGGAACGAGGACGGAGATTTGATCTCTGGAACAGGGTGGTGTTGACTTTTCTAAGACGTGAGGATGTTCGTGCAGGTGTGTGGTTACACCGAGCAGGTGTCTAGCATTAGGACTGATCCAGTCTCATGTAGAAACACGGGATTATGATCAGCTCTAGAGCCAGTGGTTTAGTTCCCATAGCGTTTTCTAAGCGGGTTTGTGTTTCACCAGTATCTCCAGTGTACTGAGCCCAAATTTGTTAAGCATGGAGATCACACTGATTTCTCAGGGCTGTGAACTCACGATATGAGGCACGACTCCAAAAATGAATAGGAGTAGTAGTAATGTGAAAGGCAGACTTGGTTCCTCAGATCTGGTTGCCAGATGTGCTTAATCTCATCCTCACCTGTCTCACACACAGATCCCGTGTAACCTGTCTGGCATTGGCAGGTGAAGCTTCCTTTTCCCTGGATGCACCGAGCTCCGTTTAAGCATGGCTTCTCCTGGCATTCATCAATGTCTGCAGGCAACACACACACACACACACACACACACACACACACACACACACACAGGATATTTACTCAGCTGATTAATATATCCGCCACGCCATTCCCCTCACTCTGAAAGTATGCGCTCCTGGCTGTGAAAAGATTTCGAGGTTTGAAGCATCTCCGCAGGCTGGACTGTGGGAACGAGATGCGGGACGCAGGCAGAGTTAAAGGAAGACTTTTATAAGACTCTATCTAATTTCTCCCATTTTCCACTTACCCCTAATTGCATGATTGATGTCTGGCATTTTCTTGTTTAGTTTTACGCTAAGATACGAATCCACGTTTGCTAACTGGTAATACGAGCCGCTTCGACTAAAATCTTTTTCCATAAAAACAAACCCAAGTCCGGTATAATTGCTGAAAAACGAAGCTGCTTCTCAATCAATTACATTGTTGTTTATTTTTGCGTTAAATACCAAAGAGAGTACATATTTATATATCGAAGTTTAAATCATGCATAAACAACTGTGATTTATAGTAATCATTATAATAATTGCTCTTGGTCTGGATCCTTCTCCAAAGTACACCAGGGCACCAGTCCATCACAGGGCATTGTTCACTCATCCATTCATGACAAGAGACAATTTTCTGGAAGCCAGCCTTCAAAAAATTAGATTTGTTAGTGATTTGTAAAAGTAAAGCATCCTGCTTCACCCCTGCTTTTGGACAAAATCATGGAAACTGTGATTTGTGTGATGGACTGTTGTAGCCTAGCGGTTAAGGTACTGGACTATGTACCAGAAGGTCCAGGGTTCTGCCAAGCTGCCACTTTTGGGTCCTTGAGCTTGGATTGTAAGACCGTATCAATAGTAAGTCGCTCTGGATAAGGGTGTCTGCTAAATGACATGGGGAGAGTCTAACCTGGGTCTTTTTCTTACAGAGCTTTGGCCTTTTAACGCTTTTTATAGACACCAAACCTGCACTTTCAGGTTATTGTGTTTCTCTAAAGAGTCTTGAATTTCTGAGCTCTAAGTCTGTTGAGAGCTTTTGAAGATTATTTTCCTATTATTTTCCTTTTAGAATTAGATTTGAAGGATTTTGGGGTTGAGACTCAACTGCTTCTCAACAATATCTGTTATTATATCAGTGTTTGCTTTACATCTGCTTGTTGTATCTACTACTCGTCTTGCAGCACATTAATCCCAATGCAGTCATGTTTAGCCTATATTCTTGTTATACTTCTTTACATTTAAGATTTATATATTCTTTCACAACTTATTTCATGCACTGAGGCACAAAATGTCGTTGTACCATGTACATTGGGAGTAAAGCCATTCCATTCTACTGAAACTCTATGAAGGTTGATCTGAATTCAATATTTGTCAGTTATATTACCTGTTTCACAAAGGGTTCCTGTGAATCCTGGTGGGCACTGGCAGATGAAGCTGTTCACTTTGTCCGTACATGTACCTCCGTTCTGACATGGAGACGAGGAGCACTCATCAACATCTACACAACCACAGAACAAAGGGTGTGACATGAAATGAAAACATAAGGGATTCTTAAATGAAGTTAAGTCTGTAGAAAAAAGATTTTTGTTTTTAACTATCTATCCATCTGTCTGTCTATTACAACAATGATATAGTATATATGAGAGAGGTAACAGACACAGATTTTACACTCATACATTAGTTGTTGCCTCCCTACTTAAACCATCTTCCCTTGTGTTTGGTGTCCATATATTCTTACCAATCTGACATACTCTTCCGCTGAAACCTGCCAAGCAAGAGCAAGTGAAAGAAGGATTTCCAGTGATGCAGTCATCAATGCATTGGCCACCATTCAGGCAGGGTCTCAGATGTGGACAGACCGAAGCTGGGAGAAGAAAAGATTGCTGTTCAGCTTCATCACAATGTGTGTAATTACCCTGAGATAAGTTTTAATGCAGCGGCATGTTTAAAGCTCATCCAAATTTATTTACATACTTATCAATAGCTTTTGTGGGAGCTTGAACCCTGGACCTTTGATCCATAACCCAGTACCTTGACTGTTTGCTCAAACCATAACCAGTTAACTTACTGGAACATTATGGAGCAGTGGACAGTAACTGGAAGGCCTGGATTTAGCAATTAGTTCAGAGGATTCAAGGCTTGGAAATTTTTGGAAGTTGGAAGTCTTAACCACTAAAAATGAGTTCAAATCACCCTACAAGCGACTGCTGAGCAAGCCATTGGTTAAAGGCATGGGTTAAATGCTATAAACCTGGTCACAGAGAGAACATGCCAAACTCCACACAGACAGTAACTAGAGACTAGAATCAAAGCCCCTTGCACTACATTTCCATCTAGGTTTATAACGTAGGTAAATAACTGCATCCTCTCTCGTCTTACCCGAGTCGTTGCAGCTGCCCACCTGCACCTGGGCATCATCAATCCGAAAAACCCAGCGCCCGGGATAGCCCACGTTCGTGGTGGTCTCCACCTTCACTACGTCATGAGTTCGAGAGCCTGGAATGTTGAAATAGCGCCTCCCGTCGCCAGCATTGAAACCTGCCTAGGAAGAGAGCATAGAGGTGGGACAGTTCTCTCAGAGTGGCACAAACATCACAAGAAAATTAAAAAGTATCATCGAATAGATATTTAATGACTTCAAAATACAGCAATGTGGATGCAGCAACAAATGTACTGCTTTACAGAATAGCCTTCAAGATCCTCGGTGTGTTCAAACTCTCACATCCCTGCATCAAGCTAAGCATGCCACAAGGGGCATCATAGTTCCTGAAATCCATTTGTTTAAAGGGTAAAAAGGGTGTAAAGGGTACTTATTCTTCAAAACTGCATAAACAAACACAAATATCAGGAACCCAATAAGCTGTCTGAAAGAATCCATCTCTGAATTGTGAAACTGCATGGAATAAGAGCTGAAGTGAGAACAGCTGATGAATCATTAGGGGTTAGGAGTAGGGGTTAGGGTTAGATAGGGGTAGGGTTAGGAGTTAGGGTTAGGCTATCAGCTGCGGATTTAATGTGGTTCAGTAGCTCAATTTCTGTTTTGGCCTTCCACACAATTTGCAACAAAGGTAAAAATAGGATTAGGGTAAGGGTAGGCATAAGGATTAGGGTAAAGGCATGGTTAGGGATTTAGGGTAAAGAAAGGATTAGGGTAAGAGTAGGGTTAGGAATTAGGGTAAGGCCAGGGTTAGGGATTAGGGTAAGGGCAGGGTTAGGGATTAGGGTAAGGGCAGGGTTAGGGATTTAGGTAAAAATAGGATTATTGTAAAGGTAGGCATAAGAATTGGGGTAAAGGCATGGTTAGGGATTTAGGGTAAGGATATGATTAGGGTAAAGGCAGGGTTAGGGATTTAGGATAAGGATAGGATTAGGGTAAGGGCAGAGTTAGGGATTTTTGGTAAGGATAGGATTAGGGTAAGGGTAGTGTTAGAGATTACGCTAAAGGAAGGATTAGGGTAAGGGTAGGGTTAGAGATTAGGGTAAGGGCAGGGTTAGGGATTAAGGTAAAAATTGGATTAGGGTAAGGGTAGGCGTAAGGATTAGGGTAAAGGCATGGTTAGGGATTTAGGGTAAGGATATGATTAGAGTAAGGGCAGGGTTAGGGATTAGGGTAAAGAAAGGATTAGCGTAAGAGCAGGGTTAGGAATTAGGGTAAGGTCAGGGTTAGGGATTAGGGTAAGGGCAGTGTTAGGGATTAAGGTAAAAAATAGGATTAGGATAAGGGTAGGGTTAGGGATTAGGGTAAGGGCAGGGTTAGGGATTAAGGTAAAAAATAGGATTAGGGTAAGGGTAGGCATGAGGATTAGGGTAAAGCCATGGTTAGGGATTTAGGGTAAGGATATGATTAGGGTAAAGGCAGAGTTAGGGATTAGGGTAAGGATAGGATTGGGGTAAGTGTAAGGTTAGGGGTAAGGGTAGGATTAGGGATTAGGGTAAGGATAGGATTAGGGTAAGAATAGGGTTAGGGATTAGGGTAAGGTCAGGGTTAGGGATTAGGGTAAGGGTAGAATTAGGCTAAGGGTAGGGTTAGGGATTAGGGAAGGATAAGGTTAGGGATTAGGGTAAGGGTAGGGTTAGAGATTATGCTAAAGGAAGGATTAGGGTAAGGGTAGGGATAGGATTAGGGTAAGGGTAGGGTTAGGGAGGAGGGTAAGGGCAGGGTTAGGGATTAAGGTAAAAATAGGATTAGGGTAAGGGTAGGCGTAAGGATTAGGGTAAAGGCATGGTTAGGGATTTAGGGTAAGGATATGATTAGAGTAAGGGCAGGGTTAGGGATTAGGGTAAAGAAAGGATTAGGGTAAGACTAGGGTTAGGAATTAGGGTTAGAAATCAATAGGGTTAGGGTTAGCTCAATATCTGTTCTGGCCTTTCACGTGATTAGCAACAAATTTCTGACGCACTTGTTCAGAACTTTGTCTTCCACATCTTTTAAGCTCTTAGGTTTAGGGTTGCTGTAGGGTTAGAGGTTAGGGATTAGAATTAGGATTTCAGCTGTGGATTTAATGTGGTTCGGTTCTGTTCCGGGAAACTTGAGAAACTTCTTGGGGGGAAAATTCACGTTCACACATACTTTGTTGGAATAGCTTCCAGTTGTTTGGCTCATCATAGCTAGACAAATAAATAGATCACTTAGATCCCAGCTATATCCCAGTGGGAAATCCACGTGATCAGTAGCAGCAATAAAGTAAACTGGACACTTTATTAGAGACACCCATCTAGTAGCACGTTGGACCTCCTTCGACCTTCAGAACCTCAGCAATTCATCATGGCATATATTCCACTACATGTTGTAATCATGCTGCAGGAATATAGACCCATCAATACAGGATAACTTCTTACAGTTGGTGCAATTTCAATGGTAAAGGACAGGAAAGCAAGGAAATCACACTGTCATGCTCCTGGAACCAATCCATGATTATATGACCCTCATGGTTTGGTGCACTGTCATGCTGAAAGTATCCTTCTGCCATAGGGTAAACAGCAGTCATGAAGGGATGAATTTGGATGGCCACAATGCTTAGGTAAGCTGTACTGTCCAAACATTCATCTACAGGTATCAGAAAACCCAGGGTGTACCAAGAAGACAGTCCCCACACCATTACTCCACCTGAATGGACGTTGATCGGATCATTAACTGGTGCATACCTGTATTGCAGTCCTGTGCTTTATATGTACTCTCAGCATTAGTCTTGTGTCTTATTGTGCCAATTTCCCCATTAGCATTATCCTGTCCTCCTCGTTTGTTAATCTGGTTAGTGTACTTCTTGTATTGTTTTGTTCCTGTCTGTCCCTGTCTTGTTATAAAATGTCCACACTTGCACTCACAAGTGTCTTCGTTCCTGTTTCTTAACATGATGTAAGGTTATTAAATGAGTAGAACAAAGAGTTATTTGTTCATACAGTGTATGTAGTGGTGTCTGGAGGTCGATGAGCATAATGGGGGCAATAATGGAGTGAACTGGGACACTACCTGTGCTGCAATACCTCCGAGGCCATTGCGATCACCCCCACTGCTGGCGTGCATTCCTGTGGTCCACGTGATATTGTGATAGTGGAAGATAGTGAAGGAGAGCTCTTCATCGGTGATGAGCACCACCTGGAATGTGTTCACCTGAAAAAATGGTAGCAGCATATCTCAGGTTTGAAGCTGCTCAGACCTTAGAAGCAAGATATTTATCCAAATAGAACAGTCACACAAGAAACGTTTTATCCCTCTTACCGGAGTGACTGAGCTCCCACCAAAGAAAGTGACCTGATACCAAGTGGCGATGAGCACCCACGTTGCTGTGAATGCAGAGAATTCTGGGAAACAGAGGCGGATGTCCGCCGTAGCTCTCTGTAGGATTGCAGTGTCTCGGGTCTCCCTGTAAAACACCTTCCCCGCTGGCCTGTTATCCACATCAGCCCAGAAGGGAGCTACTACTCTTCGGTCTCCTGCGATGGGGAAGGCCACCGGGGTGAACTGGGACACTTCCCGTAGAAAAGACACCAGGCCATTGTTGTTCACCTGAATAGAACAAGAACAGATTATTAATTAGTTCATAAAGACAGTGATTTATTAATCTGGTGAGGGTTGTGTTGGATCTGGAGTTCATCCTGAAGCGTGAGTGTCATGCACCAACCCATCGCAGGAGATCCATGCTGGCACATTCACACACCAACTGTGACTTTTCCGTGAGATATATTTGGAGGACAGTAAATAAATTCGAGCTTGTGTATAATGATGCCATCCTAAAACCGAAGGCGACTGTTCAGGCATCAAAATGCAACATTATTTTATGTCCTCTGTTAAATTTTTGCAACCTTTTGCCAGCAAAAAAAAACTCACTACCAATTTTGTAGACTTATATTTTAGAGAAACTGTAATATTACAAAAGGTATAATAAATAGCGAATATAAAACTATAGCCTACAAGGCAATTGTGAAAATAAACAAAATATTGAATAAAATGACGTAAAAATATGCGTAACGCATTATTAGCCCAGAAAGACAGAGTCACTGTAGCATCTCTTGTCTCCTCAGTCAACCAGATTAGGGAGTGTGGGAGTGACTGCCCTCTGATGTGGTCTGAGGAACAGTGAGGGCTTGAACTGATGATGGAAGAACAGCTTGGGTGGAGCTGAAAGGAGAAACATCTTAGTGTGGGACTGGAAGTGGTATCAGAACACAAGCTCGGAACGAAAACAGAATATGTGGTTAGTTATTGTTAAGAATCCAGATTCTATCTGATGATGGAAGAACAGCTTGGGTGAAGCTGAAGCAGAGGAACATCTTAGTGTGAATGCATTTGACAGCATGTGATTAAAGCACTTGTTGATCCCTGAGAAAGAAAGTTTGAACAACAACAACAAAAAGTTGCGTTGCGTTTTTCATTTGAGGTGAAAAAGTCACATTTTTGTTACATTTTCGTGTTCATTATGTGATGGCCTTTAGACTAACCAAGCCACCTGCTGGTGTGTTTCCAAAGCTGGAAGGAAACCAGAATAGTGTCTCAAGATGGGTCGGGTGAATGCCCGGCATTGCAGCGGACCCTGTGGGCCTGTTCCTGCCCTTGATGTTGGACAGATTGGAGAGCCCTGTCCCCTTATGGGTGAAGGGGGAAGGCGTGGAGGTAAGAATCACCTGTGGCCCTTATGTAAGTGGTGAAGTCACTTACAGCCAAATCAACTAAGGAAGGCAAAAACATCACGATCACATACAAATGAGACCATTACGATGAAAAGCAGTATCATGCCATCACGGGCTACCGGAACTTCACTGTACTTTTGTGAATTAGCTCTCTGAAAGCTGGATGTTTGGATCATGGAAATGGAAATGCCGAGGTTCACAGCGTCACGTTCGGGATCAAAAATGGAAGGCGGCTTCCAAATCCTGAAGGGAACAGATAGCGCCCTTGATTCACCAGCTGAGTAAACTTGAACTTCAAACAAACACCTGCCACTGCCCTGGGTGCTGCCTGTTGCCAAACAGGAAGTGGTTGCAAGACCTGAGGCCCCTTTATACGGCGTGCCAGCTTGACAGGAACCAGAGTTCATGATTGCATAGCCTGTGCTGACCTGGCTCTGCTGACAGTCCACATACAACACCAGCATTTAATCCTCTGTGCAACCTCCCTCTGCTAACATCACAGCACCGGATCTTCTGCTTTAAAGGGGACATGTTATGTGAAAGTCACGTTTTCAGCACTTGCACACATGCATCGGGGTATCTGGAGTGCCTACTAAGAAACACAGTGAAATATGACGACCTAGTCATTTTGTGGACTGCCTGGTTTAGGAAACATGGGATTCAACAAGCTGTCCAGATTTGTTTACCCGGGGGGGGGTTTGTGCTACATAGTGCGGAAACATGAGTGCTTCTATAAACAGCTTGTTTGGTTAGGATATCGGGACGTTAAAGTTGGACAAAGTTGTACCATTTCTCTTTTGCAAGTAACATACCTGCTGGCAGTATGTCAAATATCAGCTGAGAATGGGAAATGCTCTTTTGCTGAACTGGGAACTGGACTTTTCCTGAAAGATGGACCAGTACTGATGTGGTGAACCCGTAGGCAACAAAAATACACGTTTTATACACTAGTGTTGTAGCCAAGACCGCTGGAGCAGAGTCTGAGTCAAGACCAAGACTTTTAGTAGTCAAGTCCAAGTCTAGTCTGAGACCAGACTTTTTTTGTCATACAAGAATAAAAAGGAGGAAATGTAAATAAAAATAATTAGTTTGTAATTCACTTTACATTCATTATCATTTATTATACATTAATACATTATATGTCATATTTTGTAGAATATATAATTAATAAATTAATAATGAATTAATAATAACTAAATTATATATAGCCTAAAATTATTATTACCTATTATTATGTTATAATCTTAGTCAAACTAATTTCATGTAACTTTTGGAAGTAAATGATGGTGGGGATTCTGTTTCCCTTCTTTCCTCAAACTTAATCAGAATCATCACATAAAATCCCCTGAATATAATCAACATCCATTCTATACATTTTTATTATTAAATGTGAAAACATCATAATAATAATTCCCGATTTTGCAGACATGGTAAAGTAAAGTGAGCAGGTAAAAATGCAGACTTAGAAACTTAACGTTAGGCTATTTAAAATAAAACGTGCTGATTGATTGGGTACTGAACAAGAAGAGCAGGAGCTTGTTTTCATCTGTTAGCCAATCAGAGTGCAGATTTTATTTAGGCATGTAGAGAAAGGGTCAATATATTCTGTTTGAATGGGTTGTTGATATTCAGTAACAATAGAAAAAAGTTCCGTTTATAATTAACGTTACCTCACAGAGACGCATCGGACTTGGCAGGTCTCGGCAACAATTTTCGAGTCCACCTTACTGGACAAGTGACAAGTGACAAGACTGAGTCCAGATGAGATTGAGACCGAGACGAGACATACTTACATACTACAACACTACTGTACCCAGCAGAATGAGCAATGGCTCATTATCAGTTAAAGCAACAGGCTCTAAAAACAGGCCACTCTGAAAAAGGACTGTTCAAACAGAACAATAATGCTGCTCTGGTGCTGGATCCCTGGACCTTCTCTTCAGATCACTCCACACATTTTCAACTGCAGGACAGAGATGACCAAAAGCTCAGTTCTGAACAATCTTTGTTTGGGATTTGGTTGAATGTTGTGGATTTTCGGCCTACTGGAAAATCCAATGACCCAACAGTAGCTTCTTGCTCAAAACAGACCCATTTTAACTAAATCTCTTGATATTTCATGGAGTTATTTGATGGTATGCATCTTAACCCAGTGACTTGGGCCACATCATCATAGATCCTTCAGCATACTTCACATTTAGGATTAGGTGTTTTAGTGTTCGTCAGCCAAACATATCATCTGAACCACGTTCCACTCACAGCTAATGTATGACTCCAGGTGCCATATTCGTAAAAATGCTAAGACTCCACTTAGAGAGCTCCTAACTTAGACTAAAAGCTCGTAGCTAGGAGTTTAAGCTTAAGAGTGATTTAGAACCAATCTGAGAGCAACTCTGTTTAACTGGTGGGGTAGGATCATATGTCCCCAGGAGCTTATACCAGAAAGTTCAATCAGTTCATCTGTACACAAGGGTTTTGTGGGAGAAACATTTCGTCACTCATCTAAGTGGCTTCTTCAGTCTCAGCTAGTTGGTCCCCCAGCACAAACAGAGTAATATAGTGTACTTTCTGGGAGGATTGCCAGGAACTGTACATCTGGGGAAACCAAACAGATGCTGGCAATACATAGAGGAGCTACCTCATCAGTCCAGTACTCCATGGTTTACACCCACCTACAGGCCAGTGGTCATTTTTTAAAGGAAGAAGAGGTGCAAATGGTTGACAGGGAGAAACTCTGGCTTGAATGTTGCATCAAAGAAGCCATCTTTGTGAAAAGAGGGCCCCCAAATAACACCAGATGATCATAAGTTCAGGGATGTTTCTTGTTGAGAATGAAGAAGTCACTTAGATGAGCGACGAAACGTTTCTCCTACTAAAACCTAGTCTAGATGAACTGATTCAACTTTCTGGGATTTACTTGATTGGATTAATGCGCATGCATCGAGACATCCAGGTGCTTATGTCCGTGGTTAGATGGGGAAAAAAGACTTCCTTCTGGCACACCTTCCAAACTGTCTGTTGGCACGGAGGTGGTGTTTGTCTGTAGACTTGGAAGACTTGGTAATTCCAAAATCTTCTGCAAATCTCTAACCATAATCCTGGGAGATGTTTTGCCTCTCCAACCCTAATCCTTACTGTGTGTTGGGGCAAAATACAAGTACATCCTCTTCCTGGCACCATCATTACAGCTTTGGTTTGATATGGAAATTTTCAGGCGTGTAGCTCTTTAAGTTCACAAAACAACCAAATGGGAATAAACTCATTCCGCAACCCGTAATGTTTGCACAAGACTGTGTGCTTTCAGACGAAGAGCTGACTAACAAGCTAAGGGGCAGTTTCTTGGAAAGCAGCGGTCCAATTATAAAATGATTTTCTGCAGGGGTTGCAATCTGATGAACGGGAATCAGAAAGGTGGAGACGTTTGATTGACCTCCAGCATGCACAGTGCACCTACGCTGATCTTTTGGAGCTTCTTCTCCATTTCTTAAGTGAACTAATCTAGTTTTTGGTTTGACGCTGGCAGCAGATCCAAGCAGCAGCAGCAGCAGCCGCCTCTAGGAGTGATGGCTGATGCTCTCCCTTTTCCCTTTCCCTTCCCTGCTCATATGGAAGCCATAATTTGGAGGTCTTAGCTGTAAAAACAGCCGAGGAAGTTTTGTTTGGCCCGGCGTGAGCGCGCAGTTAATTGGCTGACCGCAGTCTTCCCCTCTCTGCAACGGTGTGTTGCAGTGTGACTCTGGTTGGTGTGGAGAAACAGAGCACTAAATGCAAGTCCCCATACGGGGTCAACCAGAGGAGACCTGAACGAGACGTGCCAAGAGATAGAAGGTAGAGGAAGATAAAGGTCGCAACCCGGACAGATACACACGCGTGATTCATAACCCCAACGCTGTTTATAGTAAATGTCTCACAGATGCCTGCAAATCCTTCATGGAGACCGGTCCTCCTCACGAAAACAGGGTTCCTCATTCGGCTTAGATGCGTTCGGAGCTGAAGGTCATGTAGTAGTGGGTGGCCATAACGAACAGACCTACCTCACTGCCGAATTAGCCAACAAATCTCGCTGAGCTCTAAATTGGCACTTTCGCAGCCAGGCATTCTCACTAACATCAACTGGCATTTCATCCGCTCTCACGCACAACCAGGAAATAGCCCGTGCAAGCCATCCTGTGTCAAAATGTATGAAGTACGGGATAAAATAATTGGACATAAATTCAGGCTGAGAGAAACCAAATCAAACATTGTTAGTTGGCTCAGCGTGGTTGAGCATTGAGGAAGAAAAATCGAGAAAATAGAGAAAATAAAAACACAAAGTGCAGAGGTGGAGACGCGAAAGCTACAGCGGTGTAAGAAAACGTCAACTTAAAAAGTATATATTAAATAAAAAATGAATTGAGATAAAAAACAGACATCCTACAAAATGAAACACATTTAAATAAAACCCTAAGTTTCAAATAAAACCTTAGAAACTGTTGTTTTTTGTCACTTTGCCAGTTTTATGATATGTTAAATGTAGCACTAAAACCCTCAGATGCAAAGGCATTTTATTAATTTTTATTCATTTACACCCCAGAGGAAATTTAGAATAATCACTCAACCCACTGATGCTTTTGGGAGGTGTAAGGAAACCAAATTACACAGTATCTAAAGAAAACTAATGTGAAAATAAAATATATGCAATGTTTCTTACATTTACTTTGACTTTTATTTCATTGCACCTGAGATATTTCATGTTTTTTTTCTGGTCAACTTCATTTAATTTGTGAATAAACATCCATTCCTGAATTTCAGGCCTGGAACACATTCCAAAAAACAGTTGTGACGAGGCAATTTAGGGCTAGTAATGAGATAAAGAAAACAAAAAAATATGTGATTTCAAACAGGTTATTATAATCATTACTTGGTAAAAATCAGTCCCCCTCTATAGTGTATAATATGATTAAATGATTCAAGGAATCTGGAGAAATTTCAGTGTAAAGGGTCGACAGTGTAAGACGACAAGCCTAAACTGAAGAGGGATGATCTCCGCTCCCTCAGACAGCTCTGCATCAAGAACCATCATTCATCAATAGCTGATAGAACCACATGGGCAAGGGATTCCTTTATCAAACCTTAATCAAGCTCTACAATACAGAGGTACATTCACAAATGCCACTTAAAACGTTACTGTGCTAAAAAGAAGCCTTATGTTATAACCAGAAGCGGCGTCGACTTCTCTGGGCTCGGAGGCATCTGTGATGGACCATCATACAGTGGGAACAGGGATTGTGCTCAGACCCATCAGAATAACAGATCTTTTTTGGAAGAAATGGATGGATTAAAAAGATTAAAAGGACCATCCAGACTGTTATGAGGAACAAGTCCATAAGCCAGGCCCTGTCATGCTATGGGGTCGGGTCAGGTCCCTTGGTAAAGGTCATTTATACTTCTGTGATGCAGCATTAATGCAGAAAAGTACACTGAGATTTTAGAGCAACATAAGCTGCCTTCAAGACGACATCTTTTCTAGGGACTTTCATGCATTTATCAACAAGACAATGCAAAACCACATGCTGCACACATTACAAAGGTATGGGTGTGGAAGAAGAGGGTACGGGTTCTGGACTGGCCTGTCTGCAGTCCAAAAGATCAAAACCGTCCTGCCCAAGAATGGTTGACCAACACAGATGACACCAAGAGCAAGGAGTGTAATAGTCAAGCCACAAAAAAAAACACAGGGTAACTTTCTCACATTGGCTAATGTTAATGTTCTTTAGTCCACCACCAAGAGAACACTGAACAACAATGCTGTGCATGGTAGGCTTGCAAGGAGAAAGCCACTGCTCTCAAAATGAGCATTGCTACCCTTCTGCAGTTTGTTAAAGATCATGTGGACAAGCCAGAAGGGACCAAAATGAACTTCTTGATTTAAATGAAAAGATATGTCTGGAGACAGAATAAGAATAAGGACCTTATCCCATCTGTGAAACATGGTGGTGGTAGTATCATGGTTTGGGCCAGTTTTGCTGCATCTGGACCAGGATGGCTTGCCATCATTGATGGAACAATGAATTCTGAATGATATCAGAGAATTCTAAAGGAAAATGTCAGGACATCTGTCCATGAACTGAATCTCAAGAGAAGGTGGGTCATGCAGCAAGACAGCAACCCTAAGCACACAAGCCGTTCTACCAAAGGATGGTTACAGAAGAATAAAGTTCATGTTTTGGAATGGCCAAGTCAAAGTCCTGACCTTAATCCAACAGAATTGTTGTGGAAGGACCTGAAGTGAGCAGCTAATGTGAGGAAACCCACCAACATCCCAGAGCTGAAGCTCAACAGTTACCAGTTACAGTGTAGTTACAGTTACTGCTTATCTAGGTTTAGGAGTTGAAACATCTGATGATGTTATAGCTGATATTTATTCAGAAATATAGATAACTATAAAGGGTTCACAAACTTTCAAGCACCACTGTACAGTATTTAGTATTTGGGTCATTCTGGTGTCACCCAGGGGGAGAAAAATGCCTCTACGTTGAAGTATTGCGCTGTTTGGTTGCACAAACACTGAGAGAATGAGCAAGTGGTGAGAATGAGCTTTAACAGATGTGAGTGAAGTGTGTAGCACCGACGGAACCTTTTCACTGTCAGCTTTGATTCATTGAGTAATAAAGGAAATCTACTCTTAAACCTTTATAAACATCAGTGTTTGTGCTTGGTGTGTTTCGTTTTGGCGAATATGACACGCCATTAGAGCAGAGCTGGGCTTTCATAGGCGAAGATCCATCCCTGATTTCCCCGTTTCTGCCTTTTTAAAGATTATTAATGTGAAGGGTTTAAAACCTTCACCTATCCATCTGTGTTCTGTTAAAGGGAGCCTGACTCGGTACGGCCTAGCAGCTGGATGAGTCCAGAGGGAAGCCCCATGCATCTGGGGCCCAGAGTGCAGGAGGGAGGGCAGGACAGTAGTTGTGAGGGGCGAAAACTGTCAAAATCAAACCAAAACAAAAGATCTGGTAGTGCAAGGTGGGGGTGAAGGTTTCAGGCAAATCTGCATCCATGGTAGCCTGATGCAAAAGTCTGTGTACTCAGATGGGCTACACTGCTTCAGGAGATTAGTAAAATAGGACAGAGCTAAAGACTGGGGCAGATGCTCCCCCTAGTCTGTTGTTTTTAGGTTTCAGAACGTAACTGACCTAACATGGGGTGCAAAATATGAAAATGTGTGATCTTTAGAACTTGTTATACACGACGTGTGTGTTACAAAAGTGTGATAATAAGAACTTGTGCGCACCCTACAGGCTGTGTGTGTTACAGATGTGCAACCTTCAGAATTCGTCGTAGGCAATGTGTGTTAAAGTGAAAAGACAAAGACTACAAAGAGACTACAAAGAAGACAAAGGAGTAGAAAATGAAAAATGAAAAGCCGATAAACAATTAGAATAACGACAAAGATGGAGACAGTGGACATAAAACACCACAGTATGAAGAAGACAAAGATGAAGAAAAAAGTTCTAGATAAGGAGAACAAGAAGAGGATTCAAACAATGCAACAAAGCACATTCTGCAGCCAGTCACAGGAAACTTTGGGGGCACCAAAGAGGCGAGTTTGGCGACTTAACGAGGTTACTAAGAACTAGACAAAGTGACGTTCATTCCTGATGCTGACATAATGTGTTTTACTGAGCAGCCCTCATGATCGCACAATCACATTTATAATGTACATAAACATATACATACATGTACAGTGTCTGTTTACTTCTACAAATTTGAGAAATAGTCCGTGATTGACGATTGTTTCTGTGATGCAAAGCGCATGAAGTCCAGCTAAGAGAAGTCCATGATAAGATAAGTCTGTTGGTTGCCGTCTTGGTAACGTCACCGGTCAGTTATTTAAAGACCAAACTATATCTTTGAATGGGGAGAGACCTATATATCCGAAACTGAAAGAGAAATTAACGTTTTAAATGCAGATTTAGAATCGCTGGTATAATCTGACAAAATTGATATAACTTACTTGCGTTGTTGGGTTCAAATAACACAGAGAAATATGATTTTTAAAGTTATTCTGATTACTGCGCACGCGCATCCCACCACTACAAAGGGGCCGAGACTTGCCGCCTCCATTTCTGACACATTTACTAATTTCCGGATTGGTTCTTTCTAATGATGGGGCGGGGCTTCTGTACTACAGTCCCATTCATATTCCAACCAGTGACCAGTCTGCTCCTTATATAACGTCTCTGATAACAGACAGGGGCTGAACATCATCCGGCATTACAAGTTTAAAGTAGGACTAAAGCGCCACCTACTGACAGTCTGAAACTTGGAGGCTTAGAGGGGTAGAATTTCATTACTGACAGGACATTTGTCACATTTTAAGCTTGGCAAGGGTGAGAGGCCAAGTTGGCGGCTTTTCAAAGGAAAATGCATGGAAGGAAATCTGTCCTGCCATCACAGGTGGTGAGAGATGAGGTTGGTGAGATAACAGGGGGAGATATCGAGGTTGGACTGTACTTACTTTGTTAGTATTGTTTAGTTTGGCTGATAGCTCAATAAAACCGGACTTGGCAAGGACATGAAGTTTAGGACTTGAGACTTGACCTTGAACATTCAGAACTTGTTATACACGCTGTGTGTTATTCAAGTCTGACCCTTTAGACTTGTTCATGTTAGTACACAGTGTGTACTACAGCAGTGTGACCTTTAGAACTTGACACACGTTGTGTGTGTGTGTGTGTGTGTGTGAAATCTGATTGACAGACAGTAACCTCACATTTACACTGGATGCTCTGAGAATCGAGCTGCTCTGTGCAAACACACGGTTAAGCTAATCTTAGATCCGCTCTCAGACTTCTCTGGATTACAGGGATATTTACATCTCTCTCTCTCTCTCTCTCTCTCTCTCTCTCTCTCTCTCTCTCTCTCTCTCTCTCACACACACACACACACACACACACACAGAAAACTATTTCATTCAAACAATGTTGCAAATCCAACTGAGAAGAGCAGCTCCAGAAATAAAAACACAATATTGACGTTGCGAATGTGCAGTTGTTGGAATGGCATCCGGCTTCTTCGGGTTATGACATCACTCTTCTTTTCTTATAGAAATGCTGCCCAGTGTTGCCGTGGCACCTCAGTGAGGTTTAGATGAGGTTTAAAGAGAACAGCAGCAAAAGTCAGAGAAAGGAGACAAGAAAGACGAAGAAAAAATGAATCAGAAGAATAAGAGAAAGATGAAAATACAAAAAGAGGACGTGAAAGAAAATCTAAAACACACTGAAAAAAAAAAACAGCAAAAAGATAGAGAACAAATGTGAAATACACACAGATGAAATACAAAACAATTAAAAACAAGGAAAGGATGTTAGATAACAAGAAACACAAAAAATAAGAAGTTATAACAAAAAAGATAATCAAGAAAAGAAGAAGCAAAAAGAACACCTTGAAGAAAATGAGAAGATGGAAAGAAGAAAAATTAGTGAAAACATGACAAAAAAAAAAATCACAAAAAATAAAAATAAAGAAAAAAAGGACAAACAGAACCAGAAATGAGGTTGAAAAAGTAGACCAAGAAGATCAGAAAGGAAAAAAATTAAGAAAAATAAAGAAAAGACAAGGACAAGACAATGAAGCAAAAGAAGAAAAAGTGAAAGATGGATAAAGAGATGGGTAGATAGTTTATAAAGAATACAAAGGAGTAGAAAATGAAAAACTAAAAGCTGATAAACAATTATAATAAAGACAAAGAATGGGACACAGTGGACAAAAATGCCCCTGTAAAAAAAAGAAAAAGATTGAGCAGAACAAGAAAGATGAAGAAAAAAGTTATAAACAAGGAGAACAAGAAAAGAAATCACAAAGAACACAACAATGCATAATATTCATAAAAGCTAAAAATGAAAAAACAAAGACAGTAGAAGAAGAAACAAAAAAAAGCTAAATAAAGAAGAAAAAAGTGGACAAAACAGTGCATAAAAACAGAAAGAAGAATGAGAAGTGAGCAAAAAAGAAGAGGAAGTCAAATAAGGAGAATGATAAAATGGATTACAAAGATTATAAATAAGCAAAATATTCAAAAGACCAAAACACTATAAAGTGAAAACAGCTTTAAAAAAGAACCGGGAGAGAACAAAGACAGTTGTAAAAGAAGAAAAACAGAAGAAAGAATTAGAAAGACAGAAGAAAGAAGGAAATCAAGCTAGATAACAAGAACAAGGTAAAAAATACATTGAAATTTAAAAAGAGGCACAGTTGACAAAAACAGTGCAAAAAAGAGAAAGAACATTACGAACACAAAAAGAAGAGGAAGATAGATAAGTAGAAGAATATGATGGACTACAAAGAATAGAAATAAACAAAAATAAGCAAAAGAGAAAAAAAACGAAAATCAGGAAAATGAGGACAAAGACAGTAGTAGCAAAAGAACAATAAAAACAAGATGTAGAAAGACTGAAGAAAGAAGAAATTCAAGATAGATAAAGAGAGGAAGAAGAAAAAGTGAAGAGGACACAGAAGAAAGATAGATGAAGAAGTTGGATAAAAAATGAAGAAGTACTTTGAAAAAAGATGTCAAAGAAGATAAAGACAGAGGAAACAGTTGAAGGAGAAAAATGGAAAGAAGATGACACTGGACAAAGAAATGGGAGGAAAAAAAGAAGATGCCGAGGTGAGCAGAAAACCTAAAAACAAAAGATGATGAGGAACAAAAACATGAAGATCTGAGGTAACATGCAGACAAAGTGATGATTAAGAAGTAAAAGAGGACAGAAGATGAAGGATGAGGGTGAGGTGGTAGGGGGTACTTTTTGGGATGGCGCAGGTGGCACTGATTTTACAGCAGAGTGACAGTCTAATGGAAAGCATCTCTCATGATCTACACGAGTGATCAGCAGCAGATGTGTGTCATGCAAAATCTACTGAAAGACCTGATTCTCCATCCACACACACACACACACACACACGACTTCCCAAAACAAAACTCACATATAGCCCCGAGTGATGGTCTCCGAAGAACGGGAAAGCCACAGAGATCTCCACCAATCCAGATCCTCCGTCGTCCTGCCTGATGGTCAGCCGGTCACCATGCTCCTGTCCAAACGGATAAAAGTCCTGGACGGGAACAGCTGGCATCACGCTGATTGGCAGGCTGAGCCAGAGCAGCATGCACATCCGGAGCAGCCGCTCCATCACTCACCCCACACCGGTACCCTTAGCAGTCTGGGTAACCACTAACCAGCTCCAGCTCCTGGATTCAGACCACCACTGGGCTTCTTCAGCACCTCGATTCCTTCTTCAGACCTTCCTTCAGGTCACGTGGTTTGTTTTGACCACTTTCTGTTCTTTATGGAGCTAATACAGCAGAAATGTCAGGTGGACAAACCACCACCAGACTCTCCAGCTCCTGGTCCTGGATTCCTCCTCAAGTCCTCCTGCACTTGTCTATCACAACTTCACTTGTATTGCTTCCTCCAGTGTCTGCTCTTCAGAAAAAGCAATGTCAGGTGAACAAACTCCCACCCCAGTCTCCAGCTCCTGGATTCTTCCCCAAGTTCCAGGCTTATTGTCTTTGCTCTGAGTGGTTGACTAGTTCAAAAACAAACCAAGCCCAGACTCCTGGGTTCTTCCACAGGTTCTCCTTGCTCTTATCCTTTCCCTGAATGGTTGATTTGGTTTGGTTTCTGCAACTCTTGAATCTTTTGCATCAGGAAAATCAGGTGAAGAACCCACCACCAGACTCTCCAGATCCTTCAGTTCTTGTTTTCCTGAATTCTTCCAGTGGTTGGTCTTAGTGGAGCTTCTGCACCGGGATTCCTCGCATTCTGGGTGCTGGGTAGCTGCTCTGCTCTGTTGCTGCTCACTGAAGTGAGCCGACTGTGTCAGGGAGTGAAAAGTGAGTGAGAGAGAGAGAGCGAGAGCGAGAGTGAGAGCGAGAGGGTGAGCGAGAGAGGCAGCAGTGTCAGTGCTTTGACTTTTTTTTTCACAATCCAGCAATTGGGTCCCTGATGGTGAGCTTAGAAATATCTTCAATAAAACCTCTATTCTGCCTGCCAAAGGAGTTCTTTCAGGACGGGCCCCACCCCCCCGGGAGTCACTACCTCGCATAATTAGGTGCGCCCAGCCAATCACAACGGGGAGGCCAGTAACTGGATAAGTAGTGGGCGGAGCTATGATAATCAAAGGGCTGTAATAGAGATACACACTTAACCAGTACACACAGTTCAGGGCAACACAGCAATATAAGAGTGCTCGTGATGGGAATCCTGATATCACAAGAATTACACAAATACACAACACCTTAAAAAGCACTACTCAGCTTTATGAGTGGACAGAAATAAATGATTACTCTTTAAAACAGGTGACTTAAAGGTCACAGTACTTTCTGTGAAATTATGTTAGACGCTCTGGACATTGTCTGAACACATTATATACTGTACTTAATAATGCTATATGGGATACTGTAGTGTACCGGTATTGACTAAATAGCCAAGATACTGCAGTGTTTCCCATATATTGATTTATTTACTATCAACGATGACCATGACATACTGATTTTTCTATTTATTTCCTATTTAAGATTAATAAAATCTTATCTCACTGTAAAGCTGTTTGGAGTTCATTGATTAAATCAGCTACTTCTTATCCCACTGTCTCTCTTTCTGTCTTTATGGAATGAAAAACTGTCTGTTATGTAACTTATTTCCTGCTGTATTTATGATATTTCAGAAAAAGACAGCACAATGTGTTCAGAAATCGTGAACGTGCATGAAACTGCGCATTTACAATGGGGCAAAAAAGTATTTAGTCAGTCACTGATTGTGCAAGTTCTCCTACTTAGAAAGATGAGAGAGGTCTGTAATTTTCATCATAGGTACACTTGAGACAAAATGAGAAAAAAATCCAGGAAATCACACTGTAGGATTTTTAAATAATTTAATTGTAAATCATGGTGGAAAATAAGTATTTGTCACCCCACAAACAAGCAAGATTTCTGCCTTCTTTTTAAAAAGCTCTTCTGTCCTCCACTCGTTACCTGTATTAATGGCACTGTTTTGACCTCGTTATCTGTATAAAAGACACCTGTCCACAGCCCTCAAACAGTTCAGACTCCAAACTCAATCCATGGCCAAGACCAAAGAGCTGTTGAAGGACACCAGGAAGAAAATTGTGGACCTGCAGCAGGCTCGGAAGAGTGAATCTACAATAGGCAAGCAGGTTGGTGTGAATAAATCAACTGTGGGAGCAATTGTAAGAAAATGGAAGCCATACAAAACCATTGATAATCTCTCTCGATCTGAGGTTCCACGCAAGATCTCATCCAGTGGGGTCAAAATGATCATGAGAACGGTGAGCATAAAATCCCAGAACTACACGGAGGGACCTGATGAATGACCTGCAGAGAGCTGGGACCAAAGTAACAAAGGCTACCATCAGTAACACACTACGCCGAGAGGGACTCAGATCCTGCAGTGCCAGGCGTGCCCCCCTGCTTAAGCCAGTACATGTCCAGCCTGGTCTGAAGTCTGCCAGAGAGCATATGGATGATCCAGAAGAAGATTGGGAGAATATCATGTGTCAGATGAAACCAAAATAGAACCTTTTTCGTAAAAACTCACCTCATCGTGTTTGGAGGAAGAAGAATGCTGAGTTGCACCATACCTACTGTGAAGCATGGGGGTGGAAACATCATGCTTTGGGGCTGTTTTTCTGCAGAGGGGACAGGACGACTGATCCGTGTTAAGGGAAGAATGAATGGGGCCATGTATCATGGGATTTTAAGCCAAAACCTCCTTCCATCAGTGAGAGCATTGAAGATGGAACGTGGCTGGGTCTTCCAGCATGACAATGATCCCAAACACCCTGCTCGGGCAACGAAGAAGTGGCTCCGTAAAAAGCATTTCAAGGTCCTGGAGTGGCCTAGCCAGTCTCCAGACCTCAGCCCTATAGAAAATGTGTGGAGGGAGTTGAAAGTCCGTGTTGCCCCAAAACATCACTGCTCTAGAGTAGATCTGCATGGAGGAATGGGCCAACATACCAGCTACAGTGTGTGCCAACCTGGTGAAGACTTACAAGAACCGTTTGACCTCTGTCATTGCCAACAAAGGTTTTGTTATAAAGTATAGAGCTGAACTTTTGTTATTGACCAAATACTTATTTTCCACCATAATTTACAATTCAATTCTTAAAAAAATCCTACATTGTGATTTCCTGGATTTTTTTTCTCATTTTGTCTCTCATAGTGGAAGTGTAGCTATGATGAAAATTACAGACCTCTCTCATCTTTCTAAGTAGGAGAACGTTCACAATCAGTGGCTGACTAAATACTTTTTTGCCCCACTGTAACTCTAGTGTGCTGCATTCCAAAGATGCAGTTCTTGCCGTTGTCCCAACCCCCGTCCCGCCTTCCCAAACGGTGAGTCAGCTTTCCGCCAAAAATAGAAAGTCATTCTGAAATACAAACTCTTTTTATTGCTTATAAAGAGGGCAGTGCCAGCCAAACTTCGCTCGGCATTCAGTCTGCTCACGCTGATGCCGCATGTGCATAATAAAACATCGTGTTTAATAAATAAAAGTTACTGCGACAGAGGCTGTTACAGGTGTCATTGCAACTGCTGTACTACAACAGCTAATGTATCTGGGAAGGTCATATATGGGTTAAGTATGTAAATATTCTCAACAATAAGGAACATAACCTTAAGTCTTAGGCCACCACTAGATTAGATACACCGTTGTATTAGCAATGGTATAATGACCATATATAACTATTTCTCAATCTCCTCCTTAGATTACAACCAGAAAATACAGGGGGTTTGTATCCAGTACTAATAAACTATAGGCTACAGTTGTAAGTATTGAGCAATAGCAGCATTTTGCAACTTCATCGGGATGGAAAGTTGACCCCTCAGTCTGAAGAAGCTTGATCAGTAATGGTCTTCAATGGTGGCAGCCAAGAAACCACCTTTTCAGATAGGGAACAGGGTGAAATGGCTAAGAGATGTCGCACAAACACAGCATCGGAAGAGGGCAACAATACTGTATTCTCTTTAATTTAGTGTAGTCTACATACTTACGTTTTATTTTATTTGTTGTACTTTCTTTAAATATATTTTTCTGCTCTGTGTATTTGAACTATTAAACCTATTAATTAAGGTCATGCCCCTTTTTGAGTCATGGTTCTCCCAAGGTTTCTTTCTTCTAACATTTCGGGAGTTTTTTCCTTGCCACTGTCGCCCCAGGCTCGCTCAGTCATTCATGAAGCTGCTTTGAGGCAATGCTCCATTATAAAAAGCCTTATAGAAATCAATTTGACTTGAATTTTGCCTTGTTTGCTTTCATACTGGTCCAGTACCCCACCCGAGGTCCAGTGTAATACTACTACTACTAATATTCATAATAATACATTAGCTCAAAGGTTCTTGACAAATAACAGACAAACCTAAGCAGTCATGCCAATATCCGGCTAGCAATACATTAGAAGGAAAGTATTCAGGTATTTAACATTAATTCAAGTTTTAAATGAAGCTTTTTTTAGCAACTTCAGCAAAACTGAACACCATGACACATCTCATGACTTCTTAAAATAATAATAATAACAGAAAACCGTTAAGAAAGTCAATATATTTTGGACACGAGTCATGCGATGTGGACCCGGTGCCTTTGCACGAGACGACACGAAGTCGCTCTGGTTTGGATTACCTTCACTCTAACCCATCTTAAAATCTATTTCCTAAGTGAATTCATCACCCAGTGCGTGACTTGTCTAATTTCAAAGGCGTACGACTTAAGCCGCCTTTAAACAAAAGCACGGCGAGCTCTGGTGTCTCTGCACCGCCGGTATTCAGGCAGGAATATCTACAAGCAGGCGTCTTAGGCTTAAGCTCTTCTGGCGACCGGGTGCGAGGCCTCAGCCTTCGCCGACAAAAAGATCGTTTTACAAAGTGGGTTATTAGTAACACTAATCAAATCCTGCAGCCAGACTGTCACAGAGGAACTTCTGAGACTGATTTGAGCTCGCACGTGCACATCAAACCGAGCCCGGCTAATCGTTTCGCGTGGCGAGGCCAACGTCAACACGGCGACTCCTCCCGGTGCAGACATCCAACTGATCTGCGTTTTATCGTGGCTTTATTGGATCATAAACAGATCTGAAAACAAGCGATTACATCTTAATTGGTCACATTGGATTAAAGAGCGTGTTTGCGGATTTGGATTAACGCAGCGCTGTAATTATCATGACGAACAATCGGTTTTTTGTCAGTTACACATGCATTCAATCAGCCAGAACATGATTAGTGCCTCCAGTTCTTTATAAGAATGATATAAAGACAGTAACGAATCGCGTAACACATTTCATTTTGAGGCTTAAGCCCTTTCCAAACAATCCTCGGCCATTAGTAAAGGACCTAAAGATCAGCAAAGATACTTTACCTTACAGAACTGCATTTAATTAATGAACAACAAACCAGAAATATGAATAAATCAGGCTAGACATGTTTAATCTGCGTTATAAAATAATCCTGGTGTGATCTGCAACTCTACTGCATAGTTTAGGGGACGATATAAGAAAAATGGGCCTTGGGTTAAGCAGAAGGCTTTACTTCTGTTTGGGATGGGCTACACTGCTTCAGGAGGTCAGTAAGAAATGCACTAGCAGGAGCAGCATAAAATAAGTGACAGCAGAGGATTGTGCAGCCCTAACCCTAAATAATCTGGTTTATGTACTACAGATGATGTGCTTGTTCAAGGTTGCCAGGTTTTACCTCTATGAAGCTCTCAGGTCATCTTGTGAAATAAATTGGATCTTCAGAAATAAAGCATAAAGCAAACTTTGATCTTGTTTCTGAAACACAACAAACATATGCTGACTACTGTGGCAAACCTGTATCAAGCTCTACAATACAGAGTTACATTCACAAATGCCACTTAAAACATTACTGAGCAAAAAAGAAGCCTTATGTTATAACCATGTCCAGAAGTGGCGTCGACGTCTCTGGGCTTGGAGGCATCTGGGATGGACCATCATACAGTGGGGACGGGGCTTGTGCTCAGACCCATCAGTATAACAGATCTTTTTTTGGAAGAAATGGACCCTGTGCTCCGGTACCAAAGACGAAAAAAGGACTGTTACGAGAAACAAGTCCAAAAGTCAGGCTCTGTCATGGTACGGATCTGGGTCAGGGCTTGGTAAAGATCATTTATTCTTCTGTGATGCAGCATTAATGCAGAAAAGTACACTGATTTTAGAGCAACGTAAGCTGCCTTCAAGACGACATCTTTATCAGGGACGTCCATGCATTTTTTTTTAAAGAGGACGATGCACAACAAGCCAAATCAGAAAAAAAGGTTAGGACCGAAATATGTAAATCCTTTGCAATCATTCTTTGAGGAACATTGCATAATTTTCACACACATTTCTTGACAAACCGGAGATCCTCCGCCCATATTTCCTAATCAAAGACTCCTCTCTTGACATCACCTCTTTGAAATCAGATCATTATTTAGATTTTTTCACATAATTACTATCCCTAAATTGTTCCCAACGTTTTTTGGAATGTGTTGCTGACCTGACATGCAGGAATGGATTAATATTATGTATTAAGAAATGAACTGAAGTTGACCAACATGAAACATGAAATTTCTCGGGTTCATACTGTCTGCAATGAAATAGTCAAAGGAAGTGTAAGAAACACTGCATATAGTTTTTATTTGCATTTTCCATACCGTCCCAACTTTTCCTGATTTGGGTTTTATATCCATTATATAATTATTAATGCATTTTGTCTGAACACCATATTAAATACTGTACTTAGTAAGGATATCTGTTATATTGTAGTGTACCG
The DNA here is from genome assembly GCA_025084515.1 of Ancistrus triradiatus. Classification (NCBI taxonomy): domain Eukaryota; kingdom Metazoa; phylum Chordata; class Actinopteri; order Siluriformes; family Loricariidae; genus Ancistrus; species Ancistrus triradiatus. The sequence goes on along the minus strand of JAJAGP010000263.1, from coordinate 66,872 downwards.
GTATTGACTAAATCTCCAACATACTGCAGTGTTTCTCATACATAGATTTATTTAAAATCAACATTGACACCACATATTTATTTTCAATTTTTGGTACTATTTAATAAGGGTAAAATCTTATCTCACTCTAAAGCTGCACACAGCATGTTGATCCGATATATCAGCCTAAACTAACCGAGTAGCTGAACTGAGGAAGCAAGCGTCAGACACAAACCATTCTTGGCTGACTGATGACCTTCTGGTTCAGGAAAATTCATTTCTGGAGTGACTCCATGATTTTAAAGTCATTACGACGATCAACACTAAAGCTGTTAAGATCAAACCGAATTTACTAGCAATAATCATGTTTCAGCCTCTGATGAATGCGAGGCTTTGATTCTGACTTCGCGCTGACCTAAAGCTCTACAGATGACAACGATTGGACCTCATTATCATTAAGCTCGGATGCAGGAAAAGTGATTAAACAAATGACGCACGGCGCATCTATAAAAGCGTGAAACGTTAAGAAGCTGGTGGGGGAGAGGTCAGCTGGCGCTCGGTATCCGCATTGTGCTGATCATCATCATGGCTAACAGGGACGCACAGAGAGCTAGCGCACGCCGCGGCCACATGCCGAGCAAATCCCTAAAACAATCTGCCGAGGGTTCGGGGGAAACACTGGGCTCTTTGTTTGTTGTTGTCATTTTTTATGGTGTCGATCAGGATTACTGAGGGGATTTGTGCTCATGTAGCTCGGCGGTTCTGCCAGCGATTTTACAGCCTCGCGTGCGTTCCTTAAAACCTTATTACACGGAAGTCCTTAGAAGTAATCGGCGCGAGGCGGGTTGGCTCGGCTCGAAGGCTTCGGCTAATCCGCGGCCTTAGAGGTCAACGCACGGCTTAAGGTCCGGGCTTCAACATCTGGCTCATGAAGGTCTGCCTTCTCCTCATCTCCTGCTCCAGCTGCTCCTTCAGCGTACACACCTGATACACAGACGCAGTAATTACTATACCTTATATAGCCAAAAGTTTGTGGACACCAGTCACAGTCCTAAAACACAGGCATTAGACTGCAGCCATGCTCAACTTCTGTAAGTGAAAATTTTATTTATTGTAAGTAAAATCACAACATTTCAAGTCGTCATAGTTTTATTTGTCACACACAACTTGCACGACAATCCATATCCAAGAAAGTGCCAAAGAAAAAAATAGACAAAATATATATAAGCAAAGCAAATACTGAACTAGGTACAATATCCAGTGTAGCCGTGCTCATGGCTCACCTGTTCCTCAAGGCAGCGGACCCTCTGGCGGTGGGCTTTTTCTCGAACCTCCAGTGCCCTCTCAGCCTGTTGCTGGGCGTTACGCAGTCGCCCCGTCTCCAGCTCCAGTTCCTGTCTGTGGCGAGTTGTGACCTCCAGGAGGCGCTGTGCATGAGCCTGTTCCATGTGGTTAAGCTGAGACTGCACACGCACACACACACACAGGTTCCAGTCACACTGCTTCGTTATACTGGAAGTTACCCAGTAAAGGAAGCCTGAGTGAAAATGGAATTGCTCTGGAATACATTTTTGAGATCTGGCGTTTCAGTAAGACGGAGGCTGATTTATCCACAGCTATTTCAACTCATCTAACTTTATATCTCTCTACCTATCTTTCTTTTCTCTCAGTTTCTCGGCCTGTGTGTCGCTCTGACCTTTACAGTGTTTGTTTCCGCCTGGGACTCGCTCAGTTCCCGCTCCAGAGTGCCTACTGTCTGCTCCAGCTGTTCCTTCTGGCGGCCAGCAGACACCACCTCGTCCTCCTGCCTCCGACGCTGCTGTTCCACCTGCAGGGGATGATCAGCACTCAGATTTAAGACTTGTGCAACCAGTGACCCAGATAAGGCACTATAGGAACGACATGGCATGCAGCAGATCAGGTAAAGGAAGGCAAGATTTTTAAGCCAACTGCAGAATATCATGTAATAATTGGCTTGTACAACCTCAATCAGAAAAAGCTGGAACAGTATGGAAAATGCAAATAAAAAAACACTGCCGCACATTCCAAAACAAAGGTAAAGCATTTACCACTTTGTGATGTTGCCATTCCTTCTCACAACACAAAGATGTTTTGGCATGATGAAGGGTTTCAGATGTTATTTTGTCCCATACTTTCTGCAGGCAGGCCAGTCCAGTAGCCGTACCCTCTTCTCCAACAGCCATGCCTTTGTAAAGTGAGCAGCATGTGGTTTTGCATTGTCTTGTTGAAAAATGCATGGACGTTCCTGATAAAGATGTCATCTTGAAGGCAGCTTATGTTGCTCTAAAATCTCAGTGTACCTTTCTGCATTAATGCTGCATCACAGAAGTGGAAATTACTTTTCCCAAGGGCCCTGACCCGACCCCATACCATGACAGAGCCTGGCTTTTGGACTTTTTGTTTGTCTTTGGTCCGGAGCACACGATGTCCATTTCTTACAAAAAAGATCTGTGATACTGATGGGTCTGAGCACAATCCCTGTTCCCACTGTGAGATGGTCCATCCCAGATGCCTCCAAGCCCAGTGAAGTCGGCGACGCTTCTGGACATGGTTATAACATAAGGCTTCTTTTCTGCACAGTAACGTTTTAAGTGGCATTTGTGAATGTAACTCTGTATTGTAGAGCTTGATAAAGGTTTGATAAAGGAATCCCTTGTCCATGTGGTTCTATCAGCTATTGATGAATGATGGTTGTTGATGCAGTGCCGTCTGAGGGAGCGGAGATCACCCCTCTTCAGTTTAGGCTTGTGCCCTTACCCTCTCTTTGAGGAACCTTGTTTTTAAACCTTTCATTAATTTTCTCACACCTTTGTTGATAAACTGGAGATCCTCTGCCCATCTATGCTCCTTGAAGACTTCCGTGGATCATGACTACAATCACCTTTTTGAAATCACCTCATTATTCATTTTTTTACCTCATTACTAGCCCTAAATTTTCCCCGTACCAATTGTTTTGGAATGAGTTGCAGGCCTGAAATGTAGAAATGGATGTTTATTAACAAAAAAGTGAAGCTGAATAGATAAAACATGAAATATCTGAGGTTCATACTGTCTGCAATGAAATAAAAGTCAAAGTAAATGTAAGAAACACTGTTTTCTTTTCATTTGCATTTTCCATACTGTCCCAACTTTTTCTGATTTGGGGTTGTAGAAACCAGTCTCAAACCTCTGCAGCACCACACGCCCTGACCGGTACCTTCTCGAGTGTGCGTCTAAGCAGGGACTTGTCTTTCCCGAGGCGAGCTAGCGTCTTTTCGAGCTGTGCCTTGTCCTCCTGGAGGCTCTGGATGGTGGTTTGGAGTGTGGTGACTCTCTCCTGTAGATCTCCTCTTTCCCTCTTTAGAAAGCTGCAGCTGCCTTGGACGCCCTGGATCTCCTGCTCCCGTGTCTGCAGAGCCTGAGAGAGAGAGAGGTGTTATAGTGTAGAGAATAACTTATAAGACCTTTAGGCTGTGGAATGTGATGTAGAGGCGACAGCATGAGTGTGTTACCTCCTGCAGGCCTCGTGTGTGTTGGTCCATCTCTGAGGCTCTGAGCTCCAGGTCCTCCTGGTTCCTCTGAAGGTTCTGCAGCCTGTCGTTCAGAGCGTGGTTCTGCTTCTTCGCGTCCAGCAGAGCCTCTCGCGCTTTATCCAGCTGTTCCTGTGCGCACACAGAAAGGTTTGTGTTTTCTCTTGCTACGCCATTCAACCCCATCCACCTACCCAAACCCTCGCTGAAGCATCTTAAGAACCGTGGGCCCCCTTCTTCCTTTTTATTGGCCGGATCCGACGGGCGGCGAGCAAACCGGATGAGGTTTATACCAAGCGCGTGTTTGTGTTTGCCCAGCATCCTTAAAACGCTGCCTCAAGTGAAGGTTTGAAAGCCCTCCAGAGATGCTCGAAGAGAAGTAATGAGCCTCACTCCTGCGGTTTATAGCTCAGCCATCCAGCTCGCGCTCTCTGGGATCAAGCGGCATCGACGCTCACGGAAAGAAAGAGAAGGCTCAAAACCAGACTAGTCATGGCACGCCGGTGGAACCAACCGAATCAAACGGCCGATTCAATCTGAAGGTCTGGCTTCAGGATCTTGGCGTCAGGACAGATCGGACGTCAGGTCACAATCCAAGCCTTTGTGACTGTGTGGTCGGGCTGTGATGGAATCATGTTCAGTAGCTCAGTGTATGGAATTAGAAGCGTGGTAGTCATTAAGCAGGGCAAGAATAAGTTTGTGAACTCTTTTGTATCAATGACTCAAAGTCAAGGCAGATTTATTTCTATAGCGCTTTTTACAATGAAGCATTGTCTCAAAGCAGTTTTACAATTTTTGATTATCTTCTAATATCTAGGGCCAGTCCCAAACTCAGCAAGCCAGTGGCAAGGAAAACATTTACATTACATTTACAGCATTTAGCAGACGCCCTTATCCAGAGCGACTTACAATTGGTACAGTCTTACAATCCAAGCAATTGTGGGTTAAGGGCCTTGCTTAAGGACCCAATAGTGGCAGCTTGGCAGAGGTGGGATTTGAACCTTGGACCTTCTGGCCCAGAGTCCAGTACCTTAACCGCTAGGCTAACACAGTCCCTCTAAAAAACTCTAAATGTTATAAGGAAGAAACCTTGGGAGGACCAAGCGACCTGACGTCCCTGATGTAAGAATGAAACTAATTTATCTAGTCAAATAATCTGTAAGAATATTACCAAAAACAGAAACTAAGTAAATATTAACAGATGAATAAAATATTGAATAAAATGGGCACGTCGTCCCCAGCCAACCCGAGGAGGGACAGAGTTACTGCCCTCTGGCATGGCCCTGGCATAGTGGGGCTGGAGATGATGACGGAAACAACTTGAGTGGAGCTGAAGCACATAATAATAATAATAATAATAATAATAATAATAATAATAATAATAATAATAATAATTCTAATAATAAGGACACTGATTAATTCTATTTGACGTCGCATCAGCATCAGTGGCTCTTCAAGACAGTAGCAAGGTTATATACACTATACCGACAAAAGTTTCTGGACACCCTTTCTAATTACAAATCTCTGCTATTTCAGCAACACTCACTTGTAACTCATTCTTAATATCTTCTGAATTGGAACAAAGTTTCAGTAAAATAGGTTATACTGATTCCCCAGTGACTCTCAATATGACATTTATAGGTCTAACAAGTTAGTTCATAAACTTTCTGCCTCGCTGTCCTTAAACAAAGTCCATAGAGAATTGGTTTCCCCACTTTGATTGAGAATTTGGCTGGCTTGCACAAAACCTCTACTCCATCGGACACTTGGAATGAAAAGTGAGCCAGGGCTTATTGTCTAAAATCAGAAGCCGACCTCACAGTCATGATCCAAAATGTAAGCCATTTTCGAAGAACAAAGCCTGTTGTAGCAGCAAAGGTGGAGACAAAACCAACACTCTATACTAATGCACGTTTTGGATGTCATGTTTTGGTTGTCCACAAACTTTTGTATATATAGTGTATAGAGCCAGACACACTTATGCTGGGATCAATTTAGATTTGAAAATGTTGGACGAAACCTAAGGTAGTTCGAGTTTGGGATTGAACCGGGGATCTCTGCAGCTGTGCGGTGGCTATGACTGTGCTTGCTCCACTGTGCTGCCTGTTTACTAGCTGTAGAACTTCATTTAACACCAATAATGGAGCGGTGAGGATAAATGTTAGGCCATTCTGAGGTATTTAGGTTATACCACAACATAAGCCTAACTGAGCTGAGGTCTGGACTTGTGTTGACCATTCCTTTTTCATTTTGAGCCGTTCTGTTGTTGATTTAGTCATATATTTTTGGCTCATCGTCTTGTTGCATCATCCAGCTTCTAATAAGCTTCAGGTCATGCAGCGCTAGCCCGACATTCTCCTGTAATGTCTCACGATACAATTTAGAGCTCATTGTTCCCTCGATGATTTGCAAGCCCTGCGGACCTTGAGGCAGCAAATCTCTAAACCATAACGCAAATAGTGTCATTTATCCATAAAGACAAGTCAAAGGAAAAGCTTTTTCAGGCCTTTCTTTTTTAAAACGAGAAGACCCAGACTCCTGTCCATACTGGCTCCATCCAAGTCTGGGTTGCAGGGGGTCAGTGCCAGGCTGCATAAAACACCTTAAGTATAAACCTAAGGGAATTCCCTTTAGTGCGCTCCATAAAATCCCTAAGATGTTTCACTTAACTAAGGGAAAACAGTACGAGATTTACTGCAGTGACTGATGTAAAGCTCCATTGTTTCCATGACCACGACTCATCAGCAGAAGAAAAACATTCACAGAACAGCGAAGTTAGAGAGCTGCCTTAACGGTTTTTAAACCAAAATGGAAAATAATGGAGAAAACAAGAAAAGAAACTAAGCTGGACTGAGAAGGACTGTTTTTTGATTCACATTCTGGTCTTCAAGCGTCCGACCCACCAGTATCCTGATGCAGGAACGATTCTAGGATCAAAGTTGTAGGGCTGCTGAGCATCCAAAGAGACCAGCCCCCAACCCACTTCTGATAAACCATAATTTCGGGCTATCGTTTCCATACTTGTTAAGGAAGAACATCTGATGAGCTTCTATTAATGCTGATCACTTGGATCATACCATTTGTGAGGCAAGGGGGCCTGCTGTATTTTTGATGTTAAAATATTATATTTAAAACATATATTCTGTAGGATTTTCACATTTTTTATGACAAATATGACAAAAATGTCTTTTATTTACTATAGAAGGCAAGGTCGATGGAACGATGGTCAAATCAGTACTGTCTTAATGCATGTTCATCACTCTGGTGGTCTAGTGGATTTACCCTATTTTGAAAAATGGAATTGACCACTAAGGAACTTAAGGGATGATTTCCCTTAAGAAAGCCCTTACCCAAGACTTAACTTTAAGAGAAGTTTAAGGGCAATCTTAAGGGAAAATTTCACTGAAGGTCTTTTGTCCAACCGGGCACAAAACTCGCGCTGGGACACTTTAGAGATGCCAACTGACCTAACACATGTCTATGAAATGTGGGAGGAAACCAGAGAACTCGTGGTTTGGTTGGAAAAAACTCGCAAACTCCACACGCTAACCGCTGTGCCACCCTGCATTACTCAGTCCGCCCTCTTGTTGGCTGACCTGCATCGACCTGCGATCGTGCTGGCTGGCGGTGAGGGCGCTCTGAAGCTGGACCACCTGCTCCTGTGCCGCCCCGGCGCTGCTGCTGCTCTCGCTCAGGGCCGCCATCACGTTCTGCAGCCTCTCTCGAAGCTCGGCTTCCTGCAGCTCCACGCGGGCCAGGGCCGTCGCCGATCTCTCGCTCTCCACCTGTAATGCAGCCGACAGAACCGGACAGCTTCGGTATGTAATCTGGAGTCCAGAAGAATAGAAACCAGAATACAGACTTGATAGATTTACGAATACTAATCGGAGGATTGTAAGATCCAACCAGGTCAGGCCTTAACCTGTAACCACGAAGCTCAGGTGCAAGTTGCTCTGGATAAGGGCGTCCTGTGATCACATTAACCCCAATTCTTGCATGAGAGATGCATGAAAGGAAAGCGAAGCGTGTCTGTGTAGGTTCTCAGTCATCCAGGTCATGGTAGACTTGAATGTACCCCCCCCTACCTTGAGTAGAGCTGTACGCTGCTCGCTCTCCCCCAGCTCTCTCCGTAAGCTGGTCACTCTCTCCAGCAGGGCGGCGCGCTCCGTCTCCAGTTCTCCGGCGTGCAGTCGCGAGCGCTGGAGCTCCCCCTCTAGAGCTCGGTGACTGATCTCCAACCTGCACGCCCGAGCTTCGGCAGCCTCGCAGGCCTCCTTCAGCCTTCTGCAGCCATCACCCAGGGCGGCCTCAGACGCCTCAGCCCGGTCCAACTTTTCCTACAAATGTTTTAAGCAAGTGTTTTCAGCATGTTTAAGGTAGCTACGCTGTGGTATATAGCAGGGGTGTCCAAAGTCCGGCCCTAGGGCCAAATGCAGCCCCCGGACAGATTTTAATTGGCACCATCGCACTTAGGTACTGACATGATTCAAACCTGACCCCCTTTGAAACAACATTTGGACAGTATATACAGTATTAAACGCCTCAGTTTGCGATAAATTCACCTTACGATGGGTTTACTGGAGCATAACAAGATCGGAAGCACCTCTAATTACTACTTCACTAGAACTTGCCAACTAAAAGATTAAACTCTGATTTCTCTGGAGCGATAATGACTGAGCTATAATGATTTCTGAGGAAGGTCCCGGGTTCCTGAAAATGCGTTGGTGTGTGTGTACCTTGTCTTGCTACTTGTGAGGACCAAATGTCCTTGCAATGACAGGAAAACCTGGAATTTCTACTTGTGAGATCCGTTTTGTTGGTCCTCACTTCTTTCGTTGCTTTTTTACAAAAATGGCAACTTTTATTTGAAAATCTAAAAGAGCCAAAAGACTCGCTATAGGTTACTGAGGTTAAGGTTAGGGGAAGATGTGGCACTAATTTGCTACAGTAATGCTTCCTTGTCATTCAGCTCAACAAAGTCCTCACAAGGACAGCAAGAAAATGGGCAAACTAGGTTTATTTACTGCCCCTACATCTATATCGCCATTTCTATGTGGCTATTAGCACCAAACAAATACGTTTTTGTTTTGTTTTGCACTGACAGATCGCACTGGCTTGATCGAGGCTCTAAGAGTTCAGATCTGAGATGCATTCCTGTAGTGTGTTACCTGCAGTGCTTTGGCTGCTGCTTCGGCTGACTGTAGGTCACTATTCAGTCTGGACAGTTCCTCTCCCATCGTCCTCCTCTCCCTTTCCCCACGCTGGACCGCATCCTCCTGCAGGGCGAGGGAGGCCTGAACCGCCTGTAATCGCTCTGCCAAATCATGCTTCCCTACACAAATACACACACTGTTGAATTGCCATTCATATAGGGAGTTTACATATAACTATACTTTACTACAGTCAGCTCCAGACGTCTTGGTTTGCCTTCCCTTGATTACCACTGCTGCAGATCTTCAAGCCATGGCCCTTGCCAATTCCTCAGTCCATTTCATTCTCCAATCTAAGGGAATCTGGCATCAGTGTCACCTAATATCTACACTCACCGATCACTTTATTAGGTACACCTCCTTGTTTTTACTCTCATTGTCTGTTTTATCAGCTCCACTTACCATATGGAAGCAATTTGTAGTTCTACAATTACACTCTGTAGTCCATGTTTCTCTACATCATTTGTTCGTCCTCTTAACTCTGTTCTCTAATGGTCAGGACCCCCACAGGACCAGCACAGACCAGGTACTGTTTGGGTAGCTGCCTACAGGATGCTGGTGGCTGGACATTTTGGTTGGTGGACTATTTTCACCCAGCAGTGACACTGAGGTGTTTAAAAACTCCAGCAGCACTGCTGTGTCTGATCCACTCATACCGGCACAACACACACTTACACACCAGGGGGTCCTGAATATTAGAGAGCAGAGTAAAGGGGACGAACAAAGAATGTAGAGAAATAGATGGACTACAGATTGTAATTGTAGAACTACAAAGTGTTTCTGTATGGTGAGTGGAACTGATACAATGGACAATGAGTGCAGAAACAAGATGATCTTCTCAATCTCGTTTGATTTGTCCAGATATTCAGGTTCGAGTCTTGGCCTGCCCATTGTCTGTGTGGGTTTTCTCTGGGTGTCATTGTTTCCTCCCACACTCTCAAGACATGCATTACATCGGTTTATGTCTCTAGAAGTGTCTCAGTGAGTGGGTGTGCATGTGCCCTATGATGGACTGGCACCCTGTCTATGGTCGGTTCCCACCTTGCGAGCTGTGCTGCTGGTTAGTGCCTGGTATGGCATCTGTGTTACCTCATAATTATACCCAAATGAAATGTAATGAGTGACCGCTTAAGAGTTTGTGTTTTTGTTTAATAATGCAAAATAATCTTCTCAGGGACCTGGGTCCTTCTAGTCCCGGTGGTAGATTTTGGCATGGCCAAGTGTCACATGCAGACGCAATTGACCGTGTCTGAGCCCTGCGATGACTGGGTATGCTTATGCACCCCCAAGAAAAAAAAAAGATTTTATTTTGCGATAAGTGTAAAATCAAATCAATTTTCCAGAGAGACATTTTCTTTACTAGGGGTGCCAATATTTCTGGAGCTCACTGCATATTACTACATGCATTCATTTCTACATCAGGGTCCAAACCACCTTAACAATAATTCATCATTAACATTAGTCAATCGAACCAGACTCAGCCATTCTTTTCTAGTACAGTGTCAGTTCTGGATCCGGTTCTGGTATTGGTGGGATGGGTGAAGGTCGTACCCTTCTCCAGCTCTTTTAGGGAGCGCTTGAGCTGCTGGACTCGTGAGCTGCTCTTCTCCTGACTGCTCTGCACTTCTGTCAGCTGCCTGCCCAGATTCAGAACCTGAGACTGAGCCTCATCCTACAGGACACGCAGACAATTCAGCCCACAGTCAGTACAAATGGGGACACTCAGACATGCTGACCTTTATTAGACTGTATGAGTAAAAGATGAGGAAAGTATGGTCAAAGAATTGACAACTTGTCTAGCACAGCGCTGAACATCGTCACACAACACAAGAGTCTATTCTGAAGAAAAAAAAAATTACATACAGTGGTACCTCGGTTCTCGACCAGATAGAATGGTAGAATTCTGGTCTCAACGCGTTTTGACCAGAAACATTTCTCTCAGTTCTAGTTACACTTGATTAAACTATCAGTTGAGCCACGCGACTCGTTTCAGCTGAAACTCGATTCTTGATTCACAGATCCTGATTCACGATTCAGTGATTCAGGCTCACAACAGCTCTTTCTCAGTGAAGGTCTCCACTATTTTCATTGTGTTTTTCTTTATTTTTACATCTACAGTACTGCAATATTAGTCTTCTTAGTACTCTAAATAAGTCTCCATGGGTCCTAAAAAGGTTAGTTATAGAGCCAACCGAAAGCAAAACAGGAATTGGATGCTCCAGAACACAGCTATGCTAGCACCCTGAGTGCATCAATAGAGTAAGTGTTTTGCTTTTACTTTTCACTTTCAATCCATTGCTCACTAAATTACATGAGATTTCTCAATGCTTTATTCTAAAATAAGCTTTTTGTTAGTGATTTTGTATAACTGTCGGTTAATGTAAGTGTTTTAATCATGAATTTTCTTATCATTATTTATTATAGGCTCCGCTATACACAATACAGACCGCTCTACAAACACGTGTTAAACTCATCAGTTCATGATCCATTTAACTTCTGATGGATTTGTTGAACATATCCCCATCATAAATCAGGAGCTCTTGTACAATACAGCTCCATTAATATATATAATGCCTTATACAGGGGGGATTTTCTGGGGATCTGGAACAGATTCATTCAGTGTACATTATTCCTTATGGGAAACATTTGCTCTGTACTCGACGTTTTCTGTTCTCGACAAGCCTTCTGGAACGAATTATCAACGAGAACCAAGGTACCACTGTATATTATATTCTTTTTAGATTAAATGAATTGAATTCGGGTCTCGGACTCTTACACAGTAAAGCATGTGTTCAGTCCATTTTCATTTGAAAATGAATGAAATCCTGTGCATTAAAGCTGTTTATATCACACGTATCTGACTGCATCCTGAGGTTTTATACGGTCTTGTGAATGCCATGGTGAGGTTTGGTGTCAGTGCAGTATCAGCCTCATACCCGCTCTCTCTGAGCGTCTCTGAGCTCCTGCAGGAAGCTCCTCAGTGAGACCTGTACAGAGTCCAGATCCAGCTCTGTCTCCTCTCCAGCTGACAGAGATGGAGGAGACTTGGATACGCGATCACCTCCTGTAGGTATGAGGCAGGAACATTCAGACACTCGCATGACCAAAAGCCAAGACTTTGTATTGGAGTTGAAGTTTTTCGCAAATTTCTGAGCCCCCCAAGAGGCTTGAAGGGTTATAACACATCAGCCAAGTTTTGAGTTCTTACAAAAGGAACTATCAAACAAAATAGCGGACTGGTCCACAAACTTTTGCTCGTGCCAATTTAAGGATGTTTCAAAAACATATTCAATTAAAAAGAAGCAATAATTTTTAATTACGTGCAGATCTATGCTATTCTTATGCTTACATTTTCATTAAATAGTAATTAAAACATCATTTAAGCAGGGGTGCCCCCGACTCTGCACAAGGCTAAACCTGTAGTACCTGTAGCATCGTGTTTGTGCGTCTAATCTCTAACACCTTTAACAGGAGAGTGGGTTCTCCATGGTGATGGGTTCCTCCCTCTCTGCCCGGGTGTGGCTGACCTCGATCCCCGTCCAATTCCCAGCGTACGCCTGAGGGCAGAGGTCAGGCCGTTCAGCTGGCGCTCCAAATCGGTGCGGGAGGCGTCGGCCTTGGCCAGCTGTTCCTCCAGGCCTCGTACCAGGCCCTGTGCCAGGCTTATCTCCACGCTCAGCTCCCTGACCCGTGCCTGTTCCTCCTGCAGAGCCGCCTCCACACGGGCCGCCTCCTCTAGGTGGTACTGCTCGCTCTGCTGGACGCTGGCATCCCGCTGGCGCTGGGCCTCCCGCTCGGCACGGTGCGCCTCCTCCAGCTCGGCCAAACGTCGCTGCAGAGCCACCACCTACATGCAGACACGCACGCAGACATTTTTTATTATTACATTTTTATTTACTCTCTGTCTAGGTTTAACCCTGCCACTATGATCCCCAGAGAACAGTGCCACTCCTGCCACTGTTGGGTCCAAGAGCAAGGTCTTTAACTCATAATTGCTTGGATTGTATCAGTTGTAAGTCACTCTAGGTAAGAGCGTCTGCTAAATGCTATAAATGTAAATAAGTATCTTTAATTCTTTTTATACATACAGACCTGTGCAAAAGTGTATATATATATATATATATATATATATATATATATATATATATATAAATGCACAGTGTATATACAGTGGTGCTTGAAAGTTTGTGAACCCTTTAGAATGTTTCATATTTCTGCATAAATATTTCTGCATATAATATATATTACATATGTGGTAGCCTAGCGGTTAAGGTACTGGACTATGGACCAAAAGGTCCAGGGTTCAAATCCCACCTCTGCCAAGCTGCCACTGTTAGGTCCTTGAGCAAGGCCCTTAACCCACAATTGCTTGGATTGTAAGATTGTACCAATTGTAAGTCGCTCTGGATAAGGGCGTCTGCTAAATGCTGTAAATGTAAATGTAGATATTAGTCAGTGTATGTCAGACTTTGCTTTCAGTATCTGGTGTGACCCCCCTGTGCAGCAATAACTGCAGCTAAACGTTTCCTGTAGCTGTTGATCAGTCCTGCACACCGGCTTGGAGGAATTTTAGCCCATTCCTCCGTACAGAACAGCTTCAGCTCTGGGATGTTGGTGGGTTTCCTCACATTAGCTGCTCGCTTCAGGTCCTTCCACAACATTTCCATTGGATTAAGGTCAGGACTTTGACTTGGCCATTCCAAAACATGAACTTTATTCTTCTGTAACCATTCTTTGGTGACGAACGGCTTGTGTGCTTAGGGGCGGTGTCTTGCTGCATGACCCACCTTCTCTTGAAGATTCAGTTTCATGGACAGATGTCCTGACATTTTCCTTTAGAATTCTCTGATGTAATTCAGAATTTCATTGGTTCCATCAATGATGGCAAAGCCCGTCCTGCCCAGATGCAAGCAAAAACAGGCCCAAACCATGATACTACCACCACCATGTTTCACAGATGGGATAAAGGTTCTTATGCTTGAATGCAGTGTTTTTCCTTTCTCCAAAAAACATAACGCTTTTCTTTTAAACTAAAAAAAAGTTCTATTTTTCTGTCATCCGTCCACAAAACATTCTTCCAGTAGCCTTCTGGCTATCCTTCGTGATGGGCCACGTGATCTTTTAAAAACTGCAGACGAGCAGCAATGTTCTTTTTGTGGAGAGCAGTGGCTTTTCTCCTTGCAACCTGCCATGCACACCATTGTTGTCAGTGTTCTTCTGATGGTGGACTCATGAACATTAACATTAGCCAGTTGTGAGAGAGGCCTTCAGTTCAGTTGCTTAGAAGTTACCCTGGGGTCCTTTGTGACCTCACCAACTATTATTACACGCCTTTGCTCTTGGAGTGATCTTTGTTGGTCGACCACTCCTGGGGAGGGTAACAATGCTCTTTGAATTTCCTCCATTTGTACACAATCTGTCTGACTGTGGATTGGTGGAGTCCAAACTCTTTAGAGATGGTTTTGTAACCTTTTCCAGCCTGATGAGCATCAACAACTCTTTTTCTGAGGTTCTCAGAAATCTCCTTTGTTCGTACCATGATACACTTCCACAAACATGTGTTGTGAAGAGCAGACTTTGATAGATCCCTGTTCTTTAAATAAAACAGGGTGCCCCCTCACACCTGATTGGCATCCCATTGATTGAAAACACCTGACTCTAATTTCAGCTTCAAATTAACTGCTAATCCTAGAGGTTCACATACTTTTGCCACTCACTAATATGTTGGATCTTTTTCCTCAATAAATAAATGACCAAGTATAATATTTTTGTCTCATTTGTGTAACTGGGTTCTCTTTATCTACTTTTAGGACTTGTGTGAAAATCTGATGGTGTTTTAGGTCCCAGTACCCCTAAAAATAGTAAAAAGTCGTTGTTTTGTTGCTCTGTATTTATCTGTAATTATTCTAAAAACAAACATTCAGCAATTTTACCGAATCTGCAAACACAAACTGTTTCCTTAACACAATGATGATCTATAAAAACAATGTTAGGACTGTCAGATGATACAAATATTTACCCTTGTGATTTTTACCAGGTTAATCGCGATTAATCGCATTCTTTAAAAAAAAAAAAAAAGTACTATGCAGCCATATGAGTGGACAATATAGGCTTCAAAATAACAGGTTACTTTTTAATGCAGGTATACAGTGGGGCAAAAAAGTATTAAGTCAGCCACTGATTGTGCAAGTTCTCCTACTTAGAAAGATGAGAGAGGTCTGTAATTTTCATCATAGCTACACTTCAACTATGAGAGACAAAATGAGAAAAAAATCCAGGAAATCACATTGTAGGATTTTTAAAGAACTTAAATTGTAAATCATTGTGAAAAATAAGTATTTGGTCAATAAATTTGGTTCAGCTCAATACTTTGTAACATAACCTTTGTTGGCAATGACAGAGGTCAAACATTTCCTCTTCACCAGGTTGGCACACACTGTAGCTGTTATTTTGGCCCATTCCTCCATGCAGATCTCCTCTAGAGCAGTGAGGTTTTGGGGCAACACGGACTTTCAACTCCCTCCACAAATGTATATGGGGCTGAGGTCTGGAGACTGGCTAGGCCACTCCAGGACCTTGAAATGCTTTTTACGGGAGCCACTCCTTCGTTGCCCGGAGCGGTGTGTTTGGGATCATTGTCATGCTGGAAGACCAGCCCCGTTCCATTTTCAATGCTCTCACTGATGGAAGGAGGTTTTGGCTTAAAAATCTCACGATACATGGCCTCGTTCATTCTTCCTTAACACGGATCAGTCATCCTGTCCCCTCTGCAGAGAAAACAGCCCCCAAAGCATGATGTTTCCACCCCCATGCTTCACAGTAGGTATGGTGCAACTCAGCATTCTCTTCCTCCAAACATGGCGAGTTGAACTTTTACCAAAAAGTTCTATTTTGGTTTCATTCTGACCACATGATATTCTCTCCCAATCCTCTTTCTGGATCATCCATATGCTCTCTGGCAAACTTCAGACGGGCCTGGACATGTAACTGGCTTAAGCAGGGGGACCACGTATGGCACTGCAGGATCTGAGTCCCTCTCGGCGTAGTGTGTTACTGATGGTATAGCCTTTGTTACTTTGGTCCCAGCTCTCTGCAGGTCATCATCAGGTCCCCCCGTTTAGTTCTGGGATTTTGCTCACCGTCTCATGATCATTTTGACCCCATAGGATGAGATCCTTGCGTGGAGCCCCAGATCGAGGGAGATTATCAATGGTCTTGTATGTCTTATATTTTCTTACAGTTGCTCCCACAGTTTGATTTATTCGCACACCCACCCTGCTTGCCTAGGTAGATTCACTCTTCCCAGCCTGGTGCAGGTCTACAATTTTCCTCCTGGTGTCCTTCGACAGCTCTTTGGTCTTGGTCATGGTTTGGAGTTTGGGACTCTGACTGTTTGTGAGGCTGGTGGACAGGTGTCTTTTATTACAGATAATGAGGTCAAAGAGGTGCCATTAATACAGGTAACGAGTGGAGGACAGAAGAGCTTCTTAAAGAAGAAGTTTACAGGTCTGTGAGAGCCAGAAATCTTGCTTGTTTGTGGGTGACCAAATACTTATTTTCCACCATGATTTTACAATTAAATTCTTTAAAAAATTCCTACATTTTTTTTCTCATTTTGTCTCTCATAGTTGAAGTGTACCTATGATGAAAATTACAGACCTCTCTCATCTTTCTAAGTAGGAGAACTTGCACAATCAGTGGCTGACTAAATACTGTTTTGCCCCACTGTATGTGGCTTAATGTCCACAACATGTTCTATTAAATTACATGTTATGTGATCTGGACGTTGTCTAAACACCATACTATATTATATTGTATTTATCAGTGCTCAGTGGGATACTGTAATGTGCTGGTATGGACTAAATAGTCAAGATACTGCAGTGTTTCTCATACATAGATTTACTTAATAACAACATTGCTGTTTAAGATGGGCAAAATCTGTCTCACTATCTCATAAACCCATTTACGGAATGAGAAACTGTCTTTTATGTGACAATGCAGCACATTTCCTGTTGCATTTCTCAAGCAATCATCTATTGCAGAAGACAGCAGGGAACTGAGAAGCATGCAGGAACTGTGAGACCCCTGGCCTCGTCTGCAGATCTAGTGAGGTGTGTTTTCTGTTAAAACTCTCTGTAGGCATATGAGGGTTTCATACCTCTGCTAGCGCAGCCTCTCGTCCTGCATCGCTCTCCAGGACTCTCTGTTTGAGAGCAAAGTTTTCTCTCCTGCTTTCCTCCTCTTTCTGCTCCTCCTGAGTCAAACGAGCCTGGACCTGAGTCAGCTCCTGGCCTCGCTGTGTACACTCCGCCTCCAGAGCCTTCACCTGCACACACACATGTCCATCCAGACACACCCAAAGCGCACAAACGTCTTCGTACCAGACGGATATTAGTGATGTTTTGGAACTCCGTCAACTTTGGATCCGAGCAGTTACCTGTCTGCGCAGTTCTTGCAGCTCTCTGCGAGCCTGCAGGTGAGATTTCTCCAGCTCACGCAAGCTGCCTCTCAGTTTTTGGGCCTCCTGCTGGAGAGAGGACTTGCACTCCTCCAACACAACCAGCTTCTGCTCCCTCTCCTCCAGAGATCGCTTGAGACTGAGACGGACAAGAAATAAGAACTGGACCGACAACACCAGGTCAAAGAGAATGTTTGATACTCAGTAGTGAATCCAACTGTGCGTGTGTGTAAGCATGCTGAACTTGTTATTATCGCTCTCGGCTCTCTTGACGGCACTCCGAAGCTCCTGGTTAGAGGTCAGAATGGCATCCCTCTCTCTGCTCTCATCCCCCAGTGCTCGCTTCAGTTCCAGGCTCTCCCTGCGCTGGGCGTCTCTCTCCTGGACGCACTCCCGGAGTTGCCGATGAGCCTCGATCAGCTCCCTGCGTCCAGCATCCCGGCCCTCCTCCACCTCCGCCAGCTCCCTCCGCAAACGCTCCACCTGAGGACCACGATTTACAGAAGATATTCTCACTTTTTCCTGGTCAAGGTCATGGGGGTCTAGTGCCTAACCCAGTGAGGGCAGCTCTCTGGGTGAAAATGCCTTGTTGATGCCAGAGGTCAGAGCAGAATGCAGACTGGTTCAAGCTGATAGAAAGGGAACAGTGACTCAAATAACCACTTGTTACAACCGGGTGCCACTCTGGTCAGCTAAGAGCAGGCAACTGAGGCTACAATTCACACAGGCGCACCAAAATTGGACAATAGAAGATTGGATAAATGTTTCCTGGTCTCGATTTCTGCTGTGACATTAGGATGGTCGGGTCAGAATTTGGTGGAAAAAACATGAAAGCATGGATCCACCCTGAATTGTATGAATGGTTCATGTTACCGGGCCACTTTTGGCCATAATACCAACTGAGCATCGTTTAAACCCCACAGCCTACCTGAGTATTGCTGCTGACCATGTGCACCCCTTCATGAGCACAGTGTTCCATCTTCTGATGGCTACTTCCAGCAGGATAACACTCCATATCAAAACATATGGACATGATAATGAGTTCACTGTAACTCAAACGCCCACAGTC
The DNA here is from genome assembly GCA_025084515.1 of Ancistrus triradiatus. NCBI lineage: Eukaryota > Metazoa > Chordata > Actinopteri > Siluriformes > Loricariidae > Ancistrus > Ancistrus triradiatus. Next base: position 48,626 of record JAJAGP010000263.1, on the reverse strand, counting down.
ACCAGATCTCACCTTTGGGATGTGGTGCAAGAGGAGATTGGCCTCATGGATGTGCAGCCGGCAAATCTGCATCATGTCAATATGGACATGAAGAATGTTTCCAGCACCTTGTTGAATCTATGGCATGAATAATTAAGGCAGTTCCGAAAAAAAAAGGGGGTCCAACCCAGGACTTGCAAGGTGGACCTAATGAAGCATCTGCTAAATGCTGTGAATGTCTTATGCAATTGACTGATGCAACTGAGTTGAACTTAAATGAGACACATTTTGCAATGCATGGATTTTAAAACAATGTTCTGTAAGTTTGGTTAACAGTTCTCAAACTTCTTGAGAAGACTGTATATCTTTGGAATCAGCCATTGTAGAAGAAAAAGTGCCTTTTTGGGAGCAGGGTTACTTCATTCTTTAGTACTGAAGTCTTACAATAATCATACTAAGCTTATATCATTGCGTATAGTACGAGTGAAGATTCGTGACAGCTGTATTCCACACGTGGCATGGCTGGGCGTGTGAGGATGGTTCTGTTCCACTTTCCATGCCTCAAATGAAGTGGAAACACGGCTTATTAGTCAAATTCCACTGCTCATTCTCATTCAGACTTTGATATTCATGAGCATCTTGGTCCTTCAAGCAGATCTTTTGAAAAGGAACATGTATGGAACATATAGGATCTGTATTGGATCTGTGTGTGGGCTCTAGGACACACTTGCATTAGCCTCGCTCAGGTTGCGGTTCCTCATCCATGAGAGGCACTGTGGTGTGACCTACATTCTGGTACCGATTTGGCAGGCGCTCGTCTCTTTACGGTGCAGATTCCTGAGCCACCGAAGCCAAAGTGCAACCAGATAGGAGAGAGAGGAATAATGAAAGGAAAGGAAACGAAAGGAAAGGCAGAGCGAGGCTCCAAGCGAATACAGCAGCGTGATGGGAAACATCAGCCCTTTCTAAGTGTGTGTGTGTGTGTGTGTGTTTGGGAGGATTTGTGTTAACGGGGCCACACACGATGCTTTCTTCTCATAAATCCTGATGTGAGAGAAACAATGCCGTACCATTCTGGCCCTGGGCGCCTGTGTTTAGTATATTGATATGGGAGGTGTACAGAGGAGTGTGTTGGTGTACGTTGGTGTGTGAGCAGGGGTCGGAGTGAATATGGCCGGCACTTTGCGAGGGAAAAATAAACTTTCTGACACCTTAGTATTTATGAACATGGCTCTCGCTTCCCGACCACCCGAGTCTCTCATCGCTGGCGGTTGGTCAACATCGGACCAGAGGAGGATCAGTAAAAATAATCAAACACAAGGAGAGAAAGGCACTGGGATAGCAGGCCAAAAGATTACACACACACACACACACACACACACACACACGAGGGACTAACACGAGGGTTGTTTACAGTCAGATCTACATTTATTGACATGCTTGATAATGATGGGACCTTTGTGGTTAATTATTTTAATCTCACACCAACATCTGAGCTTCGATTGAATTATAACCACATGTCAATTACTGGCACCTCTGCATTTAGTTCAACCTCAATTTAGAGCAAACGCAGCAGCACCAAAACGTCCACGATAAAGCTTGACAGGCATCTGAGACATTTGGCAATCCAGAATCTCTCCAGATCCTCCTATAGATCCTCTATTGAGGACTCTTCAGTTCTCCTTAGTGTTTCAATAGGTTCCGTTCAGGAGGACTGGGATATCCATGTTAAAAGCTCGATCCTGCGCTCATTGGAAAATAGGTGTGAGGATTTAAACCTCTACAGTGACGTGCATAAGTATTCATCCCTTGAGCTTTTCCACATCTTGCACTGATGTCTTCTCAAAATATGTCCTTCTCCAAATATTCACTACTGGACACAGGTCAGGACTGCAGGCAGGCCAGTCCAGTACCCATACCCTCTTCTTCCACAGCCGTGTCTTTGTAATGTGTGCAGCATGTGGTTTTGCATTGTCTTGTTGATAAATGCATGGCCGTCCCTGATAAAGATGTCGTCTTGAAGGCAGCTTATGTTGCTCTAAAATCTCAGTGTACTTTTCTGCATTAATGCTCCATCACAGAAGTGGAAATGATTTTTACCGAGGGCCCTGACCCGACCCCATACTGTGACAGAACCTGGCTTTTGGACTTGTTCCTCATAACAGTCTGGATGGTCCTTTTTTTCGTCTTTGGTCTGGAGTACACAGTGTCCATTTCTTCCAAAAATGATATGTTATACTGATTCTGAGCACAATCCCCGTTCCCACTGTATGATGGTCCATCCCAGATGCCTCCGAGCCCAGAGAAGCCAATGCTGCTTCTGGACATGGTTATAACATAAGGCTTCTTTTTAGCACAGTAACGTTTTAAGTGGCATTTGTGAATGTAGCTATGTATTGTAGTGTTTGATAAAGGTTTGATAAAGGAATCCCTTGTCCATGTGGTTCTATCAGGTATTGATGAATGATGGTTCTTGATGCAGAGCTGTCTGAGGGAGTGGAGATCACCCCTCTTCTGTTTAGGCTTGTGCCCTTACCCTTTACAGACTGAAATTCCTCCAGATTCCTTGAATTGTTTAATGATATTATGCACTGTAGAGGAAGAAACATGTAAATCCCTTCCTCTTTCTTTGAGGAACAGTGTTAGACATTCCAATCATTTTCTTAAACATTTGGTGATAAACTGGAGATCCTCTGCCCATCTTTGCTCCTCAGTACAAGTTTATTAACAAATGAAATGGGGTTGACCAGACAAATCTGTGAAGGAGCTGGAGAGATCTGCAGCTGAAATGGGAAACGGGACACTCTGCACACTTTTCGAAAAACACCACTCAGTTAAGTACATTTAAATTCCAAGTTGTAATGCTAAAAAATTTGGACATGCTCAAAAGGGGGTGAATACTTATGCAAGGCACTAAGGTAGACAACTATTTTGGATTATTTGGATCATTGGAAGATCTAATCACAGCCCAGTGCTTGACAGAGGAAGCCAGACGTTAAATCGGCTGGTACCTTATAGTTATACGTTTCCTACAAAGTTCCCATACATCTGGAGGACAACCCGCCACAACATCACAGACCCTTGACCATACTCAGTGGGGTTTAGGTTATTTTGGGTGTAAGCACCATGAGCGTTTGTTGCCAAAAAGCTATATTTTGAGCCTATCCCACCATACAACTGGATTCAGTAACTGTTCCCTCAGCATCTAGTGAACTCGAGGCACTGACAGTTTTTTTATTCTCCAAACACTTGGCATGAAGGACGAGTCTGATGGTAGATTGAAAGTCTTGGTGACCTTCCATCTTCTGTAATTCTCTAACCGTGATCCTTGGAGAAATGTTTGTCTCTCTTAACCTCCTGTTTATGGAAGAAATACACTTGCGTCCTCTTCCAGGCGGGTTAATTACAGCTCTGCTTGGTTTAAACTTCTTAATTATAGTGTGTAGGAGGAAATGAAAACTTTCAATCAAGTAGCTATTGTGTATAACCATTGTCTGATTTATGAAGATCAACACACTTTTGCCGTTGTTTATTTGTATATTCTTTACTCTTCCCAATGTCGATGAAGGACCAAGGGCATTTTGCCATCGTGTCACAGTTTATTTAAACCCACTGTTTAGTCCTTGAGCAAAAAGCTTAACCCTTGACTTCTCAGGTCAACTGTAAATGGTTTTGGATTAAAGGCTGTTTACTGTATGTCTGGATTGTTAAGGGTTAAGGGTTAAGGATCTTGACTAGTCATCAGAATGTTCTGAGTTTAAATCCCAACTGTTCCTGTTGGGCTCTTGACCAAGGTCCTTTAACTTCAGCTGCTCATCCCAACTGTAAATCACTCTGGATTAAAAATGTGAAATATACATCTGGATTGGATTTGGTTCTATGGTTGAGGCTACTGATGGTACTGAGATCAAGTCCCAGCTCTTCCAAGTTCCTACTAAACTTATCTTAACTACTTAAATATCGGCATGCAGTTCTGTCTCATATGTAAGATATGTAAATGATTACAGGTGTGGTCTGATTAGACACTGGGTCTGGCCACAAGAGGGCGTAAAATTAGCTGTTACTCTAACATCTCATCATATGTGCAGGACATCCTGCGGCCATGTCTTGCCTCTCATGGTAGGGCTTCCAACTGGCATTTTTCAGCAGGATAATGCTCGACCACACCCAGCAAGGGTTAACAAGGAATGTCTCTGCCAGATTGCAACACTTCCTTTGTCCTGCCCAGTCACCAGATTTATCGGCAATCGAGCATTTATGGGATCAGCTGGGATTGCAGCTTCAGAAACCTGCCAATGTGTAGGATCTACAGGCCCAGCTGCAACATCTGTGGGCAAATGTACCACAGGATACCATATGGAATCTGTATGCCTCAATGTCAACCGTATTTCATCTTGTATCCAAGTTAGAGGCAGCCTAACAGAGTAACTAGAGCCTCCTTTCAACTGTACAGTTTTCCCTAATAAAAGTATCACTGTTGTAGATCAGCAAACGTCTGAATATCAAAGAGCTGATTTTTATTACGTTATTTCCTCAAATCTTTGTAACTGTGAGGTAAATAAAATGATAAAACTACCCAAACCTTTGACAGGTATTATCGTCCTTTGCAAACTGATTATGGCTGGCTATTTAAGTGATTATTCAAGTGATTATGGCTGGCTATTTAGGCATTTTGTTAACCTGCTTTTTTGCTCATATAGTACACCCGGCATTCATATTTCCCAACACCATTTTCTCCGCGTTAACCACTTGAATGGCGAGCGTATCGCGTGTTCGCCCTCCCATACTGAAAGCAACATGTGACCTACCACAGTAATAATGAGAGCAGAAAGAAACCACCCGGGTGTATGGCAGTAATCGGAGCGAAGGCGCTCGCCACAGATCAGACCTCGTCTTCACATGTGGTCAGAAAGCACGCGCGTTTGGCCTAATAAGACATAATACCAGACTGACTCACATAAACACCGAGGGTCCTGCCCAAACCCACCAGTGGCAATCTGGGCGTATTTAACAGCAGCTGACCAAAGCCAACGTCAACAGCGGTTAACACTTCTCCTTAACTCTGGTTCTAATTGGTCCAAATGGGGCTCCCACAAGCCTCACGCTGCCTTCTGGGACTAGTCCCGCCTGCCAGTGCAAATAAACTGGCCTCCCAAGATGCTAAATATTTGCCCAATGGGGTTTTTCATCCCTAGGACAATGTGACATAAAAGGGATATATTATGTAAAACTCAATTTCGCAACGCTTGTGCACATACAATTGGGGATCTTGAGAGCCTACCAAACCACAAACTGTGAAATCAGCCAACCCCAGTCGTTTCTTTGTGGGCTGGCTAGGTCTGAAAAGATGGGATTCAACAAGACGTTCAGATCTGGCTCGGTTTCATAAGTTTCACGTCATTTAGAAGACACTCTTATCCAGAGCAACTTACAATTCATAGTCTCACAATCCAAGCTACCCAACAGAGGTAACTTGGCAGAGGTGGGATTTGAACCTAGGGCCTGCTGGTCCATAATCCAGTACCTCAACCTCTAGAACACCACAGTCACAAATAAGCTCGTTACAATTATAACACTCCTCACCCGATTAACTCCACCAAGCTATATGTCAAAGATAAGCACCACAACGACTTTGTTGTTGCTACACAAATTGGTGCTTATGATATTTGGGAATCCGAATCCGACAATACACATAAATACATTTCGGTAATTCCGATTTTTCCCGGGGCAAGCGATATGCAGTACGATACTCTCCTGCACTTTTCTGTGCTAGACGAATGCACTGTGCTGTTGTAGTACTCAAGTCTGGCCTTGGTTTCAATCTCATTTGGACTTGGTCTCATCACCATTTGCTTCCAAAAGTTAAATTGCTTCAGTTTGACTTCGACTATAACATAATACTAATGAATAACTAGATCTGCATTTCCAGAAGGATCTACAACAGTGCTTGAAATGCGGCAAGTAGAAAGAATATGGCTTGCCATGTGTGTCTCAATACTTCTGGACATGTTCGGGATGGTGTCTCAATACTTTTGGCCACATGCTGTTTATTTATTAATAACTATAATTATATGTATAATGAAGGTAAAGTGAATTGCAGTCTAATTTCATTTTCTTCTTTTTATTCTTGTATGACAAAAATCTTAATCTGGTCTCTGCCTGGTCTCGGCCACTTCCAGTCTTGGTCACGACACGGACTCTGCTCTAGCAGTCTTGACCCCAACACTAGTGATATAAGCGATGTAGGGAGTCACGTGCCGGGAGTGGTGAGCGCTGGGAAATGTGGTCGCGGTCATGTTTTTATCATGTGTACTTAAGGCCACGCTATGATGTATACAGTATACATTAAACTCCTTGGCTTATGACAAATCAACTCACGATGATTTTGTCAGAACGAATCTCCATCGACCCCAAATCTCAGTGGATCGAAGATCTGAGCGCAGGAATTTATAAAACCTGAAGGTTACACTGTTTGTTGAACCATTAGTTAAGCAGCACTGCAAACGCTACACCATTTATTACTAAAGAACAGATGCTCAAATTTGGACGTTCTGAAAAAGGCTGCTTAGACAGGGAGCGTGAGTAGCTATCCGAGCTACGTGGGATTTTGTTCAAAGCATGTCGCAGATTTTTCATTAAGACCTCAGGGAACTGTGTTGTGGAAAACGGGTGTAATATCTCACCTTTAACGAGGCGATTAGTTTGATTGATTCAAGACTCTTTGTTCTCACCTCCTGCTGAGCCTCATGCCTGTGTAGAGACAGTTCTCGGATCTGCTCGCTCAGTCTCTTTTCGGAGATCTCCCGTGAGCTCAGCGACTCCTCGAAGTGTGCACGTAGCTGCTGAAGCTCCGCCTGCAGGCTCGCCACAGAGTCCTACAGACAGAAGCCATGTGAAGATGAATCCCGGTGTTTGTTGCCATGGCTTTAGTGCAAAAAAAACCCCAAACCTTACAACTTACAATAAATCTTTTGTTCACGCTCTTATCCGCTTAATCCTGACCTGGGTCAGGGGAATTCCAGTGCCGAGCCGGCAGCACAGGGCGCAAGGCAGGAACAACCCTAGACAGGGAGCCAATCCATCCCACACTAAGGGCACTTTAGAAACACCAATTAACCTAACGCATGTCTTTGGATTGTGGGAGGAAACCAAAGCACCTGGAGTAAACCTACAAGATGAGAAGAACATGCAAACTCTACACAGAAAGGACCCAGACCGCTCCACCTGGGATTGAATCCGGGATCTTCTCGCTGTGAGGCGACAGAGCTACCCAAATCATCAAATGAACGAATCATTTTCTAAATCCGCTTAATCAGAGTCAGAGTTGCAGAGGGGCGTAGCCTCGTTTGATTGGTTAACCACTGTGCCACTGGCGCCGCCCACTTACGACAAACGATTTTTTACGAATGGAATAAATAGTAATCAGACCACCCTGGTAGTGTATTTGTGTAATGCATTGGCTAGCCACCATGGGGACCTGGGTTCGAGGCCTGATGGTGCCTTCCAGATGGGTCATGCATCACATGCAGGCACAATTGGCCGTGTCTGATGGAGGGGAGGCCGGTTGAAGAGATTATTTCCCAGCGCTGGAAGTACTGGTGCATCATTTTGGTCATGTTTATGCCTGGGCTTTGTGTTTTTCGGGTTGGGCCCCAGAGCCAGAGTGGCCCTGACCAGGAAAAGCAAAATCATAATGTAAAAAAAAATCTTTCATCATTCATCTTCCAGTTTTCCACAAGTACAGAGTCAAGTCCCTCAGCACAAAAAGCATAACGATCCATAAAGATCTATAGCTAGAATCCACTGAAGCTGTTTTATTAACCAGCTTTAATGAGTAGTTTCAGAGTTACAGGGAATTAGTTCCTTTCTTGTCAATAAAGTTTTATTGGTTATACTTGACACACGACCCGTATCTGAACCACTCCAATATTTCCGGAGGTTAGAGGGTTAAACCAGATTACAGAGCTGTGTTTGTGAGTATCAGCTCCTTATATCCTTAATCTCTGTACCTTATCCTGTTCCTGTTTGCTGAGGAAGTCTCGGCGCATGCGTTCCGTCTCCAGAGCTTTAGCCTCCAGGTCCTGCTCTAGTGTGAGAACCCGGTCAGCCAGAGCAGATTTTTCAGCTTCTTTCTCCAACAGGGCCTGTGACAATATTAAAATGATAAACATGCACATTTTAAAGACAGTAAGCTGCAAGATCAAGCATAATTATCATAAGAAGAAAGGAAATCTAAAAAAAAAAAAATAAATAAATAAAATAAAATAAAATAAATCACCAATTTACTGCCCACTGCCTAACATTAATCAAACAATGTCAACAACAAATGTAACAAAAGCAACAACTAATCATGATGACAATAACACACTGACAACACCAATACAAACAACAACACTGGCGTTTACAATGATAATGACACAACAAAAATGACAGCGATAATCATGACAACAAGATTAACAATAAAGAGCATAACAATAGCAAAAACAACAACAAACACAATAACAATAAATATAGAAATAGCTAAATAAATAACAACAATAGTTATATATTAATAAAAAAATAATAATAATACGAACAATATTAACAATAATTACAACAATAATATTAACAATAATAATATTAACAACAATAACAGCAACAACAATAGCAATAATAATAATAAATAATATTTTACAATAAACACTGTACTACTACTACTACTACGACTAATAATAATTATTGTTATTATTATTATTATTATTATTATTATTATTATTACAAAAGAGACTAAAAGTAATATTAAGAATAATACAAATAGTAATATTTACATTAAACACTATACTACTACTATTACTACTACCAATAATAATAATATTATCAACACCAATAATAATAATAATAATAATAACAACAACATTTTACAATAACCACTATAATAATAATAATAATAATAATAATAATAATAATATTAACACAAATAATAATAATAATAATAATAATAATAATAATATTTTCCAATAAGCACTATAATAATAATAATAATAATAATAATAATAATAATAATAATAATAATAGTAATAATAATAATAAATTATTATTATTAGAATTACAAAAAACACTAAAAATAATATTAAGAATAATACAAATAGCAATATTTATATTAAACACTATACTGCTACTACTACTACTAATATTAATAATAATATTTACAATAAACACTATAATACAATTTCTCTCTGGATTAATACATTTACCTTTACAGCATTTAGCAGACCTTATCCAGAGCGATTTACAGTTGGTACAGTCTTACAATCCAAGCAATTGTGGGTTAAGGCTCTTGCTCAAGGACCCAACAGTGGCAGCTTGGCAGAGGTGCGATTTGAACCCTGACCTTCTGGTCCACAGTCCAATACCTTACCCACTAGGCTACCACAGTCCCTAATACAGTTCTATCTATCTACACTACTACTACTACTACTAATAAAGCTCTGACCTGTTGTTTGAGGCTTTCGGCCTGTAACAGGCTTTCTGTGCAGTGCTGCTGCTGTTTGCTCAGCTGTTCCTGCAGCTGCTGCAGTTCTCTCCGGTTGCGCAGACGGAGTTCCTCACATTCAGAGCGCAGCTTCTCCTCGACCTGCTGCTTTTGCGCAGTCAGAGTTAGACATACGCGTTCCTGATACAGAGCAAAACGACACTCAGGAACCAAAATACAACAAAGTCTATATTTAAAAAAATGTAGAGTGTCACTGCTCTAACACACCAGATTCAGCTTAACGATCCAAAGCAGTTATAACACGGGATCATTATGACCATCTGATCAGCAAACACTGTTGGGTTCCACATGTCAAACTCACCTCCACATTAATTTCCAGACCCAGGGTTTCCCAGCAGAAGATTACCCATAGCATCACGCTGCCTCCACTGGATTTATTTTATTCTCCATAATTATGTCCCATAATAAAGTTATTAAAATAATTCTATATGAATGTACAGTGGTGCTTGAACGTTTGGGAACCCTTTAGAATTTTCTATATTTGTGCATAAATATGACCTAAAACATCATCAGATTTTCACACAAGCCCTAAAAGTAGATAAAGAGAACCCAGTTAAACAAATGAGACAAAATATTATACTTGGTCATTTATTTATTGAGGAAAATGATCCAATATTACATATTAGTGAGTGGCAAAAGTATGTGACCCTTTTGCTTTCAGTATCTGGTGTGACCCCCCTGTGCAGCAATAACTGCAGCTAAACGTTTCCTGTAGCTGTTGATCAGTCCTGCACACCGGCTTGGAGGAATTGTAGCCCATTCCTCTGTACAGAACAGCTTCAGCTCTGGGATGTTGGTGGGTTTCCTCACATTAGCTGCTCGCTTCAGGTCCTTCCACAACATTTCCATTGGATTAAGGTCAGGACTTTGACTTGGCCATTCCAAAAACATGAACTTTATTCCTCTTTAATCATTCTTTGGTAGAACGGCTTTGTGTGCTTAGGGTCGTTGTCTTGCTGAATGACCCAACCTTCTCTTGAGATTCAGTTCATGGACAGATGTCCTGACATTTTCCTTTAGAATTCTCTGATATCATTCAGAATTCATTGTTCCATCAATGATGGTAAGCCGTCCTGCCCAGATGCAGCAAAAAACATGATCAAACCATGATACTACCGACCACCACCATTGTGTTCACAGATGGGATAAGGTTCTTATGCTGGAATGCAGTGTTTTTTCCTTTCTCCAAACATAACGCTTTTTCTCTTTAAAACCAAAAGTTCTATTTTGGTCTCATCCGTCCACAAAACATTCTTCCAATAGCCTTCTGGCTCGTCCACGTGATCTTTAGCAAACTGAACTGCCGACGAGCAGCAATGTTCTTTTTTGGAGAGCAGTGGCTTTCCTCCTTGCAACCCTGCCATGCACACCATTGTGTGTTCAGTGTTCTTCTGATGGTGGACTCATGAACATTAACATTAGCCAATGTGAGAGAGGCCTTCAGTTGCTTAGAAGTTAACCCTGGAGTTCTTTGTGACCTCACCAACTATTACACGCCTTGCTCTTGGAGTGATCTTTGTTGGTCGACCACTCCTGGGAAGGGTAACAATGGTCTTGAATTTCCTCCATTTGTACACAATCTGTCTGACTGTAGATTGGTGGAGTCCAAACTCTTTAGAGATGGGTTTGTAACCTTTTCCAGCCTGATGAGCATCAACAACTCTTTTTCTGAGGTCCTCAGAAATCTCCTTTGTTCGTGCCATGATACACTTCCACAAACATGTGTTGTGAAGAGCAGACTTTTATACATTTTAAAGTGTAATATTTGTGTTTTGTTTAACTGGGTTCTCTTTATCTACTTTTGGGACTTGTGTGAAAATCTGATGATGTTTTAGGTCATATTTATGCAGAAATCTAGAAAATTCTAAAGGTTTCACAAACTTTCAGGCACCACTGTAAATCATAACCATAGGCGTAACTAACTGCATGTTCACCATGTGTTCTGAAGGCAAATGGGGCAAGATGGACCTAATAAAGTGGTTGGTGACTAAACGATGCAGTGTTACCTTGTCGTTGCGCTCAGCTTCCAGTTGTTCCCGTTGAGCTTGCTGAGCAGCGGTGAGGCTGCGCTGGTTGTTCTCTTCCACCTGAGCTAACTTAACCTCCAGAGCCTGTCTCTCCTGAAGAGCCTGTACCATGTGCAGCTCCAGGTCACTCTGGACACGAGAACGTTCACCTGTGCACAATTTACACAAACTGCTTCAGAGGAAACGGGTCTAAATCCGGAACGTTCCTCAGGTTCACCTTGCTGGAAGCGTCCAAAATGCAAGCACTGACCTGAACAAACGTTGCGCAACACGCACTATTCTGACAGGTGATTAGTGTTTAATTTAGATCTATCTGCGCGGGAACTGCGCTCGAGGACAAAGCCTGCAGGCCAGCTGTTTTTAAGCTCTGCTTTCCTGAAATATTTCTCTGATCTGAAATAGATCTGAAATATGGGCCTTGCGGGGGCCATTTTTTGAGAGCCGGGGCCCCGCGGAGGAGATACTCACGTGTCAGAACCTCATTAGCCTGTTGTAAGCTTCCTTTCTCACCCTCCAGCCGAGTCCGATCGGCCTCCAGAGAGGAGATCAGCTCCTGTCCGTCAAACAGAGCTGACTCGAGAGATTCCCAGTCGACTCTGAGAGAGAGAAAGACAAATGTTGAAGAACTCGAGGCTTGACACTGATTCGCATTCGCTATCCAGGTTTTCGGTATCTGAAGCATATGTGCGATTAGCACAGCAATCGTTTCAACATTTCAGAGCGCATGGCCTTTTTCAAACTGGATGCAGACATGCAATTAATCCTGCGCATTGTTGCTGAATCAAATCCACACGCCAGAGGTGACAGAAGTACACAAGTTCTTCATTGGAGTAAAAGTACTACTAATCAATAAAATATTGTACTCAAATAAACACTGAAGTATGGTTTATATATATTTTATTCAAGCAGAAGTACGCAAGTGCTGTACATGCTACTAAATATACTTAAAGTAACCAACTAACTCCTAAATCAGGATGTCTTTTATTGGGGGTAAGGGGTACAGATCCATGACACTGAGGGTACATCATGGTTTGTCCTACAACTACATGAATCATCTGCAAAAATCATACAAGTACCATTATCATCTTTAGCTAGAGAGCTATTTGAACTAGAGACTGTTGAAACTTTTTTGTGTTTTCTCATGATGTGTTATTTGTACCAAGCTGTCAATGGTGTTTCTAAGTGTAGGTACCTGTCCTATTGCAAGTAGTACTCCTTTGTTTGTATATTCTCTCTAACCTCTACAGTGGGACAAAAAAGTATTTAGTCAGTCACTGATTGTGCAAGTTCTCCTACTTAGAAAGATGAGAGAGGTCTGTAATTTTCATCATAGCTACACTTCAACTATGAGAGACAAAATGAGCAAAAAAATTCCAGGAAATCACATTGTAGGATTTTTAAAGAATTTAATTGTGAATTATGGTGGAAAATAAGTATTTGGTCAATAACAAAAATTCAACTCAATACTTTGTAACATAACCTTTGTTGGCAATGACAGAGGTCAAACGGTTCCTGTAAGTCTTCACCAGGTTGGCACACACTGTAGCTGGTATTTTGGCCCATTCCTCCATGCAGATCTCCTTTAGAGCAGTGATGTTTTGAGGCAACATGGACTTTCAACTTCCTCCACAAATATTTTCTATGGGGCTGAGGTCTGGAGACTGGCTAGACCACTCCAGGACCTTGAAATGCTTTTTATGGAGCCACTCCTTCGTTGCCCAAGCGCTGTGTTTGGGATCATTGTCATGCTGGAAGCCCCAGCCATGTTCCATCTTCAATGCTCTCACTGATGGAAGGAGGTTTTGGCTTAAAATCTCACGATACATTGCCCTGTTCATTCTTCCCTTAACACGGATCAGTCGTCCTGTCCCCTCTGCAGAAAAACAGCCCCAAAGCATGATGTTTCCACCCCCATGCTTCACTGTAGGTATGGTGCAACTCAGCATTCTTCTTCCTCCAAACACGACGAGCTGAGTTTTTACCAAAAACTCTCTCATAGTTGAAGTGTAGCTATGATGAAAATTACAGACCTATCTCATCTTTCTAAGTAGGAGAACTTGCACAATCAGTGGCTGACTAAATACTTTTTTGACTCACTGTAACTATATAAACTGGTTCACATCCACTCTTGGAGTCTCTGTTTTATCTGGCTGATCTTCTGTGTTGTTCCTAATACTGTCTGTCAATGCATTTTCAGCTTCCGTCAAACAAAAGTATCAGGTCCATCATTCCATCCTCTTAAGCGTTATGGCTTTAACATATACAGGGTCATAGTCGTACATTAGTTTATTTTCTGTAATTATTTTCAATTTATATCAATTAGAAATGCATTAGGGTGGTAGGGAAGCTCTATATATGGTAGTCAAGTCCAATTTATTTATATAGCGCTTTTTTGCAGCACAGCATTGTCTCAAAGCAGCTTTATAAATCTATCTCACAAAGCCCTAGTTGAGCAAGCCTGAGGCGACAGTGGCAAAGAAAAATTCCCCAAACGTTACAGGGAAGAAACCTTTGGAGGACCAAGACTCAAATAGGGACCCGACCTCCTTGGGTAGCCTGGATGTTGCATATAAGAATTAGACAATATATAGATGGTAGTGTCCACTCATGTTTTCAGCGGTATGTCAATATACAGTATATATATTATATAGGGTGCCTGTGATTGAGATTTTAAAAACTCCTGCATCTGCATGACGATGAAATTTCCACAGAATTGGGCACTTTTACCTGCAGTGTGAACACAGCCTTAGTCTTAACTGAGGTGTTACTACTTTGAAGTTGCAGCTTTGACTCGGTCTCTTAATAGAAAGTTTGCTCTTGACCCCGACTCCTCCAGTCAGGTCTTGGTTCAAACTTGACTGCTTCAAAGTCTTGCTCTTGGACTAACTACAGAGTCTGTGGTACTCACGCTAATAATAATTACCCAGCTAAAACCTTTAGAAATAAGGTCACAAATGTTACCAGTGTGAGAATGTAAGGGCGAGTCACAAAAAGTGTTAAAGAACGAAGCATTTTGGCGGCACAGACTTCATCAGAACTTGTGTCTGTTTGATCTTTAAAGTTTTTAAGACAGTCCTGTGTTTTGTGGAATCCTGTTGCTGCATCTGACCGCTGTAATACAGTCAGCCTAGTTATGTTTGTGTAGATGTCTCATGGGTTGTATATAAAGAGAACAATAGGTGGCCAAGAATAGATCCTTGTGGGACACCATAATGTACTCTTTTTGGCTTTGAAAAATCAAAGGTAATTTTGGAGTAAACATCTTTTCTGTTGTTTTCTCAGCAGAGGGGAAATGCGTTGAGACAGTGATAATCATACGGATGTCTAAGACGGACAGCAGAAAGCACGCCCGACCCCATCTCAGAGCTCAACTGAGGATGCTTATGGTCATTAAGAAGAGTTTAATGACTAAAAGGCCTCATTGATGAGCACCCAAATTCCTGCTGTAAAACATAGGTCCTTAACATCACCTGCCAGTCCCAGAGTCCAATACAAACACAGACACTCACTTACAAATCCACAAACACACTCACCGGAGAGCCGCCAGCTCTTGGGCGAGTGCCTTGGCTTTCCTCTGTTCTGTGGTGAGCTGGACGTTCAGTGTGGCTTTATCCTTCGCCAGCTCGTCTCTCTCTCGGCCTGTCTTCTGCAGCAAGGAAGTCTGGAGCTCGGCTTCTTTACGACAAGCGCCAAGCTGCTCCAGAGCCACCTGCTTCTGCTTACTGGCCTACATGTACCACATAGAGATAGGTAGATACAGGACTCTGAAAGCTCAGTCAAAATGAGTTTATCTTTACAGCATCGCTCATCCATGTACAATGACGTGGTACGATTCAAGCAGTTGAGGGTTCAGAGTCTTGCTCAAGGGCCCAACAGTGGCAGCTTGGCAGCACTGAACCCTCCATCTTCTGATCCACGTACATAAACACAACCCAGAATAACACAACAAAACTGGTGGCTAAACCTTACACTTGGGGATTCCTTACATGAAGGACATGAGCGTATTTACAAAATGTGTAAATACCACAAATAATACCACAGACAGCAGTGGCTCAGTGGTATTCAGAAGCCTGTGAGTTTAATTCATTATGCCACTGCTGAGCTCATAAACAACCCTAGCCCTCAAATCCAAAGCTAAACTGGATATAACCATCTGCTCCCTGCTCTAAAACTGCAGGTATAAATAAAGAATGCTGATCTTATTAGCAGTGGTTAAATAGAAGGTTATAAAGTATATGTGTGTAGGGAAAAGGCCTCCCGTTACTTGCTTAAGATTCATTTTTATAATCGTTTGAGATGCATTTTCAAAATCATTTGGGATTCGTTCTCATAATCGTTTGAGACTCATTTTCAAAACCGTTTGGGATTCATTTTACAAAATTGTTTGAGACTGTGACACTGGCTTAGGGATAGGAGACACACGAGGGGAGTCGATCAGACCAAAGTTGGCGTTTAATAGAAAAACCTGACAACAGAAATGAACACAACGAACCCAGGACAGAAAATGGACGAGATGAGGAAATACCCGAGGCGATAGGGAGAGAGGAGAGACGGAATAGAAGATAGAGATGAATTAAAACTAGGTAAGAGAAGCGATAAGTAGGGGCTTAGAAACGAGGTAGAGAGCACAAGACTTAGCGAAGAGAGTGGGGAGCAAGAGGGTATAAATATGAGAAGAGAAAGGACTGCAAGATTAGAAACACGTGTAGATGATAGAAAGTTGGAGAGAGAGAACATGGTAGAAGGTGGGGGAGGTGTGCCGGTGTGACTGCAGGTGTGACAGCTACTCTCTTCCCCACAGAGTCTGAGACTGTGCTAAGACTATAATAATGGCCCCTTTGAGTCTTTGTGGGATCTGGTGGTTTCCTCTTGGGACAACAACTGGGAGGATTCCGGTAAGCCCCAACCTGCTGTGGAATGGGTGCCGCCAAGGCTGTCCCAGGATCGGATGATGTCGTGACGCTGTCCAGAGCGAAAGTGTGCATGTTGAACTCTGGAACCGAGGTTGTCGGGACTGTGGTAGCCTACCGGTTAAGGTACTGGACTCTGGACCAGAAGGTTCAGGGTTCAAATCCCACTGTTGGGTCCTTGAGCAAGGCTCTTAACCCACAATTGCTTGGATTGTAAGACTGTACCAATTGTAAGTCGCTCTGGATAAGGGCGTCTGCTAAATGCTGTAAATGTAAATGACATGACCAGCTCTGGAACAGCCCACCTCCTGACTGGCTCTGGGACAATAGTCAACCTGACTGATTCTGGAAGGATGTTCGACTTGGCTGGCAACAGGAAACGACTTTGCTTGCTCTGGGAAGGAAGATGACTTGGTTGGCTCTGGGATGGGAGACAACTTAGCTGGCTCTGGGATGGGAGATGGCCTGGCTGGCTCTGGGACAGGAGATGATGGGACAGACACTGGGACGGACGGCTTTGGGACAGGCACCAGGACGGATGGCTTTGGGACAGGCACCAAAACGGACAGCTATTCGGGACAGCCATCGGGACAGATGGCTTCGAAACAGGTGCCGGGACGGACAGCCTTGGAACAGGCTCTGGAACAGACGGCTTTGGGACGGCTCTGGTAAGGAAGACCTCGGGACAGGCACAGAAACAGAGGGCTTCCAGACAGGCACTGGAACGGATGCCCTCAGGACAGGCACTAGACAGGCACCGGAACAGACAGCCTTCGGTACCGGACTGGAGTCTGATAAAGGACCTGCCATTTATGAGGAAATACTGGCAAACAAAATGAACACAACAAACCATGGACAGAAAACGGACAGGATGAGGAAATACCCGAGCCAATAGGGAGAGAGGAGAGACGGAATTGAAGATAGAGATGAATCGAAACTAGGTAAGAGAAGCGATAAGCTGGGCTAGAAACGAGACATGTGATGCGATAAGTAAGGGCTTAGAACCGAGGTAGAGAGCAAGAGGGTATAAATAGAAGAAGAGAAAGGACTAGAAGATTAGAAACAGGTGTAGATGATAGAAAGTTGGAGATGGAGAACGTGGTAGAAGGTGGGCGAGGTGCGCTGGTGTGACAGAGACTCGTTTTCATAAATGTTTGTGATTCATTTTCAAAATCGTTTGAGATTAATTTTAAAAATCAAACAAATATGCAAACAATCAAATAAAATCAATTGAGACTCATTTTCATACTTGTTTTCATAACTCTGATAATCATTTTCAAATTCATAAGACTCATTGTCATATTTGTTTGAGCCTTCTTTTCATACTTGTTTTCATTTTCATTTGACTCTCATTTCCATACTTATTTTTGATGCTCAGTGCATCACCTTAATGGTATTACCATTCTAGAGGTAATGCTAGAAACAGAAAGGGGTTTGGTATGTTCTCCTCATGTCTGTGTGTGCTGCCTCCCGCCCTGCTCAGGGTTTAACTCTGTGATATTCCCAGTATACAGAACACTGACTGGAAGTAAGGATTGAACCTTGGACCCTGGAATTGTGCGCCCCTCTGCAGAACCCCACCCGCAGCAGGGACCCTCCAGGCAGGGGGAGAGGGAGGTTTCTGCCCAGCCAGCGAGCCTGTGCGTGGGTCCGACCCGGGTTCAGAGCTCTCAAAATCTCCGCTCCTCGAAAACCCGACGGCACCCCTCTGCAGAACCTCACCTGCAGCAAGGACCCACCAGGCAGGGGGAGAGGGAGGGGATTTTCCTTTCCCTACCCTTAGCTTACTGCTCTTTTCCCAACATTCTGTCTGTAATATCAATCTGTGCTGTCCTTTTTCACACTTCAGCACCTCACTGCTCTCTCCCTCCAAATCCTAAGAGGTTCATAAAACACAAACTCGAGCCAAGACTCATACTGCAACTCTCAGAGAGCAAGGTGTTCTGCGGCGTGGCAGACGAGTCCAAAATCTCCCCCCGGCTTTATAACGCGACAGGGAGACTGGTCGGGTTGCAGCTGAGGGCCGTGAATCACCCCACACACCCAGGTGCAGGACAGCGGGAGGAGGCCGACCTGGGCGAGCTGCTCCAGCGCTGAGCTCTTCTCCTTCTGCACAGCGCTCAGCTCGGCGTCCAGGCTCCCTCGGGCGTCCTGCAGGTGAACGTGTGTGGCCTCCAGAGCTCGCTTTTCAGCCATCACGTCCACCAGCTCCTGCTGCACACGTGCAAGCTCCTCTCTGGCCGTGGCTCGCTCCAGCTCCGCCTCTCGCTTCCGCTCGCTAAGCTCCGCCTTCTCTGATTCCACCTTAGGAGAAAATGCCAGAATATTTGGTGTGTATCGTTTGCTTGCCTGGAGCTAACGCATCGTTGCAGGTCTGTGCAATCAAATAAAACATATAAAGACTTTGAGTTTGAGCACCCGACATATTTCAACACATTTTAATGCACAAGTACACTCATGTTCTATATCATTTCATCCGATACACTAAACCCAGTATGGTTAGTCAAGTCAAGTCAAGTCAGATTTATTTATATAGCGCTTTTTACAATGGAGCATTGTCTCAAAGCAACTTTACAAGTTTAGATTATCTCCTAATAACTACGTCCAATCCCAAATTGAGCGAGCCTAGGGCGACAGTGGCAAGGAAAAACTCCCTAGTTCTAGGAAGAAACCTTGGGAGGACCAAGACTCAAAAAGGGACCCAACCTCCTTGGGCGGCGTAGATGATAAATCTAAGGGCGAACTAAAGTCATGGAGTCAAAGTTCGAATAGAATGTGAAGTATGCACATCGACATTAAGTGGCCGGGGTATGATGATAAATCTAAGAGCGAACTAAAAGTCATGGAGTCATGCTCGAATAAAATGTGAATTATGCACAGTGGAGCTCCATCAGATGTACATCATGTGTGGGGCCGGAACTGCCGGAACACAGCTCGGAGAGAAAACAGAAAATGTAAATTAGTTATTGATTAAGAGCACAGTGTCTATTAACAATCACTGATGCCATGTCAATCACTGATGCCAAGTGTAGCATGAGACCCCGGCAGCATTAGCTATAGCAGCATAGCTAGAAAGCTAGAAAGAGGAGAAACTGGAAGGAAAACACAGCCAAGAGGGATCACATGAGACATTGGCAACCCCACGAGCGGCAGAAGACAGCAACCCAACGTCTCTGATCACCATAAGACTCTTTTATGACTATGAACCCCCAGCTCTGCCCTTATTCTAAGGCAAGGTTGCATGAGTCAAGATCACGAGGACCCAAGCCTAGTTCAGCCAGACCGCCCCCACCCGACACTCCCCGGCTAGCGGACAAGGCAGGCAGGCCCAGAACATGACTTCAGACTCCGGCCTCAGCAACCCAAACCATGCAACCTGGTCTAAATCTAGTCAAAAGCCTGCGTAAATAAGTATGTCTTTAGCCTAGACTTAAAACTTTGGAGGGTGTCTGAATTCTCGAACGAAAGTGGGAAGTTTATTTCCATAGTTGGGGGGCCATGTATGAGAAAGCCTTTCCCCCTGCTGTGACTTTTTTTATTCTAGGAACTAAAAGAAGTCCTGCACCCTGCGAGCGAAAGTAGACGAGTTGGATTGTAAAACTCTAAGAGGTCACTCAGATAATGTGGGGCCAGGCCATGTAGAGCTTTATAAGTTATAAGAAGTATTTTGTAATCAATGCGAAATTTGACTGGTAACCAGTGCAGTGATGATAGAACAGGAGTGATATGATCAAATTTTCTAGTTCGAGTTAGCACTCGGGCAGCTGCATTCTGAACTAACTGAAGTTTATTTATAGATTTACTAGAGCATCCAGTAAGTAAGGCGTTACAGTAATCCAACCTTGAGGTTATAAACGCATGAACAAGTTTTTCTGCATCATTAAAAGAGAGGATATTTCTAAGTTTAGCGATATTACGTAATTGAAAGAAAGCAAGTTAGTCAAGTCTTAATCAATTTTAGGACCCGTTAAGTCTCTAAGGGAGTTATTTATTTATTTATTATTTATTTTTACATCTACAGGACTGTATTCTTAGTGCAAATAAGTCTCTATGGGTCCTAAAAAGGTTTGTATTGACTGCCAACCAAAAGGGAAACATGAACTTAATTCTCTGGAACACAGTGAGCTTAGCAGCTATGCTAGTGCTATGAGTTCAGCAATAGAGTACGTATTTTGTTTTTACTTTTCACTTTCAGTCCATTAATCACTAAATCACATGAGATTTTTCAACACTTTCTTATAAAAACAAGCTTTGTGTTAATGATTTTGACCAACTGTAGGCTAATGTAAGTGTTTTAAACAATAACTTGTCAGTAAGATGTGAGATGGTCAAACTCTCTGTGCTTATTTGGCTTGTGATTTCTGCCCAAGGGCTGCCACTACATGGAAACTGACAGGAAAAAACGTTTTATATTGCATTTTATATATAATTTGGGTTTACATCACCTACATTTGTGTATTGAGGATACACAGAAACATTTGCTCCCTGTGACACTGGGACTTCCCTCCCTGTGCTACCCTCAGGATAATGAAGCTTAAGCTGATGTGTGTGATGCAGATGTCAGTGTTGGATGTTTCAGACCTGTAGCAGCACACGGTTCAGCTCGACCTTGTCCTTGGCCAGGCCTTCGCTCAGAGCGCCCAGCTTGGCGAGGGAGTCTCGGAGAGCGGCCTCGTCACTCTGAAGCTTGGAAAGTGCCAGCTGCTGCTCTGCGTTCTGCGATTCTGCCTGCAAAGAAAAAACAAAAAAACAATTACAGCAATTAGCAATCAAATTGAGAAAGAATGAAAAAATGAAATAAATTACAGAAAGTTCCAAATGGTATTTGGTAAGTTCTCTTTCTGCTGTAACGAGAGCGTGGACTGCATGTTATCCAGCATGATTTTATAATATCATAACACAAAGAGTGACGTTACGACTTCACTTTGTCTGGCTTCAAGTGCCCCCATAAATGCTCTACAAGGGTTAAGTCAGGTGAATGTGGAAGACAATCCATGATAGTCAGCACTCTCTGATCTTTTGAGGTGCATTTTGTCACCGTCTCGCTGAAGCACCGTCCAATGACCATCCAATCAGCATTTGTTAACTTTAACAATCAAGGAATAGGAAATAAAAAGTCCTTTATAATGGGACGCCGTTTCGTAAAAAAGTTTGCAATCTTCTTTAACTACAAGCACCGTGCCGCTTCACCTACATATGGACAGTGTGGAGTGCCGCAGTGATGGTTGATCCCATCTGCACACAGGATCTTTGGAGCTTACCAAGGCCCTTCTCCCCTGAGTACTTAGTTTGATCGGGCAGCCGTGGTTGAGAGTGTGGTTGTTCCAAACTTCTTCCACTTAAGAATTATGGAGGTCCGAACCGCAGAAATGTTTTGTAGCCTTTAATTAAGTCCAGAATGATACTTATTCTCTCTCATGACATTTACAGCATTTAGCAGACGTACTTATCCAGAGCGACTTACAATTGATACAATTTTACAACCCAAGCAATTGTGGGTTAAGGGTCTTGCTCAAGGACCCAACAGTGGCAGAACCCTGGACCTTCTGGTTCATAGTACAGTACCTTAACTGCTAGGCTACCACAGTCCCACAGAGTCTTTATGGGTTATTGAGTGCAGAATAATGGGGGAGAACTTGAATTTTATTTTATTGTATCACAAGTGCTCGACCTAGAAGTGCCGAGAGCGGGTCATGTGACCACTGTGGCTGCCTACTTGTAGTGTCGGGCTGGATTTACCCACGTAAAGGTTTAAAGTGTTTAAAAGGTGATACTGCATTACCTGTTCTGGAAATTAGTGTTTCTTTAACAGGACTCATTCCCTCTTGGTTGTGTGCAGCCAGCGAGGTGCTTATTTATATTTATATTCCAGAGTGCGCGTTTATATTTTGGTTCGACAGTGTACAGTATTGTTAGTATGTGCCTGTAACTGGAGAACCACGGTGTTGTGTATTTCCTGGAGGGAGAGATGTGCAGAACAGTTTAGGATTTGGATGCTGTGTAGATGGTAGCGTTCCATTCATTATTTCAGCTGTTTCTCTGACACCTTTATGTATCATTTGCACGCTTTAGATTTACATTACAATAGCATAAAAAGACTGTGCAACCATGGTAATGTTCGGTCAATGTCCGACCTGTTTCACGGGGTCCTTATTGACAAAGATCCAAGCGAGCATTTCACTCACGCGCTCAGACTTTTGTCACCCATTGTACTGTACGTCTTCGGATTTAGATCTTCAAACAGGAACATTCTGCATGAGCGTGACCTAATATACTGCCGGCTTAGCACATTTACCTCCCCTGCTGCCTCACTTCGACTCACCACACACATCTTTCTCATCTGCATTCAATCCCACCAGCATTTTACAGTACCACTACCTGGGGCTTTTAATCCCACACCCCCCTGAGAGAGAGTTATATGGGCTCACAGGGAATCTAAACATCTCTGAAACGGCACGGAAACATCAAACACTGGGAATAAGTGGAACGTCGTGGCCAATCGGAGATCGGAACGAACAATACTGACGGTAATTCAACACCGGAGGTTTTTGACAGAAACCGATGTAAGGTCATGAGGACAGTTTTATGAGAGCAGTACAGGTGAGAACAGTTACGATACGAGCTCTGCACACATGCCGGCGCGCTTAATGGAGATGAGTAAGTGTGCACACCAATAATCTGGTACGTGTGTGGTGTGTTTACGCATCTGTACAACATAGCGCAGCGAGGCAGCAATTTAGGGTTGAGATTAGCATGTTCTCCACATGTTCACGTGGATTCGTACATAAAAGCGTAAGTCAGTTGGCCAGGGGCATCCAAACTTTGCACGCTTCGCTGATTTTTTGATTACATTTGAAAATATATTGCAATCAAAAACCAAATCTAAAACATTGGTATGGCTATACTACTACTACTACTACTACTACTACTAATAATAATAATAATCTATTTATCCATTTAAAACGTCTCAGCTGTGACTTGGTTGCAGGTATGAGCTGAAGGTGAGTGCCATAGACAACCACAGCCTTGCGGTGATGCAGTTTTGGTGTGAAGAAGCCGTGCTGATATTTTTGATAACACTTCTCAACCGATCAGATTGTGAGGTCGGAATTCACTGTTGTACAATACTCAATAAATGACATAAGATATTTGATACTTTTTCTAAAATTAGCTTTGTGTTAATGATTGTGGACAACTGTAGGTTAATGTAAGTGTTTTCAGCATGTGTAAGGTAGCTACGCTGTGATATATAGCAAGGGTGTCCCAAAGTCCGGCCCTAGGGCCAAATGCAGCCCCCGGACAGATTGTAAGTGGCACTATCGCACTTAAGAATACATTATTAGTGGCATAAAAATACAACCTACATAAGAAATACTGACGGAAGACACTTGTCATGTTTTAAACATGAAGATTGGGTATTTTCCACTATTTTGATACTCTGCGGCAGATATTGGGCTAAAATGACATGATATGATTCAAACCTGTCCCCCTTTGAAACAACGTTTATATATGTTTTGCTCCTTGGTTTAAGATAAATTCACCTTATGATGGGTTTATTGGAACATAACATTATTTCTCTGGAGCGATAATGACTGAGCTATAATGATTTCTGAGGAAGGTCCCGGGTTCCTGAAAATGCCTTGGTGTGTGTGTAGCTTGTCTTGCTACTTGTGAGGACCAAATGTCCTTACAATGACAGGAAAACCTGGAATTTCCACTTGTGAGATCCGTTTTGTTGGTCCTCACTTCTTTAGTTGCTTTTTTACAAAAATGGAACTTTATTTGAAAAACTAAAAGAGCCAAAAGACTCGCTATAGGTTACTGAGGTTAAGGTTAGGGGAAGATGTGGCAAGTGTGTGTGTGTGTGTGTGTGTGTGTGTGCAGAACCTTAGATAAAGCACGTGCAAGGCTGCTCTTCTCGTCCTCCAGAACTTCTTTCTGCAGTGTAACTTGACTCAGAGCCTCTTTTAAAACCACCAGCTCTTTGCGAACACCTGAGTGCTTAGCCTCCAGCTGTTCCATAGTTCGCTGCCTACAGAGTGCGTACACACACACACACACACACACACACACACACACACACACACACACACACACGACTGCATGCTAAGAAACAAAATATAGCACAAGATGTTGCAGAGTCAGAGCCAAACCACATGTAAATGTAGGCAAACACTGACAAACATTCACACAATTCCACACACACACACACACAAACACACACATCTTCACTTTCAGCCACAAAACCCTTACTGTAAACACAACCTAGTCCTTCTTCTGAGTCAAAGGTCACACAGGATCATCTTTCTACCCCTTTTACAGAGCTCGTGTCCTGAATCTTAAAAAGACACATGTTAAAGCAAACTCCAGCATTTTCCTCAAAGTTTCCCAGTCTCTATTTCCAGTGTGTGTGTGTGTGTGTGTGTGTGTGGGTATGTGTGTGTGTGTGTGTGTGTGTGTGTGTGTGTGTGTGTGTGAGATACCAGGAGTAAGAAGTTTGACATGTTTTCCTTCGCTAAGGATGTTTGTTACGTTCAGGCAGTAAACATTTACAATGCAAGAGTCTGCCCACAAGATACATGTTTACTTTAGTTTTCTAAATGCAGAAGTTCTGCACAGATCTAAAATATGACGGTGGTTTGTCACAGCTTTTGTTCAAGGATCAGGAAACTTTTGCATAAAACTGCAAGCAGGGATGTATTTTCAAAAGCAAAGTATCTGAGACAACGTTCTTTGGACTAGTGAGGGAAAACATCTGACCTTTCTGATTGGTGGAAAGAAGAAACTGTGCATCATCAAAATAACCTCAACTGTGAAGCATGATGGAGGAGGTTTGGGACTGCGGAAAAGCTGGTGATGGTTGAAATGATTTATTCAGACTGTATTAAGAAATAGTACAGGAGAATATCAGTGCTGTATCACCTCGAGCTTAATCACTGTTGGACAACGACACGAATAAACCAACAATAGAAGAGTTTAAAAAGATTGTAAGGTTATAATGAAGTTAGTCTCATATATACTTAGATCAGGGCCAATTTATCGTACAATGAAGATAGTGCATGCCTGTGGATTTTGGGAGGAAACCAGAGTACCCTGCAAACTCCACCCAGAAAAGGCTCATATCATTACCCTTAAAAATATCCACGCTTCTTCATTTTTTCTTAGTGAAATCCCTGACAGTGCTTGATAAACCTATCTGACGAACATGCAAACAACAAGTCCAGAAAATCTGTTGTACTATTTGATGATTTATATTTTTGACAAATGCGTTAAAAAAAAAACTGGCAACGTGGAACACACTAGGCAGAATGGATGAATGTCTCCAAACAGGAGCTTGGTAACATCTTAAACTGAATCCACAGATTTGTTCTCTGAACTAAAAGCGTTGCAGAATTGAAAGTGACTGTGGTGGAAAACCCACGGAAAGATCACAGCATATAACAGCAAGACCAGCTGTGTTTAGCCCGGCATCATCTGCTCGTACACGTTCAGTAGGTTACAGAAAATGAAATCGTTTTGCGATTGCACGCTTGCCTATAAACCGATATCTGATTTGGGAAACAGCCGCGTCGATGCATGTTTTGAACACAGGGTTTGTAAGGCATAGATCCTCCCCGAGTGAATGGATTCTGGTCTTCGTCTGTTGAGTGCCTCCGCGGTGTGGATCCACCAGTGCCAGTCTCGTGGCACTAAATGTCTCCTGCTCAGCTGTACGTTATGTTGAAGCTGAAAATGTGCTTTGCATGCATCCAACACTCACACTGCTGCATCAGGCAGTGCGTGCCCTGCAGGGGGCGTCCCTGACACCAGTGAGTGCCAGAAATCTTAGATAAAAATCTCAGAGCGTGACTGAAAAGCCTAACAAGTCACAAATAATAAGACTGCCCTGCATGAAGCAGAACTCAGTGGAAAACATGGTGAGGGCAATAACAAAAATCACACGAAATGTGGGATTTAAAGGGAGAGTGGTTTGTCTAATAGCAGTTTTGATGTCGCATAGCATTTTTATCAAAAACATTTTGGGCACAGAAACATGAAAAGACAGAGCAGATGGCTTACAGCTTTCAAGTAGGCAGCTAGCTATGGGAAACAAACAGGCCAGATTATTTACCTTTACAACAGCGTGAAATATTTCCATTTGGCAGACACCCTTATTCAAAGCAACTAACAACTGATACAAGCAATTGTGGTTGAAGGATCTTGCTCAGGGAGAACAAGGGCAGCTTGGCAGAGGTTTGGATCTGAACTCTGGACCTTATGGTACATAGGCCAGTACCTTAACCGCTAAGCCACCATAGTCCCACAGAAAGTTTGATCCTAGGTTCTAAGGATTACAGATCATCCGTTCTGCCATGCTCTACCACACGATCATCAGCTGCCTGGAGAAAGCAAAGAGTCATGATGGGTGTTTAAGGTGGTAGTAACTTCAGGCACGAGGATGATCAGGCTATAAATACCTGCAGGGTGTGTCATGGGAATTATAGACTGAGAAGAGGTGGTACAGTGTAGTGAATGTCTTGTTTCGATGTGTGGAAAATGGGTCAAAAAGCAGTGATTGCATTTTGGTGTGCCAAAGGACATAGTGTGAAGGAAGTAGCTGAATTTGCAGGTGTATCGGAGCGGACGGTCATACAGGTCGACCAGCAGTGGAAAAATCCAAGTCTACAAGAAATTCAACAAATGCTTGTGAAGAGAAATTGCTTACAGGCAAGGATTTCTTCTAGAAGTCAATCCAGGTCCTTCTGAAGGGAACTGCATAGCATGAACATATGAAGTTATCGGATTATTAAGTCCAATTTAGAGTGACCAGTGAACCTAACACGTCTTTGGAATGTGGGAGGAAACCGGAGTACCCACAGGAAACCAAGGTGGAGTCCAAGGTCAGGATCGAACCTGGGATCTCAGGAGTTGTGAGGCGACTACGCTAAGCACTTGCGCCACCATACTACCCTTGTACTATCCAAGTGATTTCTGCAAAGCCAAAGGGTTCACAAGCTCATTTTGGCAAGTGCTGCTTCACACAGTTATGCAAATACAAAGCTGGTCTAATTCCAGTGACTCTTTTTTCCCCCCAAACAAGAATTCTCCCAGCTGAAAACGTCTGAACGTACAAATTCCAGCAATTTAGCGACTCGTTTTCAAACCCGTTTGGACAAACAATTAACTGCACTGTTTACAAATTAAGAAATCAACACGCTGCACTTGGACCTGAAGTCATTTGGCTCAGCTTTCTCTAAGATATGTGGAGAAACATGTACAAAGCTGGAATACTCATTTTAGGTCATTAACCTAGGACTATTAAAAATAAAGCCAGAATAAATCTTTGACTTTTATGGCATTTGTAAACAACGCAATCTGACTTGGCACGAGCTTGCTCCCAGAACATGTGTTCCTGATATTGCCTGTAAACAAACACAAGCTGCAGGGGAAGTCGAGGTCCGGACTTGCACAACAACATACCCCCTCTCGACTTCGTAGCGCTCGCGAGCCAGCTGCCTCTCCAGATCGTCTCTCTGCTGCCGCAGCAGTTCTCGCTGCCTCTGCTGGTCGACGGACGAGCTCCGGAAACGCTCCAGCTCGGCCTGATCGCTGCATAACTGCTGCTGCAGGGCCGAGAGCTGCCTGTCCAGGTCGTCCCTCTCGCTGGAGAGACGGAACAGGTTAGAGATATTAAGAGAAGATGTACAAGCAAAGCTTAGCTTTTCACTACTTACAAGACTAGCCAAGGTTATATCAGACGATCAGTTGGAGAGCTTGTAGCTCTTACAGGCAAAAAAACTTTCTTCCGGTACAAACTCCGTCCATTATTTTATTAAACTGTTTGCGTACAAATGGTACGACTCGGTCCAAAGCACAAACAAGGGAATCGGAGCTCCAGCTGGCTCCTTCCCATTTCCTCCTGACCATTAATTCTGAAGACCATTGGAGGTTTAAAAGAAAAGGAACAGCCAAAATAAAATTTACACTATTTACTGTACCTCTTTCCCCAAATGTTGCTGAGCAGCCAAGATCTTTCTGTTTGTACTACAACCATGAAATTCATCTTCCTAAAAAGAAGCTAAAAAACAGTTATTCTATTCCTTGTGTAACCTCGCTTATCCTGGTCTGGATCACGAGGGGGTCTGGAGCCTATCCCAGAATCCACTGGGTGCATGCGGGATGGAATGCTAGGGGTTATCACTGAAACATCCCCTGTCTGGCCTCCACTGCCCCAGACACTCGACCAGTTCGAAATACACTGTCGGTGACCGGGTCACCATGGTTGTGGGATGGGACGTGGATAGTGTCAACAAGGGCTATTATAATATCAATTTTTTCAGTACTCCTTTGTTTATATTCTCTCTACCCTATAACTACAGTGGTGCCTGAAAGTTTGTGAACCCTTTAGAATTTTCTATGTTTCTGCATAAATATGACCTAAAACATCATCAGATTTTCACACAAGTCCTAAAAGTAGATAAAGAGAACCCAGTTAAACAAATGAGACAAAAATATTATACTTGGTCATTTATTTATAGAGGAAAATGATCCAATATTACATATTAGTGAGTGGCAAAAGTATGTGAACCTCTAGGATTAGCAGTTAGTTTTGAAGGTGAAAATTAGAGTCAGGTGTTTTCAATCAATGGGATGACAATCAGGGTGAGTGGGCAGCTTGTTTTATTATTTAAAGAACAGGGATCTATCAAAAAGTCTGCTCTTCACAACACATGTTTGTGGAAGTGTATCATGGCACGAACAAAGGAGATTTCTGAGGACCTCAGAAAAAAGAGCTGGAAAAGGCTGGAAAAGGTTACAAAACCATCTCTAACGAGTTTTGGAACTCCACCAAATCCACAGTCAGACAGATTGGGTACAAATGGAGGAAATTCAAGACCATTGTTACCCAGCTCCCCAGGAGTGGTCGACCAACAAAGATCACTCCAAGAGTAAGGCGTGTAATAGCTGGCAAGGTCACAGAGGACCCCAGGGTAACTTCTAAGCAAACTGAAGGCCTCTCTCACATTGGCTAATGTTAATGTTCATGGGTCCACCATCAGAAGAAACCTGAACAACAATGGTGTGCATGGCAGGGTTGCAAGGAGAAAGCCACTGCTCTCCACAAAGAACATTTCTGCTCGTCTGTAGTTTGCTAAAGATCATGTGGACGAGCCAGAAGGCTATTGGAAGAATGTTTTGTGGACGGATGAGACCAAAATAAAACTTTTTGGTTTAAAACAAAAGGGGTTTCATTAGGGATGCTGTATAGATGGTAGAGTGACACTCGTGTTTTCAGCTGTATCTCTGACGCATTTATGTATCGTTTGCAGTTTTCTTGGGAAAATACCCTTTATATTGACATTACATCAGCTTAAAAAGACTATGTGACTAAGGTAATGTCCGGTCAATGCCCATTTCGGTCACATCCTGTTCCACAAAACATAATGTGGTCGTTATAGCGCAAACCTGTATTTAGTTTTTATTGTTATGGTTCTAGTTGTAATTTGAGTTGTAATTACAGAATTGGAAAAATTTACCAAAACATTAATCTTAATTATTACCTTCATTCCACTATGTCGTCACTTAGTTTGTAATTATTCTTGCTTTTATTGTATTTTTTGTAGTTATTACTGTAATGGTTTGCCAATCTTGTTCTCCCTGCAGTCATGCCAATAAAGCTTCTTTGAATCCTTGAACAAATGAATAAACACACTAAGCTGAACGCCTGAGATTTGTGTGGATGTGTTTCCTAAACGTTCCATCGTAACGCACAGATTTACCTGGAGACCATGCCCAGTGAGGCTCGGTATCTCTGGGCATCACGGCTGCTCTCCTCCCCGGCTCTTTCAGCCCGATGGGTCTCCTGTTCTAGCTGTTGGACGCTCTGCTCGAGCCGTCTGCGTTCATCGTCTCCGTCCTGTAGCTGATCTGTCAGGGTCGAGGCCTGATCTAGAGCAGCTTCCAAATGTTCCTGCAACTCCTGCAGTGGAGCAAATCCATAGTGTGCAAGTTTACATTCAGTAGAAAAGACTAGCACACACTCAACACATGCTTTTTATCCAGAACGCCACTGTAGGAGGCAAGAAGGTAAGATTATTATGGGATGATAACCTGAGAAACTCAGGGATATTAACCTGTATTTGTTTCTGCCGTTGAGCCAGAGTTCTCCGTACTGCTTTCGGAGTGCCCCCATACTCAGAAAAGGGCAGATGAAGAGAGGAGGTGGAACAAAGCTCTTCCCCTGGACTGTCCAAGCTGCTGCCGTCTCCATCCTCACGTACCATCTGTCAGAGACAGAGACTGGAGCTGAGTGTCACGGCGTCCATTTCTTCTAAAAAAGATCTGTTATACTGATGGGTCTGAGGACAATCCCTGTTCCCACTGTTTGATGGTCCATCCCAGAGCCCAGAGAAGTCGATGCCACTTCTGGACAAGGTTAACATGAGACTCCTTTTTTGCACAGTAACGTTTTAAGTGGCATCTATGAATGTAACTGTATTGTAGAGCTTGATAAAGGTTTGATAAAGTAACCCCTTGCCCATGTGGTTCTATCAGCTATTGATGAATGATGGTTCTTGATGCAGTGCCGTCTGAGGGATCGGAGATCACCCCTCTTCAGTTTATGCACTGAAATTCCTCCAGATTTCTTGAATGGTTTAATGATATTATGCACTGTAGAGGAAGAAATATGGACATCCCTTCCAATCTTTCTTTGAGGAACATTGTTTTTAAACATCTCAATAATTTTCTGGTTTGTACCAAATCATGATTACAAGCATCTGTTGACATCACCTGTTTGAAACCTTTTTTAACCTCATTACAAAATGTCCTCCATCCTAACTATTTATTGAACGCGTTTCAGGCCTGAAATGTAGGAATGGATGTTTATTATTAAATAAAAAGAAGCTGAGCAGAAAAAAAAAACATGAAATACCTTGGATTCATGTTGTCAAAAAGTCAAAGTAATTATACGCCATTTCCATACCATCCCAACTTTTTCTGATTTGGGGTTACACATCATTACTAGATGGAACATCTAACAGTACAAAAACATTAGTGAAGTAAAAAATATACCTAACTAAAGTCAAAAACTAGGCCACTGACTCCAAATCGAACTGCAATAAATCTAAAAGCAGACACCTACAGTTCGGTTGCATCTCAAAAACTCAAAATAATATGACACTAAAGGGAATCCCAAACTAGAACACTCCATCCAAAACTAACTGTAGTAAAAATCCTTCTCAGTCTCAGTTTCCTTCCGTTTTTCCTGTTGAGGGTCACAGGCTGAGTAGGTCAGCCCACACTTCTCTATCCCTGACCAAAGACTCCAGCACCTCCTGTGGGATCCTGGGTCTGCCATGGGGTCTCCTTCCAGGGTTAACTGGAAAACACCTCGACTGACTCCTCTTGCTCTCAATGAGCAGCGGCTCTACTCTGAGGAAAGGAGAGTAAACCTGCCAACCCTGGGGAGAGTTTCTACACTTTAAAGCTCCGTAAATGAGATGGAAACAAAGAGTTCTGTAACTTTCAATCTGTCCCAAAGCTACAATGGCTCAAAGAGGACTTCATTAAGGACACCTACACATTCATTCAACTGGATAATGTGATCTCAGTGATTTTGACCATGGCATGATTGTTGGTGGCAGACGGGCTGGTTTGAGTTTAACTTCTATAACTGTTGATCTCCTGGGATTTTCACTCACAGTCTGTAGAGTTAAAGTCGTTTCACACCAAACACCAAACTAAAATCTTTCATGTGATTTATTCAGATGACAGGGAATGAATTTAAGATTGTGTATAATGTGCATCTTCCACACCAAACATGATTTTTCCGACAGCAAAAACGTGACGTGATTTTATTTGACCTCTGTTCGATTTTTGCAAACGTTCCCCAAAGACAGAGCCTCACTGACCAATCACCATCGCTTCTGCGCCTCATGAGGCAGCTCCTGTATTTTCAGTCTCTCCGCTGGCAGCCTTTTCATACTTGAAACTAGATGGAGTGAAAACATTGTGTTTTCATCTTCATGTTCCTGTGCCATCTGTCGTTCTCTCTCCTCCTCGCAACTACAGAGCCACTTATAAACTGTTCAGGTTTAGGCTTAGGGTTAATACAAATAATAGTAATATTAGTCTTAATTAATAATAATCTATTGGAGTAAAAGCTTAAGCGTGATGTGGAATTGGATAGACCTTGTAATAAAATGGTATTCAGACTTGTGTTCTTTTGTGCATGCTACTTTGGTCATTTGTAGCTGCACCTGTGAGCTGTTCATCTGTATTTTGAAATCCATACAATAATTAAAAGTCGAGCCTAATTTATGAGGTAAATTCACTGTGCATGAATAATGTGTGTGCGAGTTCGGCCACAGAAATAAAGAAAAAAAACATCCAGTGAGCTGCAGTTCTGTAGACGGAACAGCCTTGTTGAGAAGAGATCAACAGAGACTGGCCAGACTGGTTTGAGTGGCACCTCAGATAATCACTGTGTACCATTGTAGTAATTAAAAAAGCATCCCACAATATTCGACACATCAAACCTTGGGGTAGATGGGCTACAACATGGAGGACCTAGTCGTATTACACCGTGCTGGACCTGAGACAGATTCATGTTCTGTCCAGGGTATGCTTACGCTTGCGCACTTTGGGCGACGGATCACTGCAAACCTGACCAGGACAACTGAGGATAAAACATTATTTAAAAAAACCAAAACCTCCAAACAATGTATATTTAACCTGGTGGATGCTGTAGAGGATCTGCTGTAGGCTGCCAGTTTCGGTACGTAAGGTATCCCTCTCAGCTGTGACCTCGGCCCGACTCAGCTCCTGTACAGGAAAACAGTACTACAGTCCTTTTTTATTCATTGATTTATACCCACTGGTTAATATAGCCACCTGCTCACCATTCTTAAAAGAACCACAGACCCAGCTCCCAGACCTGAAGAACTCTAAAACACAGCCAATGTCCAGGCCAAAACACATCTGTCAAACCACAACCTGACCTTATAGTGTCAGTAACCCTAAACCTGACCTAACACATCCTGCATGAATGCAACACTGTGTGCTCCGGACCTGGCTTTGCCAGAGTTGGGATACGAACATCAGTGATTGCTAATAGACTCTGTGCTCTTAATCAATAACTAACTACATTTTCTGTTTTCCCTCAGAGCTTGTGTTCCTGTACCACTTCCAGCAGATGTTCATCCTCTTCAGCTTCACTCAAGTTGTTTCCGTCTTCAGCTCCAGCCCCACCATACCCGGACCACTAGAGGGCAGTAACTCTCTGCCTGCTCCGGTTGGCTGGGGACGAAGTGCCACCAAGGACTTTCCCGCCAAGGACTAAAGACCCTAGAGTGTCTCTGCGTATTAGACCACATAATGCTGATATGCATAATTTTACATTCTTTTATTTGAATATTAGCTTCACCCTTACATTTAGAATCTAATCCACCCAAGGAGGTCGGATCCCTTTTTGAGTCTTGGTCCTCCCAAGGTTTCTTCCCCATAACAGTTAGGGAGTTTTTCCTTGCCACTGTCACCCTAGGCTTGTTTCAAATTGTACAGCTGCTTTGAGACAATGCTCCATTGTAAAAAGTGCTATATAAGTAAATTTGACTTGACTTGAACCAGGGAGGCTCAACCACTGCTCTACCAACTGAGTCACTCTGATTGGTTTCGCTCAAGTGACGCCACGAGTTCAGGTTCAGGACTACTGACAACATAGGGCCAGGTTCTGGGTTACTGCTAATGCTAACTGCTCAGCCCGAAAGCCGAGAGGATTGAGTTCCTTCATTGTCAGTTCAGCTTTCCTTTTGGTTGGCTCTTAGAAACTAACCTTTGTAGGACCCATGGAGTCTTACTTGCACTGGAGTTATATGGTTGTGGTGAATGAAGATATGCAGGGAGTTGGAGCGAGAGTACAGGACGTGGAGGACAGGGTGAGGTGGAAACGTTTAACTCGCTGTGGCGACCCCTGATAAAGGGAGAAGCCGAAAGAAGAAGAAGAAGAAGAAGAAGAAGAAGAAGAAGAAGAAGAAGGAGTCTTACTTGCACTAAGAATACAGTACTGTAGATACAAAAATGAAGAAAAATCTGAAACACTGAATCACTGTGTACTGAATCATGAATCATGGGACTAACTGATGCTGTGCTTCTTAAGTCTTCTATGAATTCTTCTTAACAATAACTTTCTATCCCCTATAGAATCTTACCATCATGTCCAGATTGCTCTGCAGCGCTGCTAGGCTGCTCTCCTTCTCAATATTCTGAGCTTTTAGATGCTTCACTGTTTCTTCCAGCTGCAGGATCCTAAAAACACATTTAGTCATTCTGCAGAAGCTTTCAACTGGTGTGTCTTAAGTTGATAATCTTACAAGACATAATCCAGGCGTTTGAGCATTAAGAGATTTCCTGAAGGGCCTGGCAGTGGCAGCTTGGCAGTAGTGGGACCTGAGCCGTGTACCTTACCTGCTGCCTCACCACAATCCCACATGTATTAGGTGTGAAAATAAAATGCCAATACTCTCAGAGTACTAGAGGTACTGCTCCGATCTTATAACACAGTCCGACCCCATTATTACCTAGCATTTAAGGTTTAAAGATGAATTCTGTTGCCGTGGAACAGCTTAATGTTGGATCATACATTAAGCTGAACGTTTTTTAATGACAACGAGGCACTTTAGGCTAGAGTCTGTGCAGTTGTGTAATTCCGAGGTGCAGATGTTCCTCCGTGTGTGTATCAAGTACAGCAGAATTGATTCGTCCCCATAGGGCTCTAATCTAAACCTCATTCATCTACAGCCTTCGCAATTACAATCAGGGACGGGTCAGATGTCAGGGAGTGTGGAGTGTGATGTCTGCAGAGTTTTCTGTACAACTCGCGCTGAGCTGAAGATTAAAACAATGATATGAGTGACGCTGCGACGAATAAATTCATCAAAAGAATCCAATGTGGTTTTATTTTCCGTTTTCTGAAGCAACGTGAATGCAGAGCAGAAATTTTATGAATGGCAAACTCGGGGGATTTCAAGATGTATGAGCTCAAAGAGTTCTCTGTCTTCAGTACAGGTTCACAAATGGTTAGGCTGAATACTTTTTATACATTCACTAGTCCATTAACATTTATGGATGGTCCTTTTTTCGTGCTCCAGAGCACATGGCGTCCATTTCTTCCAAAAAAATATCTATTATACTGATGGGTCTGAGCACAAGCCCCTTCCCGCAGTGTGATGGTCCATCCCAGATGCCTCCGAGCCCAGAGAAGTCGACGCCCCTTCTGGACATGGTTATAACATAAGGCTTCTTTTTAGCACAGCAACGTTTTAAGTGGCATTTGTGAATGTAACTCTGTATTGTAGAGCTTGATAAAGGTTTGATAAAGGAATCCCTTGTCCAAGTGGTTCTATCAGCTATTGATGAATGACGGTTCTTGATGCAGTGCCGTCTGAGGGAGCGGAGATCACCCCTCTTCAGTTTAGGCTTGTGCCCGTGTCTTTTGTGGACTGAAATTCCTCCAGATTCCTTGAATTGTTTGATGATATTATGCACTGTAGAGGAAGAAATGTGGAAATCCCTTCCAATCTTTCTTTGAGGAACACATATTTTTTGGCAAACCGAAGATCCTCTGCCTATCTTTGCTCCTCGAAGTTTCAGCCTTTTGTGGATACTACTATTGTACCAAATCATGACTATAATCATCTGTTTGAAATCACCTCATTATTACCCTAAAATTGCCATGTCCCAACTTTTTTTGGAATGTGTTACAGGCCTGAAATACAGGAATGGATGTTCATTAACAAATGACATGAAGTTGACCAGAAAAAACATGAACTATCTCAGGTTCATACTGTCTGCAATGGAATACAAATCAAAGTACATGTACGACAGACTCCAGTGAAATAGACCCTCTTTAGTAAAACACGCTAAATAAAGGATAACAAACATGTACCTGGAGTTGAGGTCCAGTTTCTCGACTTCAAATCGACCCTGGAGCTGCATGGCTTCTTTCAGCCTGTCTCTGAGCTGCCTCTCAAGCACCGAGACCTCTAGGCCAGCGGAGGCGCTGTTTTCGCACACAGCGGCCTCCAAATTCACGCAGGCCACATGGAGCCTCCGGGTCACCGAAGCGTACTCCCCACGCATATCAGACAGACACCTGCAGCCACAGAAACAAACGGTCAAGCTGGAGCATCAGGGAAGGGTGATTCTATGCGTGTTAAGTGACTGAAGATAGCGTGTGGTCGGCTCATGGGTTCAGTGCACTCTCAGGAAGTCATATAGCTGAAGAGAGCCAGATGGCCGGAGTTATTAGGCTGCATATCGTGACCAGGGAACGAGCTCTTTGAACACTGTCGTGTCTGACTAAAGGCCTTCAACATTCCTGGCCATGTGTTGAGTAATCCGCATTACGGCAAATTGCTCAACAACGATCAGAGCGTCCACACACAGCATGGGCCAAGTCCTCATACGGCTCTGATGGATGGTCCAGGATTAAACTTTGGGGCACGCCAAGCATCACTCCTCCCAGGAGGACCCAGCGAGTCGGGTAACCCCTGCGACCCGCTCGGCTTTGATCCTCGGCCAGGGTCGGGACATGAACTTGAGAAAAACATCAGCTTTGGCAGTGAGCCATACACTTTCAAACACTTACCTGTCAGCAAAAGCCCTGAGCTGGGTGAAGGTGCTCCTCATTGAAGCAGCCTGGCGCCACAGAGCCCGAACTCTTGCCTGCTCACGACCCAGCCTGGAGGCGCTGATCTACAGGGGGAATACAGGGAAGGATGAGGACTAGTTATTAGGCAGATCTTCATATTACTGTCATATATCTAGATACAGCCGGGAATATAAAACTTTATCTGTGGATAGTGGTAGCTATTGTCCATCTGTGGAAAACATGACTAGTGGGGTTCCTCCATCACTTTTTCTTTAGATATGCGTCCTTAAGACCACAGTTAGTTCCAACTACGCAATCTGATTGGCTGAGAGACATTCTAGGAGTGCCAATATTGCACAATAATAAAACAGAGAAAAAAGATGCCAGCCATAACAAAGCAGCAACGTCATAATTATACACTTAAAGGATGCTATTAATTCGAATGAGTTTCTAAAATCTACTGTCTACGAGAACATCTGTTTTGATTTAAATTTGGTACATGAAAAAATCGGTGAAGTGATTGGCAAAAGTATGTGACCCTTTGCTTTCAGTATCTGGTGTGACCCCCCTGTGCAGCAATAACTGCAGCTAAACGTTTGCTGTAGCTGTTGATCAGTCCTGCACACCGGCTTGGAGGAATTTTAGCCCATTCCTCCGTACAGAACAGCTTCAGCTCTGGGATGTTGGTGGGTTTCCTCACATTAGCTGCTCGCTTCAGGTCCTTCCACAACATTTCCATTGGATTAAGGTCAGGACTTTTGACTTGGCCATTCCAAAACATGAACTTTATTCTTCTGTAACCATTCTTTGGTAGAACGTCTTGTGTGCTTAGGAGCGGTGTCTTGCTGCATGACCCACCTTCTCTTGAGATTCAGTTCATGGACAGATGTCCTGACATTTTCCTTTAGAATTCTCTGATATCATTTAGAATTCATTGTTCCATCAATGATGGCAAGCCGTCCTGCCCAGATGCAGCAAAACAGGCCCAAACCATGATACTACCACCACCATGTTTCACAGATGGGATAAGGTTCTTTTGCTTTTGAGTGCCTGAACAGAGCATGACAAGTGACACACATGCAGCATGTGTGGTATGTGAGGTGAGAGTTTAAATTTATGTTAGGTCTAAAGTACGTTCATATGAGCAGGATATTTGTACTAAAGTGTTCAGAGTGATTGTTTTGTCCTTTGTGCAATTGTTCTAGGCAAAACTATTTTGTCCTTATTTGTCCATTCTGACGCTCAGAAGGCAGAACAACACGCTCATAGGAGGCGCTGTGGAAGCTGGTGGCTAAAAAGCACCCGGCTATCATGCCATGGAGGGGATGGGCAGAATCACTCAGAATGTTGTCCATGACTGCTGCCATATGGTCTACAGATTTTATTACTCTAGGGGCGACAATAACAAAAAAAGCAAATCCTGTTGTTCTCCTACTCATCCTGGACAGGGTCACATGGTGTCCTGTGCTTATGCTGGAATTGGGCACAGGCAGAGGTACGCCCTGAATCACAGGGTGTGATTTCAAATAGGTGATTGTAATCTTGATTTGACACAAAGGCAGCATCCATGAAAGCCTGAGTCTTTGAGAGGTAAAGATGGGCAGAGGATCTCCAGTTTATCAACAAATGTGTGAGAAAATTACTGAAATGTTTAAAATACTGTTCCTCAAAGAAAACTGGAAGGGATTTTCATATTTCCTCCTCTACAGTGCATAATATCATTAAACAATTCAAAGGATCTAGAGGAATTTCAGTGCATAAAGGCTAAGGGCACAAGCCTAAACTGAAGAGGGATGATCTCCACTCCCTCAGACGGCACTGCATCAAGAACCGTCATTCAACAATAGCTGATAGAACCACATGGGTAAGGGATTTCTTTGTCAAACCTTTATCAAGCTCTACAATACGGAGTTTCATTCACAAATGCCACTTAAAACGTTACTGTGCAAAAGAGAAGCCTTATGTTATAACCATGTCCAGAAGCGGCGTCAGCTTCTCTGGGCTCGGAGGCATCTGGGATGGACCATCACCCAGTGGGAATGGGGATTGTGCTCAGACCCATCAGTATAACAGATCTTTATTGGACCAAAGACAAAAAAGGGACCATCCAGACTGTTAAGAAGAACAAGTCCAAAAGCCAGGCTCTGTCATGCTATGGGGTCGGGTCAGGGCCCTTGGTAAAGGTAATTTCCTCTTCTGTGATGCAGCATTAGTGCAGAAAAGTACACTGAGATTTTAGAGCAACATAAGCTGCCTTCAAGACGCCATCTTTATCAGGGACGTCCATGCATTTTTCAACAAGACAATGCAAAACCACATGCTGCACATATTACAAAGGCATGACTGTAGAAGAAGATGGTACAGGTACTGGACTTTCCCTTCTGCAGTCCTGACCTGTCCCTAATAGAGAATGTGTGGAGAATTTTGAAACAAAATGCGACAACGACAACCTGTACTGCTACACAAATTAAGACGTGTTTACAGAAAGAATGAAACAAAACAACCTGAAACACTAAATCACTTGGGATCCTCGGTGCCAAAACGTCTTCGTGTTGTGAGAAGGAATGGCAACATCACAAAGTGGTAAATGCTTTACCATCCCAACTATGTTTTGGAATGTGTGGCAGGCTTGAAATGCAGGGATGGATGTTTATTAACAAATGAAATGATGCTGACCAGAAAAAGACATGAAATATCTCAGGTTCATACTGTCTGCGTTGAAATAAAGTTCAAACTACATGTGAGAAACACTGAGCTGCTACATTTTGTTCTTTAAAATGGTCGGGTACTCCAGCTCCACCCAGATGTAAACGCTCAGTACCTCTATCCATATATTATTACTCAGTTCAACTGCACCCATATGTTACTGTTTAGTATCTAGCTAATTCAGTATACCACTGTTCAGTACTCTAATTCCACCCATATGTTCATGCATTACACCAACAGCCTGAACCGTTGATACAAGGCAGGATGGATCCATGCTTTCATGTTGTTTACGCCAAATTCTGACCCCAACATCCAAATGTAGCAGCAGACTCATCAGGCCAGGCAACGTTTTTCCAATCTTCTATTGTCCAGTTTTGGTGA
This sequence comes from Ancistrus triradiatus, assembly GCA_025084515.1. Taxonomy (NCBI): domain Eukaryota; kingdom Metazoa; phylum Chordata; class Actinopteri; order Siluriformes; family Loricariidae; genus Ancistrus; species Ancistrus triradiatus. The sequence continues at coordinate 8,459 of JAJAGP010000263.1, read as the reverse complement.
GCCTTGGTGAATTGTAGCCTCAGTTTCCTGTTCAGGTGTTGGCTACTGCTGCTATAGCCCATCTGCTGCAAGGTTTGCTTGTTCAGAGATGCTCTTCTGAATACCTTGGGTTGTAACGAGTGGTTATTTGAGTTACTGTTACCTTTCTACCAGCTTGAACCAGTCTGCATCTCTGACCTCTGGCATCAACAAGCCCTCTTCATTCTCTTTTTCGGACCATTCTTTGTAAATCCTAGAGATGGCGCTGTGTGTGAAAATCCCAGTAGATCAGCAGTTTTTAAAATACTCAGACCAGCCCGTCTAGCACCAACAATCATGCCACGTTCAAAGTCACTCAACTCGCTTTTAAATCACAAACTAATTAGAAGGGGTGTCCACAAACTTTTGCCTGTACAGTGTGTATAGCTGGTTTTGTGCCTGTACTATGCCGAAATGCTCTAGGAAGCCTCTATCTATAAAAAAGACCCCCTTTTTTGTAAGACGTTCTATTGGAGGATTAGAAAAATAATTTGTTTTACTTGACAAACTGTTTTTCTAGCCTAGCGTCACTGATTATTTAATCGGAGTAAATGTTTGATTAACGAACACCGCTCAGGGAAGCAGCCAAATCTCTCTATAAGAGTCTCAGCTTCTCTCCGTGGTCCCTTAGGTATAAACACACACACCCTTCCATGCAAAATCACACGCGTGTAGTAAAAGTTCCTGACTGTATGCGGATAAACCCAGCGCAGGGTTCGTGAGGTTGCCAGATGTTTGCACGCCGCAACAAATTCCTGCTCTCTTTCTATTTTCCAAATGGCTGGAATGTTTTCACAGGAAACAACAGCTGAGAAAATCACAACAATGATTTAAAACAGTGTCCATGCTGACAAAACAGCGTCCGGGGCCGGAACACCACCGGTTCCAGAGTTGACTTTCATTAGGTTGGACTGGGGAAAGATTTTCCTAGAACTACGAAAAAGCCTGATAGAGCCGAACCGTCCATGGCTCTCTCACCTCCTGCTCTCGTTTCAGTCTGGCTTCTCTCTGCTCGGCCTCGTCTCGAGCCCTGTGGAGGCTCTCTGTGAGAGCCAGGTTGGCCTCGTTGGCCTGGTCCAGTTGTTCTCGGAGCAGGGCGTTCACCTTACTTAGGCTGGAGCACCTGTGGGACATACAGAGTCATTTGAGAACCAGGAGAGCTTTGCCAGCCTGGCAGTGCCACCTGCTCCATCTACTCCAATTCCACTCCACCCGCTGGATGACTAAGGTTTATAAGCTCGTAAAGGCTGGCCTGTGTTTAGTCCTGCCAGCCGTGATCACAGAGTGGAACGTGGACGACGGTTTTACAAAGTCCATGTCAAACCGCGCATAATTGCCAACAGATTTGTTCAAGTCATGTGCCGCGATGTTTACATCATCCGTGGCTTTCGATGGCCTCATCCACACGCCGGAGATGTAGCGTACAAGCTTTAAGGATGGACCAAAACAATATCAACTGGGTTTATGTTCTAATCAAACACCAGATAGAAGGTCCGGGTCAAGCTGTGGGTTCAGTCCCAGCCCAGAGTAGCTGCCATTATGCGCGGGTAGGTTTTTATGTTAGTCCAAATTGGCCGACTCTAGTCCCTGCACTTGGCATTGAGATAGAATTGCCAGTGAAATGTTGTTCAGCCATTTAATGGCTCTCAGCAAGCCTTCACACCAACAGTAAAACTCTTAAGGTTTCTGCGCTGCTCCAAAACCCTGACATAACTCAGTCCTCTTAGGGCCTGTTCCCCACTGCACAATGTAACAGAACCTATGGTACGGACCTTGTTTTATCGCCTGCCAATCCATTACCAATCGTTTCAGTAGTATGGTTATTGGTGTCAGCTCAAAACTGACACCAGCAACTTAATGGCCCTTAGGGCTGGCAATACCAGTACTACCAATGAAAAAATGCAAAAGACTCCCAATGAGTCCCAACTTCTATAAATGTTGAATTTGTTGGTTTAGAGTTTCATGAAAAAACCAGCAATGCCACAGCAGATTTGCGGAGCTTCACATGCAATACGGTGTTCCACAAGGATCTGGTCTGGGCCCCTCTTGGTTGTGTGCAGCCAGTGAGGAGTTTATTTATGTTTATATTCCAGAGTGTGTGTGCGATCATTAGTATGTGCTTGTAACTGAAGAACCACGGGGTTGTGTATTTCCTGGAGGGAGTGGTGTGTAGAACAGTTCAGGTTTCGGATGCTGTGTAGATGGTAGAGTTATAGACACGTTTTATGTATCGTTTGCACTCAGGCTTCTTGTGAAAATATATTTTATATGTACATTAAAGTAGCATAAAAAGACTATGTATATATATATATGGTAATGTCCGCTCAACAACCATTTCGTTCATCGACCTGTTCCACAAAGCGTAGGGTGGTCATTAAATGATGCATACCTGTATTTTGATTGGCCTCGGGGCCTCGAAGCTGTGAGCTCGGACAATGGCACTGTGAGGCAGGCAGTGAAAGCTCTGAAAGCCTGGCAGGCAGGCGAGCAATGACTGCTTCGATTAAAGGGAAGTGCTGCAGTAAATCACCTCGCTGTAAAGGTCTGCTCTGGGAAGTGCTGTTAATGCACGCTGGCAGAGGAGGCGGAGGACAGGGCCCCACTAACTGAGCCTGACAAATTGGATGTTGATTGTTTTTCCTAACGGTAATACTTCTCGCACGAACTTGGAGAGGAATGAGAGCGCTCCGGCTCTGCTTAGGTTCCTCTGGAACAGCGCTTACGCCGTTTTTTCCTCGTGTCAGAAACAAGACAAGCTTTATTTGGCTTTGATTTGTCCTTTTCTGAAATTTACAACCATGCAATCCCTCAAAACTCCTCACTCACTTTGCGGATAACTATTGTGGACGTTTGCCTGAGACTGTCGCTCTTTTTTTTTACTCCCTCTTTGTGCTTGTCTGTTCTGGCTAAATGGAAGCTGCTCACCTCTGCCGTTCCTCCTCCAGCAGGGCCAGTTTGCTCTGGGCATCCAAGCTGTGTTCCTGCTCTGACCTCTGAAGCTGATGGGCCGAGGAGTCCAGGTGAGACTGCAGCTATGTTGCGGACGCATACAAAAACAAGAATGAAATGGATTCACTGAAATTCCAACACATTTTAAAGATGCAAATCAGAACTAAGCCACGTTTGATTTTGGATCATTGTTAAACACAGACACGTGACTCGGTTTATGCTCCGTAGTATTAATGGGAAAGCTGAGAGGTTAAATCTCAGCTTTGCCAACCTGCTGCTTTTGTCCTTCACCTCGCAAATATAAGTATTAAAGTCCTGATGATCTTTTAAGCCTGGGTTTAGGTCTGGTCCTGGAACTCTTCTGTGATTTCCTCTCACATCTGACTGAGATCATCACTGACTGACCAGGTTTAGTAGATCAGCAAAATCACAAACCTGTCCTGGACTCAGTTTTAGGCTATGGTTGAATTCCACATGAACTACGAAAGTAGGGGCAGAAGAAAACGGCACTGAATGTGATAACACTGGTTTGAGTTGGTGGAGACTGCAGTAACAGTGGAGAAATCTATCTATAAGGAAAACAGCTTAATTATAAATATACAGCACTGTGCAAAAGTCTTAAGCCACTATTAGATTTGATAAACCATTGATTTAACAAAGCTATAATGACCATATATAACTATTTCTCAGTCTCGTTATTAGAACACAACCAGAAAATATAGGAAATGTGTATGTCCCCCAGAAACAGCTTCTATGGGCTACCTCGGAAAGCACTGGCAGCTTAATCAGGATGCCAAGGTGACCCTTCCACTAGTGTTGTAGTCAAGACCGCTATAAAGACCAAAACCTTTACTAGTCAAGTCAGAGTCATGACTGAGACCAGACCAGATTAAGATTTTTTCCATTATATATAGCCTAAAAGTATTATTATTATGGTATTTTAGTCTTAATCAAACTAAATCAATGTAAGTTTTGGAAGCAAATGATGGTGATGATTCTGTTTCCCTTCTTCTCTCAAACTTAATCAGAACCACCACATAAAGTCGCCTGAATATAAACAACATCCATTCGATCCATTTTTATTATTAAATGTGAAAACATCATCATAAGAATAATTCCAGATTTTGCAGCCATGCTAAAGTACAGCAAGCGGGTACGGAGTTTCTTACTCCGAGACAAGACCATAACACAAAGGGGAACAGGGTGGAAAGGCTAAGATATGCTAAACTCACACAGATTGCTAAAACAACAAATCTAATGATGGCTTAATATTTTTGCACAGTGCTATAGTTTGTTTGAAAGGTGAGCAAATGCCCACTACCAACTGACTCATGAGATGCACAAAACATCAGATGTTCACAGTTTAAAGGTACAGTGTGGTACAAAGTATGTGGACACTCCTAATTAGTGATCTGTTATTTCAGCCACACTCACTGCTCACAGGTTCATAATCAGATGCATGAATTGGCCGTACTGAACACTTCAGTGACTCAGTGTGACACTTTGCCACCACCAAAATGTCAGTTCCTTAACTTTTTGCTCTGGTTTTCCGAAATGCACTGGAAAACCACAATGAGCCAACATAAGACCCCAACCTCACAGGTATGTTCTACAATCCGGTGGAAAGTTTCCAGACAAGTGAAGGCTGTTTTAGCAGCAAAGGGAAACAAACTCCAGAATACCCATGTTTGTGGATATAACTTTAGGTCTCCACAAACTTTGGTTATATACTGAATACGAACAATGAAGGGACGTACTGAGAGACGCAGCTTCTCCAACTCGGATGTTTTCTCCAGCACCTGCTGCTCCAGGTCTCCACATCTCTTTTTATACTGAAGCACCTGTAAGGTATCACACCAAACAGTAGAGCTGTATTTCAGACTGCCCTGTTTGGAAACACCAACCATCTTTACTATATTCCCTGAACAATTAATGGACCAAAAATGCACACAGAAGAGTGTGAATATTAGTGTGTTAAGATTTCAGCAGGCTTATCATGGTTAAAATGGTCCAGAATATGGTCTCATGACTACATAAAGCTTTCTCCATTGTAAAAAGTGCTATAGAAATAAATCAGACGGAGTTATTTTAAAGGCTACTGTACTAAGTGGAGCACTTAAGTGCAAATAATACTGTTATAAACTGCAAATGCTCTTTTTCTGTTACATGTGCAAAACTAAAGTTATAAGCACCGAATAGTCAAACTGAATCTGCCTCATATCATGTCATCACATCAACATTTCTGGCTGCAGCTATTTAGAGGCTTGTTTTTATATTTTTATTGATGTGTGTGAGAGCGAACTGTTGTATGTCTATTTCACCGTGCTAGTGTGCATGATTGTGACTGTGTTTATGTTTTGTTTCTGAGCGGTTGCGCAGCAAATGTCATTGCATTTCATAAGCAATGATCATAAAGCCATTCATTCATTCTTTCCACTGAGACCGGTATCTTAAAAAGCTAAAAAATCTATCACTAATTGCCACTACTTTCTTATCTCCTTGTTTTGCTGAGTATCTGGTTATGGTTCGAGGATGCCTGGTGGACCTTGGCCTGTAGTTTATGGACCAGCTGGGCCTGCCTGTGCTGGCTCTCCTGGTAAGCCTGAAGCTTGAGCCTGTACGCTTGACTCTCATCCCGGAACCTCTGCTGCTCCACGCTGTACACGCTCTCCTGATCCGACTCCCCCGACTGGCCGGCCAGCATCTGCTCCAGCTGTAAACACAAACACACACACACACACATGATTTTATATACTATTATACCAGCGTTCGTTCCGACCCTGCAATCTGATTGGCTGAGAGACGTACTGGGAGTGCCAATATTGCACTTCAATTATCACTCTGCCACATACACACGTAACCTAGCAACGACGCCAGCCCTAACAAAGCAGCATTGTTATATTTATACAAGTCAAATGAATTATAACGAGTTTATAAAATCCACTGGATTTGAAAACATTTCAATTTAAATTTGGAAGATGAAGCCGTTAATGGCCAACCTGCCAGGATTTGAGCTGGAAAGGCAAAGGAAACAAAGGCAGCCCTTTAAATCATACGTCCCGGGCTCTTAACGGATCACAGCTCGGCTGAACAGCAGCGAGACTGAAGATCAGTTTTAGTTCCATCAATAAAAATGACCTGAATCAGCGTCTATGTTGTTTTTATGGATCAGCCAGATATGGAAAGGGGTTTCGTTGGTTCATTTCAGCTCCGTTCTTTCTATTTTCTTTAAGATGTCCTTGAACACCATCCACACATCTGTTAAGTTCAGCTGCTGATGCTCTATAACTCGCCCTTTACATTTCTGACTGATAGTATTAACATTAAGGGCTTCTTCTTACACATTTATAGTCTCTAATCAAGCAACGGACAAAAAGGTTTGCCTTTTTATCATTGTGGAGATCATCCGCCACCACTGGCATACTATTACTGCATCTAGTTAATGCTACACCTACTGCTAACCTTAACCTCGATCACTAACCTAAAGCAAATCTGTTGGCTCTTTTCTTTTTTCAAAAGAAAGACACTTATTGGCATGTACTAGCAACATGTCCAAAAGTAAAAATGCCAGATCTTTTTATCCTTGTGGGGACGCTTTGTCCTCACAGTGATATATAAACTTAAACACACCCAAGGGACAAATCAAATAGCCTAAATATGAACTGCACTTAACAAAACTTAAGTCCACTAACATTACCCTTCTTGCTTTCACAGGTCCTGAATAAACAACCAATAAACCCACGTCTTATCTGGAATTACAAAGCACCAAACCGAGCACTGTGTTTGCAAATGAGGGGCCTAATGAGGGATGGTAGGTCCAATCTGTGCTCGGACAACGTGTGGGCAGCATGCCTGGTATAGAGGCATTAACCAATCACGGACCAATTCCTGCCCATCTACTGTTCAAGTAATGTTTTTCGACAACTATATACCCAATTAATAATCAAAAATACATCATGGGTGCAGCCCTACACCACACCATATCTGTTTTACTTTATATATTTTAAAATTACTTCTCAACTGCATCCTAACCATCGTCCCCTTCCCACTCCTGTGAACTAACGTATCACAGATGGCCTCTATGGCAGGGTGGCTTGAAAGAATCCTCTCCTGAAAAAGTGCCACTCGGAGTCTCGCTTGGGTTTCTTATACCACGTTTCAAGAGGACTTAAGGTCAGATGAAACCAGGATTGAACTTTGTTTTGGACCGAACCCCAAACACAGCACACCACTTTAAATACACCACACCACTGTGAAGCACGGCGGTGCCAACATTATGTCGTGGGGTGTTTTTCTTCAGCGGGAACTGGGCAATTGATCAGGAGTGAAGGGAAAATGGATGCTGCCAAGTACTCTGAAATGTGTCAGGAAAACCTGTGGTCACTGCTAAATAGCTGAAGATGGGCAGGTGGTTTACCTTACAGCACAGCGACGACCCTAAGCAACTCGAAACAAATTAACCTCCCAAAAAAAAGCTTAATGATAGGAACGTGAATGTCCTAGAGTGGCCATGTCAGAACCCTGAACTAAATCTGGGGAGGGACTTGAACACAGCGGCCCGTTGCTGCTCACCATGAAATCTGACTGAACTGTCTGTGAACGAAGGGTTGCCAAATATTCCCCAATCTAGATGTAAAGCTGGTAGAGATATATCCAAACAGAATGATGGCTGGAATTTTTTTTTTTTAAGTTTTTCATTAGCTTCAGAACTGTTGCATTGTTTCTTGTTACTTTACAAGCTCCTTTAAGCAGATCCAGGGTTAAGCTCATTTTCAAACTACAAAAATATTCATTCACCTCCAGGATTGAATTCCCATCATTTCTGTTCTATTTGAGAACATCAAATATACAGAAGAAAATGTTGGGGATAAAAAAAAATTAGTCATGCTGTAGCTGTTTCTGTTTCTACAGGGTCTTGTAAGACAAAGTCCAAAATTTGGAACAGATACAATAAAGTATTCAAGAGTTACACAGCTTTTTTACTATTTGTCACTAAGCATCTTCAAAATGTCCATAACCACTAAAAATACAGAAAAAAGAAATGAATGTCACTACAAATCATCAGGGTGCACGTGTTTTATGTCTTCTGTGGTACGAGAATCAAATACAAGCCAAATGTCAGAGTTACAGTGGTGCTTGAAAGTTTGTGAACCCTTTAGAATTTTCTATATTTCTGCATTAATATGACCTAGAACCTCATTGTGTACAAATGGAGGAAATTCAAGACCATTGTTACCCTCCCCAGGAGTGGCCAACCAACAAAGATCACTCCAAGAGCAAGGTGTGTAATATTTGGTGAGGTCACAAAGGACCCCAGGGTAACTTCTAAGCAACTGAAGGCCTCTCTCACATCGGCTAATGTTAATGTTCATGAGTCCACCATCAGAAGAACACTGAACAACAATGGTGTGCATGGCAGGGCCGCAAGGAGAAAGCCACTGCTCTCCAAAAAGAACATTGCTGCTCATCTGCAGTTTGCTAAAGATCACATG